>BMAU01011883.1:600000-1133807 GCA_019973935.1 Trichonephila clavipes | reverse complement strand
AGACATTATCGAGCTGTACCTCCAACAAAAGTGGGTGCACGAATAAAGTAGGCTTAGCGTTGCGAAAAAGACTGATTTTTTATCCTCTAACCAGTATTACAGTCCACTCAAATATTGACGAAACAATATCTTTAACTATATGTCGTACACCGTTGTCCTACCAAGTCACAAGACCTAGCGCTTATAGAGCATTACTTGGACGTGCTTGGAAGGGCACTGCAGTCATCCCGGAATACTGGTGAATTAACTGCTCAGTCGCAAAGATCTTGTGTGATCTTCCACGAAAGATGGTAGGTAAACTTTTTGATGCGATGTCGCACCGTATTTCGGCTTGTATGACTGCCAGAGGTGGATTTACTAGCTACCAATTTGTAACCTTTTTCCTGCCATATCTTCTTAATAAAACAGGCTGTTTTTCTGAATTTGTTATCATTTTCTGTCTCCTCATGCACTACATGCACCATACACATCTTCTCGTGCCCTCATAGCTCGTTTCCTTCTGGGTGCATAGATGTTTTTTTGCAGAGTGTATTTCCTCATTAATTCCTTGTCGCAGTCTCATAAAAGAAAAAAATAATGTAAATTGTTTACTAATTTCATTAGTATTTTTTTTTTACTTATTTTCTATTATTTCAAGTCATAAGCAAAACAAAAGCATCACAATGGAAAACAATTAATATAAAGAGATTTAATAAACATATATTATACTCTTTTCAACAAAAATATTTTATCCAAAAAATTTGTAGCTCATAAAAATTTTTTATTAAGATTACATAGTACCCTAAGAATCTTATAATTACCGAAAAAAATTTTTTGCATTTTCTACAGTCCTTGGGAAGTTTGCAACCAAATTTCTTGTCTGATAACGAATTAGTTTTTAAGATACAGTAGAACCTGTTTTGGGGCGTTCCTTTTTTACGCGATTTTATATTTGTGCGACCGCTTAAAAATTTACTGCAGTATTTCAACGAATTGGCTTGTTATATGTAAGAATTAACGATTGTTATATGTAAGAATGAGAGACAAATATTTTAGTGCTGTGTTATTTTTATGCGGTTTTTATCAACCGCACAAAAACAGGTTCAACTGTATTTGAAGTTTTCTGAGCTTTGGTATTGGTTTCAGTTTCGTTTTAAAGTATTTTCCCACTCTTAAAATGAATTAATACAAAAAGCTTTCAGTACAATTAACTATTTTAATGTGAAATGTATATTAATTCCATATCGCTAAAATCATTTCTGCTTGATTATGTTTTGAGTTTTTTTTAGTTCTCATAGTTTCTTAAGACTGATTTCAAGGCCAACTTTTGCTTTAAAAAATAGATTATATAACTTAGAAGTCTTTTCATTAATTTTTCCTGTTATGAAAATGCCATGGCCAAAACGTTCTCAGAATACTGTGAGAACTAATACTTCGAAAAGATGGAATACTACAGGAAAATGATATATCTAAAAATCAGTCCTCAGCTAATACTGTAATTAGACTTCAGTATTCCGAATTCAAATGTTGCAAACAAAATCGGATACATCCTTGGTGATATAACTACATTATAATAAACATATTATAGTATTATATTTAAATATTTTCAAGTCGTAAAACAAGAACAAACCCTTCCTAAACTGCCCCGATTTTAAACTGTAAAAAGCTAAATTTTATGTACAAACCAGACTATTTTTAGCTTAAGCTAGTATCATTATTATTTTCTACATAATTATTTTGTGTTTCAAACTTTTGTGAAAGTATTGGGTTAAGATTAAGCTGAGCAAAGCGTCGTCGTAATAAATGCTATGAATATTATGCAAAAATATTTTTGAATTAAAAAAAAATATTTTCAGTCAGATTTAATTAAAATTGTGTTTTAATGTTGAACACACATGCATTGTTAAATCACATATTAAAAAGTTACAGGTTTACGGGCATTATAAGTTTTTGTTTTATGCCTTTACAAGCATTAAATGCGTTTTTCTCAGGCTTCCAATTTTGAAGATACTCGTGTTTTCTAATCCCTAAGGATTTTTTCTCTGTTCAAGATAAAGCCTTGAAATTTTTTGTATAAGCTCCCAAACGTATGTTCTACAAAAAGTAAATATCTAGTTATTATTTTTTTAAATGCTTAAGTTAATACTTTAAAATTCTTCACGTTTTTTTCAGGTTTAACTAAAAAAATAATTATTAAAATCAACAAGGGAAAAGACTTTCAAATCCATACTAAATTTTTTCGGAATAATGTAGGAAACATAAATAATTAAAAATGACTAATTTTTTTTTAAAAAATGAACATTTTATAAGAGAGAATTTAAGGAACTTAAAAAATTCTTCATTTTTTGAAAATTGCAAATTAATGGTTGGTCAAACTCACTTTTTACTTTCAGAATCAACTTAATCAAATAATCTGAATATATCACACATTAATTTATTTTTTTGTTACTGTCTCCAATTATTTTTTTTTTGAAAAAGAGTACTGTGTACCTTAAATATTTAACACTATTCAAGCTGTACGTTGTTTGCTTTTTAAAAGTGATAGAAATGCAACAACTTACATGTTGAATTTTACTAGAATTGGGGAGGGGGACTTACTTTATTATTTTACATTTGTTGCATCTCAGATTCCTTTCAATAATACACTGCTCAAAATAATTAAAGGATATTGCGGTTTTAGGTGGATCTTGTAGCTGGGAAACTTTTTAACTGATTGATACATGGTCAACAGACGTAGTAGGAAAATAAATTACACATGGTTGGCAGAAAAAAATGCATTTTATTGCGCATTTGTGTACAAAAGAAAAAAACACAATTTGTGCATATGAGAAAAAAGAATAAGAAAAGGTGTTTTCTTCAAAGGAACTCATTTTCAGTAGGGTGTAGGGTTTCCGCAGACGGCCAGTAACGTTGAACACCTTTGAGGCATGGAGTCAATGAGGCTATTAATCACGAGTTGGGGTATTCTGTCCCACTCTTCCAGAAGAGCTCTTTCCAGTTCTTGGAGAGTTTGTGGAGGAGGTTGGCGGCCAGCAACTTGTCTTCCTAGAGCGTCCCAAACGTGCTCTATTAGATTCATGTTTGTAGAACACGCTGGCCATTCCATTCGAACGATTCCTTCCTCGAAAATGAAATCCTCCACCAGGTTAGCATGATGTGGCCTGCATTTATCGTCCATTAAAATGAAGTCATCTCCGATTGCTGCAGCGTAAGGGTCTGCAATAGGTCTGAGGATCTCATCCATATATCAGCGAACAATCAGACGTCCATCTCAAATGATGTAGAGGTCTGTGCGCCCGTCAATGGAGATGCCACCATACACCAACACTCCCCCACCGCCAAATCTGACACTTTCGTAAACGAACGCAGGATTATTCCTACTGCCACGGTCCCTCCAGATGAAAATACGCCTATTATCCGGATGAACAGAAAAACGGGACTCGCCAGAAAAAGAACATTGCTCCATTCGTTTCTCCTCCAGTTCACATGCTCTGTTGCCCACTCCCTGCGGACGCGACGATGCCTTAATGTTAGTCTAACACATGCCATCGGTCGGCTAGCATGCAGACCTAAACCATGGAGCCGGTTTCGGACAGTCTGAGTTGAAACCGTGGTGCCAGTAGCCGAGCGAAGGTGTTGTTGGAGAAGAGTAGCGTTCATATTTCGGTGTCTCCGAGCCGTTAATACTAAATAACGATCTTCATTGAGCGTTGTTGCCCGCCTACGACCTTGTCCTGGTTTTCGGCCTGCACTTCCAGTCTACAAAAAAAGGTTCCAAATCCTGGAAATCACACTTTGGGACACTCCAATGGCTTGCGCTACTTCGGCTTGAGTTTAGCTTCCTTCTAACCTACCAACAACTCTCCAAGCTTCTGAATCGTTTAAATGATTTCGCTGAGACATCGTACTTATCGAAACAAAGCAGTCACTGAATGCCGATCATCCTTGTCTTCATTTCAGTTGAAAGTCAAATTTCGTTCGCTGCCACTGAAGCGACGTTTTTGACGTCGAACTCAAAATTAGCATACTCCACAGTTTGAAAATCAGAAAAATTTGCATTTGTGATTCTCTTCTTCCATTTTCGGCAAAAAAAAATTCGCTTATATCTGTATTTTATATAAAACTTACAATATCCTTTAATTGTTTTGAGCAGTATATATTCTACACATAATATCTAATAATCTCAAAATTATATTTTCCTTAGGAATTCAAAAACACTAATGAAGTAATTAATTCTAATTGAACTTAACGAATTATATAAAATGATGTATCGTGTTTGATTTTTCCAAAAGGCAAACCTACCCCGTTCTTTAATGAGTACTTGCAGATTAAAACCTCTCTTGTGAGTGCTTGAATCTAATCGAGAATTTAAGTAAATAACCAAGCTAGAATACTTTTATGTTACGAAATGTCTCTCATGAGAGAAATTCTGTTCTACTCTTGGAAGATCTTAATCGCTCTTTTAAGATGGAAAACCTTTATAATAGCTGTAGGGCTGGTATAAATGAAAGACGACACTGCTTTCATGTTATGGCTTTCAGATCAAAAGACTGTTTATTCAAGCTAAATATATTTTTTCTCGTTGTCCTAATCTTCAAGTATGTTACCATAATATTCTAAATGTTAATTTTTGATTAAATCAAGCTATAAGTTTCTGTTATTTTTTCGAGAAAACAAATTAGGAAGAGTAGGTAATTTAACGTTAGGAATACTATATAATCTTTAACCCATAAACTGGAATTAGCGTTCCTACAATAACTCTCCAAACCTCCAAGGAGCTTTCCTTTTAAAGTTTTTGTAACGAATGAGATATGGGAAAGCATCTTTGATTGATTATTACAGAAAAAAGTCATTTTGCCATATTGATCTGCTGCTCAATTGCTAGTTATATTGCTTTGAGTTCTCAGCTGGGTGGTGTGGTTTATTTGTCGCTGGCCTTCCGCACCGAAGGTTGCGAGTTCGACCCCTGCCAAAGTAGGTGAATTTTCATGATGCAGAAAATCGACAAACGGCCATGCCGTATGATTATACGGCATAAAAAAATCCTTTGAGTGCCTGTTTGGCTTAGATGCTCTCAGCAAAATTAAAATTCTAAGTATGGTTTTTTATCACCAGAGCTCAAGTGTCTCCCTCTGGGGAGGATACTGGGCTTCAAATTTTTTTGAGGTAATTGGTATCCCTATATGGTATCACACTAAAAAGGAATACCAGTTCCTGGGGAATTTACTAGGTTAAATACCAAGGTTAAATACCAAAGCAGATCCATATTAGAGAAGAAGAAGAAGACTTTGAGTTCTAACTCAGTCGATATTGCAATAGATTATACGAAAAAGTACCCGATGAAATTTTATTCGATTCGTTAATCCATCGGATACAGGTAACACAACTTAGATACCAGATACTTGTCAACACAGTACCCAAAAATATATCGTTATAAATTGGGAATAAAAAAGACTGTCCTTATATAGCAATAACGCTTATTGCTACAAATAACTTCCTAATATTTATTATAAACACAATTAAATATACTTAAAAGTTAAATATTTGTACTAGTTCTTTCAAATAATTCCTTTTTTGGGGAGTTCAATACAACTAAGTCTTTTTTAACAAGACATTGGTTATTGGGAAAAACAATAACTAAATTTGTAACAATTCACTGTGCGGATTTGCGTTTGAAATACAGAATACAATTTAAGGGTTTTTTTTATCTAAGGTATCGATTCAACCAGCCAAAAAAATTAACTAAAACGCAATCTCATTTTTTAGAGGACTTCAAATGATATTAGTTGGTAGAAAAACAGTCATCTAGCATAATACAACTCACACACACACACAAATCCTATATAAATTTCAGCTTAGAAGTGCATTTCATAGTCTTGGAAGATACTCGTTGTATAGAAATTAGTTGGAGGCTAATGATCCATTCACATATGTAGAAAGAATGAGTTGCAGTCTTTCAGATTATTCATAATTTAAAGTATAGGAAGATTATAAAAAAGAAAAAAAACTGTATTTGTGTTTGTAGTGTTGTAATGGTCGCTCCACGACGTCCATTAGTGTGGGAGAGTCAGAAGGAAGATTAGCCACATGTTCAAAATAACTTCTATTTATTTACTATTATGAGAGAGAGAGAGAACATCAACTCAAACTCTATTAACCAAATTAAAAGAGATGCACCAACAACTAAATATGAAAAGCAATAGCGGGGTGGACGAGATCAAGAAGTCTTAATAAATCGTATCACTTACGTCCAGGCAATCTACCTTCTTATTCCCAGCTACCTAATCCAATTTAATTACTAATTGACAAATCGTCAATCTTTAATGTTACACAAATAAGCTACTTAGTACTCACGCCTCACTTCACGTTTAATCAATCACTGCTCTCCGTTAGCTGTCTAACCTCTCTCTCCACTAACTTGAAAGTTTAATCTTCATATAGAAGTCTTAATTTACATACACACATCCTCTTCTTCGGGGGAATATTTATAATAGAATAATTTTTAAAGCCCCAGATTTCCCAAGAGGCTTATTAATTGAAAGGACGCGGATAGACCAGTCACAAAATTAATACTAATGTTAATTGTAACTTTTCAAGACAATACAAAAATTAGAAAATTATATTCTATAATGTCAGACCCATATATCTACAAAGTGTTTGAAAATCTTTGAACTCTTAGACTATCAACAACTTTTCAGCAACATTAGTAGATATATGGGCTTGATAGTACTTTCACTCTGGGTAATAGATCCTTCTAATTCAGTGCTTCTCAAACTTTCAATACTGCCCCCCTTTTCAATCACAATTTTTATCGCGCCCCCCTTATACATCAATATTATACTGAATGCAATCATAGTGCACTTTGACGCTAAAGCAACAATCTTTATTATAAACCGTACAAATTCATGACATAAGTACTAAATTTTGTGTATATTACTTTTAAGCAAAAAAAAAATTAGTAATAGGATAATTATTATGTTATTTTTCCTTTCTCTAATTTTTAAATTGGAACATATTGCAAAATGCGGTGGTTGCTTAGAAGACAAAATATACATATCAGCTAAATGTAAAAAAAGAACTCAGAGGGTCAATTTCTATTCATAAAGGCATTCCTTTGAAAAACTTTGCTCTGTAAGACAAGCCCATGGAAGTCGCTAATACTTATTAAACTTGTTCTTAATTTAGCATTAATTAATTAGTTATAAAATACTCTGTGCAGCACTGATACATTAAATGTGTACCGGCTGAAGTACCCGCTCTTTGTGCACAAGTTCATTTATAAGAAAATAAAACATTATTGATATAATCGCTTAATTGTAAGGAGAGTAAAGCCAAGTGTGCGACAATGTTTACAAAAATGTAAAATGATTTTTTTAAAAATGATTGCTCAAATTATAATTAGTTTTAAGCGAACTGTAATTCTAAGCCTCAAAAAATTAGCATTTAGAATTGTGATGTTGAGGAATGAACAATAAAAAAAATTCTGATGAAGAATAATTGTATTATTTTTAATATTTAAAACGAAAAGACTCTCTTTCACATGTTTTAATCCTGGAGCAGACGCGCACTCGATACTAATGGTCGAGCGGGGTTATTGAGTCACCCCAATCCTTTTTTTTTATATTTATTTTTATAGTACACAATAAAAATCGTAATTCCAGTGAATAATTTAATTAAGAGAAAATATACTCACCCCTACTTTCAAGGACACAGAAAAAATTTCGGAAAAAAAGTTATCACACCGGGAACTCAGACAAAACAAGTACCTTAAGATCGTAAAAAAAAACGTCTGTCACTCCCAAAAAGGGAGATATGTGACAAATATATTTTAGTTCACGTTAAGATTGTCAAAAAGGAGGATAGTGTCAGGGCCATTGGTAACAATTAAACAGTTTTGCCAGAATTACCGATTTCGTGCACTTTGTGCTCGGCGCGTGACCGCTCCCGGATTAAAAGTGTATTTATTACAATATGGATGTTCTAAAAAATGATGTAAAACGTTTTCATTATGTTTGGCTTAATAATCCTTCAAACTTCCTAAATGAAAAAACAAATACATAAGAGCAGGGGACGTAACTAACCGTACAAGTAAGCTCGAAGGTCAAACCGCAGCAAATACATTCTGCTGCCTACAGCTGATGGCAATAATATATAACAGTGATGAATTTTTTATATTTAAAATTTTTTTTTTTTTGATTATGGGTCTGGGTTTTGTCTTTCCTCTGAAAGAGTAGCATTTCCACTTTGAAAAGAAACGTAATAAAAAAATCTCTCATCATGGGATTACAGCAAATCGAATAAAACGTTTTTTATTTGGTTATAGTATCAAAGATAGCTAAAAAATGAGGTTTTGAAGTAGAAGATTTTATTTTTGATGATGTAAAATCATAGATAATATATATATATATGTATTATTTCCGTGTAAATGTGTATATTTTTTATTATGTCAGAAAGTATTTGTTTTACTTCATTCTAGTAAATAAATTTTTTTAAATCTTTTATTTTCGATATGCTCGCGCCCCCCTTGTAGGTATATCGCACCCCCCAGGGGGGCGCGCCCCACAGTTTGAGAAACACTGTTCTAATTAATTGACAAACCTGGATTCTTTCAGACGGTATTTTCAAACAATTTACCCCCTAAAAGATAATTTTAATTACTTTAAATTGCTCTATTTTCGAGTTAAGCGTGTACATGTTAGCTAAAAAAGATGTCTTGAATTTTTGGTTTTTTGAATAATCTTTTCTGTTATAATTTCGTGGAGAGAGCTGTTCTCTTAAAGTTGAAAACTGGAGCGAGAGAATATATCACTTGAATTTATCTAGAACTGAAATGGATCCCTCGAAATGCCCAAAATGGATCTCTAAAATGAAACTCTTTCGAGGAATTCTTCAGATGGAAGGCCATCAACGACCTCGCTTGAGGACAACCCCACGTGACTCGCAGGATGCATTCGCTCTCTCTTTACGGACGCCAAATCAAAGGATCCTGCATCTTCAGTTAAGTATCTTTTATTTTTCCGCTTCCATGTCCATCGACTCTCAGAATTGTTAACTCGTTGGAGTATGGGATTCACTTGTGGTTTTCAATTTTGAAATAGGGCGTGTTTTGATTCGAATAGTTTTTATGTCGTAAACATCCATTTCTTCTATTTACAAAAAATCAAAAGATTCGAATAAAAATCCCTTATATTAAAAAACGATCTTAAGAACAAAATTTCAAATCATGTTTCAGTTTCTAACTTCAATTAGCCCTCTTTCACATTTATTTGTTTCTTTGTAATAGAAACAAATAAATCTAGATAGGGACTTACAAGTATAAGACATACAAGTATTTCTTGATTTTTTAATTTTTTTATTCTTTATATAGAAAAGTACGAAAGAAGGAGTATTTCCAAGAGGTAACACTCAGTTGAAACCTATAGTACAGCTGAACTTGTTACTAAAGATTGAAATTTCTGAAGCAATTCCTGTTTATCTTGTAACCTATGGGTGGGGTTCTGTATTTTTCACACACATTGTAGGTAAATCCAACACTTCGGAAGCTTGCTCCATCTTGTAGTGCCAGGGTAACCTTGTCACCTAATTTCAATTGTAACACCATGTAACTGCTGCTGTTTTTTATACCCGTTTTTTAGCTCAGAGTGTAGACTACGGGCTACCGTGTGTGATTACGTTGTTAAATTGTAATGGATGGCCGCTGTCATCCATTAGTGCAAGATGGTGAGAAGAAAGATTAGCCACATAGTCAATACAAATTCCATTTATTAACAAATTCTCAACAACGACACAAATTCAACAAACCAAGTTAAGACATGCACCAATTGATAAATATTTGGAACAATTACGAGGTAGATGAGATAAGGTTATAATAATAAATTGGATCACTTACACTTAGCACATCCAGGCAATACACCTTCATATTTGTGAAGATAATTTCTAAAGTAATCTAATTCAAACCGACCTAATCGACAATCTTAATATTAATCAAATAATCTACTAAGCAATCTCACCTAGCTTTACGCAATTCAGTCCTTGCTACCCTATTAGCTTCTAACATCTCTCTCCCTAACTTGAAAGTTTAATCTTTAAATACAAGCCTTGATTTGAATAATCACCTCTTCGGAGGAGGAGGAAAGTTTTCAATAGAATAATATTTATAGACCCATTATTCCCCCAAGAAGATTATTTGAAGAACGCAAATAGACCCGTTACAAAATCAATTATATGAATTTAGCATGTGATCTTACGGTATGTTGCCTACAGTTTGCATATGTTGAGGGTTAAGTTCAACTTTTTAATTATAATATCATTTAGTGTGTTACAATATTTATATTCTTATTCTTTAGGAAAGATATAAGGCAGTAAAAAGCAAAAGAATTTAGATTCCGTCACGATTACAAATGTTTTGCAAATCTATTATTTTTCATGAACTCCGTGAATTTCTTGGACAAATCTCTTCCTACTATTCATAATCAGATTGAATCCCTTGTTTGAGTAGGGAAAAATAACTCCGGATTTTCTGATTCTTTCAATACTTAAATTTCAAACTGAACAAAATTAGTAGTTTTGTAGCATATGACCAACCCATTTGATTCATTACGAATGAAATGACTTCCCAATCTAGAGAAATTATAAATATAGATTAAAAATAAGACTAGTTAGTTTTAATGTGATCAAATGATTATTCATGATTAAAAAATGAACATAAAACTTTTATTAAAGAAAAACTCAAACATAATATATAAACAAATGTATTTACTTAATACTATTTCTCGATATAACTGTTCAAAAAACTAATTTGTGCCAAAGATTATCTATTTAAGAATAAGATTTTAAGATACAAATTTATAAAATATTTTTACAATATACGAGCGTTTCATATATGTATTAAGTTTTACTCAATACATTAACCACTTATAAGTTTCAATAAAAATAACTAAACATAACAAATAACAGTAAAATTTATTCATAATGCAAATATTTAAATAAATAAATTTCTCAGATACTACCAATAGTTGCTTAAATATTCTTCTCCTTGATACATAAAGCACAGCGATGACTTATAAAAAAAAGTTTTTCACATTATGAAATCTTAACTTTTAAATAAAGATTGTCTTAAAAAATTTCGAGGAATCTGACACTAGCTTGCGTTTCTCATTTTCACTCTTATTTTTTCATATATATATGTGTGCGTGCGTGCGTGTGTGTGCGTGCGTGCGTGCGTGTGTGTGTGCGTGTGAATTGAAGGTGCAGGCTGAATTGAAGGACATGGTTAAAACTGGATCCCAGAAATGTTTCGAAGAACTTTACAAGCTATGGCAAAAGTGTGCTGTTGCTCAAGAGTCTTATTTGGAAGGAGGATGCGTTTCAGCAACTTAACTGTTAAGATTTTTCTCAAGTTATTGATGCAGTCCAGGAACTTTTAAATCCTAATACGTACGTATGCATGTTACATCTTCACAAAGATTAAAAAAATCATAGTTAAATCTTGTCAGAAAAACAGAATGTGACATTTTAAAATAATTATTAGAAAAAAGACATAGAATATGAACATTTTGTAAGCTCTTATTTCATTCCATTCCGTTAAAATGTTTTTTTAATTTATTTACCTATGCACATTAAAGAGATAGGTGCTGTTATGACTTGTTATTTTTTATGTGTATTTTCTGAGCCTTACGAAAAAAGTTTCTGCTCTATGTATATTGTCTGCATATTTATAAAAAAATTATAGGTTTTCTAAAAATGGGGAAACAGTTTATTTAATAATTTTTAGTATTTGCTGCTTTTTCCTATTTGAGGTTATATGTAAATATTTAAAAACATATTAGAGAAAATTTGTTTCAAAACAAAAGTGTTTCACATTTCTCATGAAAATTTTACATCATTTTTTATTTGCATTGCAATTCGTTTTAACATTAAATGTTGGGCATTCTTATTTTTAAATCAAGAATGCAAACTGTTAAAAAAGGAAATAACTAATTTGATAATCATTTAATTTTTCTATTTCAAATAAAAATATTAATAACAATTGATTTTTTTAAATATACATGCAGCACAAAACAAATTAGAAAAATCAACTTGAAAGTAATTACTGAGAACCATTAAAAGAATATTTCTCTCAGAGCCAAACGTTTTGGAATCCCTTTTCAAATCTGAGCTTTAAATTTTTAGCGAACAATTTTTCCGTTATTGAATAAAAATATAAATTGTTTAAAAATATGAAAATGGAGAGAAATTTGAAAAATGTGATGGGAAACTAAACAAAATGAAAACTTCTGTGAAAAAATGAACAGAAACAAATGTTTCTCGAGCTATTTTCTTTAATAAAAGATTTTACTTCTAATTAAATGCACAGTCATGAACTATAAAAAGAGGCAAAGGAAGATGGGAAAATGAAAAAAGATGAAGATGCTTTGGAAAATATATGTAATAAAAACTTTCCAAAACATTATCTAAGAGCATTTTCTTTTAAATCCTGCTTATTAAATTACAAATAAAACTTTTTTTTATCTTTTCATAGCAAGAAAACAATATTAAGCAGAGAACATATATTTTTTTAACAGAAAACTAAATAAAAAAGAAAGCTTTATTTCTAAAAAAAATAGCTATAGTTTACTTCTTCTAAAACTTCTTTACAGTTTAAGGTTTCTCAAATGTTTACAAAATTTAGAATAGTTTGAAATAGTTTTATGATTAAGTATAAAGGAGTTCTTAGAGGTTTAAACTATCATTAACATCAATATCAAATCTTTTGAAATATATTTACCTCTATCTTTTTTTTTCTTTTAAAAAGTTCTAAATTCTTTAATTCCGCATTCAGACTCATTCTAGGGAAGGTCTAGGTTACAAAAAGTTATAAATAAAAATCATGAATATCAAAAAAAATATTTTTTTTTAATTATAAAACCGAGATTTTTAATTGCATTTCTTAAACTCAGTTATTAAAGTTTTGATGAAGATATATGTTATCAAATCTATATTAAAATCAGTAGTTTTTAAGAAATTAGAAAATGTTCTTATATTTAATCTTATAAAATTCTTTAATGATGTAAAATTTTATCTAAAAGCAATATCTTCTTGATTTTGCTTACTAAATTCCACAAATTAATCTTTTTTATTTTTTCATACAAAAAAAACTAACACTAGAATATATATATATAAGAAACTTAACTAATACTACATTGCTAGTTAAAACAAATTTTCAAAAGGTCTGAGCAAAAGAAAGCCTTTTTTTTCAAAAAACTATGATTTACTAAAATAAACATCATTGAAATTCCCAAAATATTCACAAAAATTCTCAAAAATTTGAAGTAGTATTAAGTATGAAGTACGTTCAGAACCGTGATTTTAAAAAAGCACATAAATGGATAATTTTCATGATATTTAGTGTCACTTAGATTAGAATCCTTACTAATATTATAAATGTTTGGCCGTATACTAATATTATAAATGTTTTGTTTTCTTTGGGTGTTTAGCCATGTTTCACTCAAAAACAACTAGATGGATTTTAATGAAACTTTACAGTAATATAGTTTATACATCAGAATAACACATAGACTATAATTTATAAAGTTATTGTGTGATGTGTCAAAAATATAACGATATTTGTCAAGTAAGTACGAAACTTTTCTGCCATCTGCTAGCAATTCTGGCGAATGCTGCAAAAAAGCCCGTGACAGCATATATCTATATTTTATTTGTGAAGAACCCCTTTTTGTTTTGTCTAAGCAAGGCGCTCGCTTCTAATTTATTCATGTGATCAACCCTATTTTTTTTTTATTTTTGTATAAAACTAAATTTTGAAGGGAGAGGTTGTTTTAAATCGATCTTTATTTGAATACATACTATTGATTTTTTTCATGGGTAATCCATTATCACCAAAATAGTGAAACATAATACAATAAAAATTAATAATTTATTTCTATGCACAATTTTATATGATTTTATTATGCGCATTTGGTAGTAACAAATTGATCCCTATATCAAAATAAATACTTATATAGCTTCTGGTACTTAAAGTAGATAAACTTTGTCTTTCACACTACATCATTTGAACAAATTTGCATAATTGTTTTGTGGTTAGTAGTTAATTATAAAGCTATAATTTTAATTGAATAGGCAGGTATTGCCTTTTTTAAGTTTAAAAATAATAACTACTGTATTGTAATTTTTGGAGTGAGTGAGTGAATATTAACATCGTACTGTTCAGCTACACGAGGGCTTTTGGCGAAGGACCACGTCATTTTGAACCATGGTCAAGTGAAGTGGACGACACCCGAGCTGGCACTCTCTTCTCCTAACTACCCCACCACGCTAAGTTAGCACGAATATTCTACCAATACTTAGCAGGAATATTCTTTGAAATCCACTCTTCTAAGGTATATGGAAGCACGGGTTCTATGATGAGTATTTTAGCGGGGAAGGAGAATAGTTTTGTAGCAGAAATTACGTTTTCAGCTGACGGCGCTTTCAGTGGATTGCAAAGAATATAATTTTTGTCCCAAAAAATAGTTAATGTCAAAATTTAAGTGTCTTATGTTTTTGTATGTTAATGAAGATCTTAGAAAACTATTTAACTATTTATTTTAATTGAACGGTGTACATAATTGGTTTGACAGTGGAATACCTTTAATTAATTACTTAGCTCTAACGGGTTAAATTTCCCAAAGTTCAGTATTTTGTTTATGTATATCCCTTAATTTTAAATGAAGTGATCCAAAACAAAAAAACATTGCATGAAAAAACTGCAGGAAATCATAATGCGATAGATAAAGGGTTAACGTGCATCGCTCCTCTACACGGTAGGTCTTTAGTGGTACTAGGCTCGAACTCGTGACAATGCCAGCCCCTGTATTTTTTGGAAGTGTAGAATAATTACCTACAAGGAATTAAGCCATGAAAGCATAAGTCTGATCTTTCCCAAAGCTCTAATAAAGCTCGAGCTAAGAAAGTAGCTAGACAGTTTCCAACCTGACTCAATCGCCAACATTTCGCTTTGTTTTTCTTTGAATCGCCATTATAATTTAAAAACGGTATTGCTTGCGAATCTTACAATTTTAACATAAAATAAATACAGCAGACAGTAATATTGACGTATTACACATCCAGAATTTAATTACTGAAACTATTTTCGACATTCATTACACAAAATTTGTAACAATGTGTTACTTTGGTTGAGCAGAGATCAGCTTAGGAAGGTGTTTTCAAAAATTCGAATGACAAGAGAGTTACGGGGAGTTAGTTATAAATTTAAAAAATCCTTTTTATCAGCTGCTAGATCTACAGACTTAAAATTTAAAAAAAGGTGTATTTTTTTTTCGTTCAGCTGAGCTATGCAAAAGTTTTTTTTTTTTTTTTTCATTTGCAATTCACGTAAAACTAACTCATTAAAAACTTATTTATCCTTCAATCTGTATTGTTTAGTTTTTCAGTTCACCCGTGCAACGAACAGATATACCAGCTAGTATGTATACAAAATTGTTTTAAGGACAATTTGACAAAAAAAAGTTATTTAAATACAATATTTTGGCAAAAAATTAACTTAGAATAACCTTTTTCAAAATGTTCTCCTTTTACAAAAAATGCTGCTAAAGTAATAACATTTTGCTCATATAAAGTAAAGACTTCTCCAGAGAGTTTGAACAATTTTTTTTTTGAAAAATTCACATTATTTTCAGAGTTACGACCCATTGGAATAATTATCGGCGTGTTTTTCTTAAAATTTCTCCCCTCTGCTGTCGTTAAACATGGATAACACCACTTCTAAGTTATATATTTCAAAAATTCTAGTTGAGCCCCTGAAAAGAGGTCTGAGCTATATACAAGCAAAATATTACTATAATAGAAGCATTTTTCACAAAATGAGAATATTTTGAAAATTGGTTCTTCTATGTTCCTTTTTTTGTCAAAATATTGTACTTAAATAATTTTTTATTGTAATACTACTCTTAAAACCATAAGACAATTTTATATACATTTTCTAATCTAAGTGACACTAAATATCGTAAATGTTATCCATTTATTCGTGTTTGCAAAACCACGGTTCCGATTGTAGTCGCGGATACCTTAATAACAAATATTTTTCTCTCTCTCTCAACCCTCTCTTTCTTTTTCTCCTAAACATTTCTAAATTTCGCTGGAAAAATCAAGTTTTGGAAAAATACAGAATTTCAAGAAATGAAGTTATAAATTTAAGAATTTACTCTGTCTTTTTAACTCAATTATTAAAGCATTCGTAGGTTATTATTATATAAGCAGCATCAATATTATACTAATAAAAATATAATATTGTTCATATTTTGATCACTTAAATGATAACGATCCCGTGTTATCAGTTATCTACAGAAGACTTAGACACATTACTACTAATTTTAAATAGATTCTTTTTAAATATATATTGTTTATTTAATGAAGTACATTTAGAAGAATAAACACCTGGAAGGTTTTTCGATGTATATTTTTGGTTATTCTTCTACATATTCATTTTACATATATTTAGTTATTTATTCACAGTTTCAAAAATATTTAAGAGTATTTTCTGAAATCAAAGGCTATATGATCAACCCGATAGAGACCGTCTTAATTTTTTATTCTTTCAAATGTTATTGCATTCCGTTAAATACAATACATTCGAGAAATTAATCCACAATATTATAAGTATTGTAGTGGTGGTATCTATATAAGGTAGTAACCGCCTCCTGACTGAGATGATTAGTTTGGTCTAGTGATGTTATGTCAGCATTTCTCAAACTTTGAGGCACGCCCCCTAGGGGGCGTGATAATTCTACGACGGAGGCGCGAGCATATTAAAAAGTCGAAAACCAAAAATTATTTTAAAAAACTATTAATTTACTGTAAGTAACAAACAAAATGCCTTCTGACATAATAAAAAATAAAATACAAATTTACACTGATACAATGCACTTATAAATGCGTATCAGTCTACTCAAAGTATTCTATGATTAATTTAACAATACTAAGTTAGGAACAAGTTTGATAATTACCAGATACCTTATGGGTTTGTATTAAAACTTGTCTTGATAATTTGTACGGTTTATAATTAATCTCTCAATTGTCGAATAAAAGTTTCGCGATCCGCTCCCCAGTGCCACCTTTTTCCACGTAGAGGCTCATGTGGGATGTTTTTTTGAGGGGAAGGCGGAGAAAAGGGATAAACAAGCAAGTCCTATGAAATAAGTAAATCATTCGCAAATAATGTCATAGTCCTTTTATTCAATTCCAGAGAATTCGGAATAATTGTATGGACAGTAGTGCACAGAAAAGATTGTACTTCGGAAAGACGCATAGATACGTCCAAAAAATTAATGCTTTGACTGAGCGAGACGTTTATATACGCCAGTGGCACTTAAGAGGCTAAAGTCGCAAAAACTGTAGGTATAGTGTCAAACTATGGTATTATTGAATTCATTACATTGTTATTGCATGGACGGGGAGGCGCAATGAAACTGATGACTGAAGATCGGGTCGCGAATATTGAAAGTTTGAGAAGCACTGCGTTACGTGCTTACAAAAACAAAGGTTCCGGGTTCTGTCCTCCTCGGTATCTACAGCAATTCTTAAATGACTTTTGGGCCGGATTTAAAATAAGACTTCAACTTTCCTGATGAAAAAGTTAAAATATACCTTCGTGAACTTATATGTATATATTCTCAGGTGAGAGAGTTTTTGATTTGAAAGCGTCGTATGTAATTTTTAATCCTAAGAAATCCCCAAATTTATCTCTCCTTAAACTAACAAGATAACCTACAAGAAATATAAATCAATATATATTTACACGATTGACAAAATATAAATATATGATGGGAACATCCAACAAGCATGATTTTTGCACCATGTGTAGGTTTCATTAAAAAAAGTATAAGTGAACATTACAGCGAGCGTGCAAACTGTATGCATTGGTAGCACCACTTATAAGCACAACATAAATGAAGAAAGGTCGGATGTTACAGAATGGACTCGTTCATCTGGCGTCATAATCAAATGATGATACGCTAAATAAATGCCCACGTGTTTGATTCGACTGAGTATTTTGGCGGCATTTTTGGATTTGTATCTACTATCACATAACAAAATGAAATATTGTAGCGTATTAAATTGCCATAATGAATGTGGGATGAAAAGTTTTTTTCGGTTTTACTGAAGAATTCATATTTATTTAAAAAATGGATACAAAACTTTGGTCGAACAAACTTGAAACCATCTAACTATTCATCCGTATGTTCCGGTCATATTGAAGAAGCATACGTTATGAATCAGCGTTGCACCAGTATACTAAAACCAAATTCAATTTCTACAAAATTTTGTTTCTCCGAGCCGCCATCTACCCAAAGAATTTTGTAGGGATGGAATAAATCTTCAGTGTCACAGAAATTAATAGATGTTCCAAAAGACATTTCGACTGAAATGTTAGTACTTTTTAGTTTGGTACTTATGTATTACTGCAACAATCGCCAACGTTCAAGATAACTCGCCAGGTTGCCGACTTCGATTTTACATGTGTCGTATGCGCTTATTTGGCAATCATGCACTTCATTTCATATAATGTCACCAATAGGTTGCGATAATACGTAAGTACCATTGTTTAATTTACAATATTTTTTTGTTTTTCTCAAATACGGTGACGATATTTAAAGAACAGGTTGAAACATTTTCTGAGAATTTTGAATTCAAAGAATTTTAATTTTGCAGTCAAAAAGAAATACGTAGGTTACGTGTAATACGATTAGCTCTGTTATTATTTACTTGATAATCACGTGATGATCAGCAAATGATCGCAGCGCCCTCTGGAGATGAATCGACCCCATTGTGTGTTCTTGTGAGTTTTCTAGATTTATTAATCAAGTAAATATAATAAATATTCATATACGGTTATTCATATATTTGATGAATACCATGACCACTTTGACTACTGTAATCTTGATTTATCAGGGTATGTACAGTGGCGACAAAAAGTCCTAAACACACTCAATTTTTTGCCTAATTTTCATGTTTGACTTAATTTTATGTTATTAAATTATCTTACTTTCTTTACTATTTTTATTGGTTTTAACGTATTTTTTCTTGCTGATTTCAAATCTGTTTGTAGAATTTATGGGAAATAAAATTTTTATCAATAATTTTAGAAAACATGATAAGACAAGCATAAGGCAACTGTAACAAAAGTTATTGTTTATTTCAACCACACACACAATTAGAGTGCAGTAGTGATTAAGGGTTGGAAACAGGTTGTGCAGAATGTTTTAAAGCATTGAAAGAAGTATTTTGGTGCAATTTGAGGTGCATGGGTAAATAAAATTGGAATTATGGATAATTTTTCCTTTCTGCATTATAATGAAAGGTACAAAATAATACTTTTTTGAAGAAAGAAAGTTATTCTATGCACCAAATTGCCACTTAAGTACCACGTGATTTCTCTACTGTCATGAGAACGTTGGAAAAAACTATTCTGAAACCAATTCTACTGCGAAAAGGGAGCAATCTGGACGATGCGAGAAAAGCAACTTTACGTGAAGAAAAGGTATTTATTGCACACGATTTCCTTTCAATAAATGTCTTAATTCACCACTAATTTTGAAATAATGATTTTTGACATCGAATGTGAGTATGCACCCATGAGCTGTGAGAGGAAGACTGCTGGAAATTGGAATACATGGCTACAAAATTCGCCCAAATTATTACTGACTGATTGACGCAGGTCGGAGATCATTCATTATGGACAGTTAAGTGGAACAACCTTCAGATGCTTCAGAAACCGGAAGTGGGTCTTTGATCTACCAAAAGTGAGTATTTAAATTATTCGAAATCCTTCATATGGCGAGTCTGATAACTTAAAATATTATAAATATATTTCTGATAAACTTTTGGAACTTGATACTTTAATTATTTTTAGAGAAGCTACTAAAATACTTCTTATTGTACGAGTATTTTTTGAATTATGGCCTGTTATTTAAATAAGGGTCTCATAAAGGGAGAGAATGTCACAGTTCTTATAATATTTACTCAAACAGCTCTGAATTCTTTTAAATTTTAATAAAACATTAAATTCTTTGTACATTCTCTAGATAAATACCCATAATTTGTTTTAATAATAATTTTAGTGATATAAGTTGATTATTTTTTTCTCCAATTGCTTTGAAATTTTTCAAAAATACTACTGAAATTTCGCTTATAATTGGTATTTTCGCAAAATTTACGTATTTTTTTTTAATATTGTGAGTTAAATATTAGTATTAATTCGTATTGATTCCTAAAATAGTATTTATCATTAAGTAAATCCTTAAGTATGCTATTTTTTAAAAAAAATACTCCGAACGTGTTTGGATACCTTAAAGACTCATGAAAGGAAGTATTTGGTAGTGAATGTCAGTTTTGCATTAGGATCTATATTGAAGACAAAAATAAGATGTTGACGACATCCTCATATAGAATTCAGTGTCTAAAGTCCACTATAAAGCATTCTATGAAAGTGATAATATGTGGGGCTGCGTGTCTTCTCGTGTTGTTGGAAGACTTAACATCGAGAAAAAAGCATGTAAAACAGAAAATACAGTAAAATAATATTTAATAATACAAAACAAATTGCTACTAACAGCGGAAGATCTTTTTAGAGACCAGTCGTGTATTTTAAGGACACTAATGTTCCATATTACCATGCAAATGTAGTCCTGAAATGATTCGAAGGAAATATTATGAATAATAAAATGAGCTGACACAGACAGTCTCCAGATCTTAATTCTGTAAAAAAACTTACGGCACAAAATTAATTACGATATTTCAAAGTAAAAACCTTCAAACAAAGAGTTAATTGAAGCTTTAGTATTTTCTTTCAACCAGGTGATCACAGAAGAATTTCTTGTTAAGTTAGTAGATCAAAAAGATGTAGATCCGTAACTAAAGCAAACGGCTAGCCCTTAAAATACTGATGTTAAGATTTGTAACAATAACGTAATTTTCAAAATGCGTGCTAAATGTATCGTATTTGTAAGATTTTGTATTGGTCTACTAAGTTTAAATTGTTTTGCTAAATCGTGCTATACTGTTGTGACAAATCATCTATACGGAACTTTATCACTAACCTTCTGAGACGTCTTTTTTAGGGAAATTTAATTCCCTACCTATTTCCAATCAGCTCCTAAAAGAGGACAGGTATTCCTTGTTATGCAGATTAGATAAAGTATTTAAGTCAAACGGAATAGTAAAGTGGGAGGCAGTAGGAGAGAGAGATTGAAGCAGGAAGTTATAATAGTGAAGTTAGAGATTTATTATTGAAGATTTCTAGGTGAATAAATTAATCTCAGGAAGAGTTGAGATTCAGTATGGTAAATATTGATTTATAATTAAAGTCTCATTAAAGCTTTATATTAGGAGTGAGATTAAAGTTAAATGTTCAATAGGAATATTATTGAATATAATTCTGGGATCTCTTATTGCGGTAATCTCTACGTGATCGATATTCTAATTGTTAATTAATTGGATCATTAAATATTTAAGTTAATATAAAGGAAAGCCCCTTTTAAACCTCATATATCTATTTTAAATTATTTGTTATTAAAAGTCTTTGATCCTATTTGTTAAAGATAACCAAATAAAGAAAGTTATTCATTAAAATGGCTACTGGTTCTTCTTCGACTCAAAATCATTCTCGTTCTCAAAGTGAGATCCAAGGGGATCTTCACACTGTACATACTACACATTCTTGAGTTCAGACAGCTGTACTGCAAAAAATATTTGTTGGATTGAAAAATTAGTACCAGATTTTTGAAACCAGCATAAAAAGGTTCTTTAGAATTAATAAAAATAGTTAAGACGGTACGATAATTTCCTAACAAAAAATTGTCAAACTCAAAAATTAAGAAAAAAATGAATGTGCAGAGGATTTTTTGGCACCACTGCATATGTCCACAAGGTAGCAACTCCAAATCCTCTCAAGGATTGAGTTCGGGTCTTCAAAGACCAACAGATTTTTTAATTCTTAGTATAGAGACTCCATCACGGCGCTTTCAAATGCGTGTTTCTTTGAATATAGCTCCTATCTTCCCTTATATAAGATGACACTACACACCGTTGCAATATGTGTATGCTTCTCTCGTAATTGGGATTCTTTTCTTTTCTCCAACGTTTCACAAATTGTAACTCAATTTTATAAAGCTTCAAAATATGTGTATTTTTATTGTAATGCTATCAATATACACTGACGGGAAAAAATCGCAACAACAAGAAAAATTTATGGTAGAGTAATGAAATTTGGACAATGCAATTGTCTAGTTAACATGTTTGATTGATTAAATTTTCAAGCACAGGTTAATTTAAGCTCAAGAAAATGCATATTTTAAATGTGAAAGTCTGTTGCATTAATAACCAGTGAAACCTCCAGAATTTTGAATGCAAGCCCGCAAGCGTGTATGTATTGCGTCATACAGGTGCCGAATGGCACTTTGTCGTAGGGAGTTCCATGCTTGCTGTACTTGTTGTGTCAATACTGGGACGGTTAGGACTAGCTGTAGAGGATGCTTGTGTTATCATCCAATGATATCTTATGCGTGATCAATTGGAGACAAATCTGGTGATCTCGCAACATGTCAACGTTCTATGTGAGGGCGAGCGTTTTCCTGGTGGAAAACTCCTCTTTGAATGTATTCATGAATGACAGTACTATAGGTTGAATTACCAGACTGGCTTACAAATTTGCAATCAATGTGTTCCGGATTACCACGAGAGTGCTCATGTTGCCATATAAGAAATAATTCCCGCTCTGGCTTGACACTACTGGCATCGCAAACGGAAATGGTTTGGAATTCACGCTACAGTGCGCCTGGCTCGAAGCTGTCCTTGAAGAAACCGATTACTAACAGTTCGTTGTGTCACTGCTCGAATTTCTGCCGCAGACGCAGTACGATGCACCACAGCCCTACACCGAATACGGCAGTCTTCCCTCTCAGTAGTGTCACGGGGCCTCCTGGAATCTGATCTTCTTGAGACAGCAGCATCCGTTAACCACTGCTCCTAACAATCATGCACAGTGGATACATTCTAGCGAAGTATTTCTGAAACATTGCAGAAAGAAAATCCACCTCCTCTTTACTTATTACACGACCTCTTACAAACTCGGTGAAACAAAGAATGCGCGCGCTTAAAGCAACCCTGATTTGAAAGTTCTGACTGACACTGCTTGTGACACACCTAAACGAGAAGCGCAAAAATTTGAATCGATGTCATCTTTCAAATGTATAAACACGCAAACTAAATTTCGTTGATTTAACACAAGTCTTTGTTGGTGTTAGGATTTTTTTCCGTCAGTGTATTTCTCTTTTTACCTTAATTTTTAATCAGAAAATGCTCCGAAAATCATTCAAAGTGCGTTGTACCTCTGGGAATAAGACAATTCTGCTGGGAAATCCCTCAAAGGGGAAGAGAGGTGGGAGGCCCCTGACCACTCCCTCTAAATTGGGGTGAAACCGAGCTAAATCGTTATATCACCTGTATAGTGCTCAAAGCTGCGGCTAACGACAGGCGTCACTTAGCCATGATGAATTTCGTGGGCCTTGATCCGGCCTTTGTCGACCAGGTGGCAGTGGTAACAACAGCATTCCCATATATTTCCTTAGATTTAATGTTCTTTTTGAAAATAAGTCATCTGCCTATAAATCTTACATTTTTAATAAAATCTCGAGTCTATTCAATTATTATTATTAAATTAAAAAGATATTCAGTTTCTTTTCCAAAGAATACATTTAATTCATAAACGGATAAGAAACAATCTCTGAATGAGATGGAAATTATTCATTAAAATGAAATTGTCTAATACGCTAAAGCAAGGAATGAATAACGGAAAAAAATAGGATGGAGTAGAAGGGTACTGTTCATCTAAAAGTGACCAAAATACCGTAAAGAAAACAAAACCCAAGTGAAGGCTGTTCTTTCGTTGAGACTCCTTTGACTGAAGTAGTCCACATCCCCTTTGGCGATGGGAGAATGTTTCCACATCGCCAAAATCCAATTCAAATTTATTCATTGATTCGTCAGAAGAAGATAAATAACAGAGAGATAAGAAACAAGAGCTTGACAAATAAGATTCACAAATACTCCCATGGTAAAATAAGGAAAAATGAAAAATATTCTTACATGCTATGGTATCTTTTTTTTCTGCAGGAGGAAAAAGAGTGATAACACTACCGCACGTACATTTAACACGTACAGTTTCCTTACCTTTATTTAAAAAAACTTTCAATGTGATGAAAAGTGTACTCTTCGCTATTTCCTGATTAAAAAAGTCCAAAGAAACTATTTAAGATATCTAACTACGCTGAAAGTAATTATTTTCGACCACATTGGCGAATTTTTTTGAAACTTTTTTTTGTAGTTTAAACTTGTATCTATCTAAAACAGTTTACATTTGTTCCAAGGGGCTTTAGAAAAGAGGTTATTACGATTATAAAATGCTTTGCCTGAACAAAACCAAACAAGATACAATTTTTGAATTTCACTTTTGTCAAAACTTTTGCTTTTCATAAAAATTCTCTACCTTTAACAAGATATCTCAGAAATTAATTGAAATATTTGCATACAAATTTCTGGATATGTTTCAAATAATATGGGAAATGAAATAAACCAAAACTTTTGCTGTTGCTGAAATACTTTTTTTTATTTATAGATGCATTTAGAAGATTTAAACTGTAAATTTATGGAAAAATTAAAATGATATAAAATAAATTTCTTAGAAATAGTAGAAGAAAAGAAGAAACTATTCATAGCTTACGAGAGAGAGAGTTTATATTTTCAAAGTAAATGTTGATGAAAATCTATTTAATATGAAGAACAAAAAGAGTTGAGAAGAATTTATGTATCAACCACACATGTGATATATAAATTCTTCTTTGAAGTCATTTAAGTGTGATACTCGTCTTCATAAATACAAAAAAAAAAAAAATTGAAAAAATACCTGCCTAATATAATCTATAAGTTTAATATAAAGTATAAAGTATTTATAAAGATAACTATATAAGCTGAGGTTAAAAAAAATCCAAATATTTGAAATTCTTATTTTGTAGCGTTATAAATACGCATAAATACAGATTGTTTCAGCTTTCAAACAGTAAATAAATCAATTTGTAAAATTTCTTAGATTACGCAAATATTTAATAATTTGAATTTCTGTGGAGAAATCCACTTCTTAACTCCCAAAACAAGGCAAGAATTTAAATTTGATAATTAAAAGATGGCTTAAAATGTTTCTCTCAGGTAAAGTCCATCGATGTCTGAATAAATGGATAGTACAATACTTTGTTATGATAATTCTTATAAATGGGAAATGATCTAAATTTAAAGCTGATATATAAATAACCATTTATCTTAAGCAAAATATCATTAATTTCCAACATGATCCATTCAATCTTTGAATACCACAATTAGTTGAGGATAATTCTTATTTTTAGCTGGTGGGTTTTATATGAAACTAGCATTTAATTCAAATAATTTCTCAATTATTGTCGACCATTTCTATTCTGGAAATTTATTCAATACAAATTATTAACAGAAAGGGAACTAATTGTGTGTGAAAAGGACTCTCTAGACAAATAGCATATAAATTGGTTTAATTTAGTTCCTAGATATCTCTGCATGTGTTTCTAAAATTCTTAAATTTGGAATATATATGTCTTACTGTTTGTGAAAATTACAACATTATGAAAGAATCAGCATTTACGTACTGTACAGTCAACTAATTTGGCCAAATAAAAATACCTCACCAAATGTTGTCGTCATTGTTATTGCTTTTGAGCATGCGCGGTGGCGATGGTAGCATAGTGAGGAACGTAGCGGACTCGAGGCTGGCGTGTCATGAGTACGAGCCCAGTACCACTGAAGACCTGCTGTGTAGTTAAGCAATGCACGTTAAAACTATCGAGAGCTCAAACTTGTGTAGTATGGCAGTTAGGAGAAAGGTGTCATCTCAGGTATCATCCTCGTCACTTGACCATGGTTCAACATAACGAGGTCCGTCGCCAAAGGCCCTGGTGTAGCTGAACAGTTCGACGTTAATATTCACTCACATGAGCATGCACGGGAACGGTTTTCCACTGCTGGCTTCATATTGTGGCATTTGACGACATCTTTTGATTTCAAGAAATGGGTCGATGGTATAATACGTACAAAGAATTATAAGGAAAATAAATAAAATTCATTCCACATTTTATTTGTTTTAATTTAAGGAAATGGTCAAATTAAAAGAGTAATGAAAAACTAATATATTGCCAAAGACCCCAATATTTTGTTCTACTGCCACACGCAATGATAAAAGCCTAAAAATGTCGAAACATAGATTAATACTCCATCTGAATGTCATAGTAGATTTCCCCCTCACGATTATTCTTGAAATGGGTCTCAGGGGTGTTCATTTGTATCAAGGGCTGAAAACATAAACAATTTTCAAATACACTCATGTCCATAAATTAAGGATAATGAAGTTCAGGCAAAGAAAGAGACAGAAGCAAAACAAATTTGACTTTTTTGTAAAGTCTATTTATTAAACAAAGGTAAAGAGCAAAAAGGATGCTATATGTTTGACATAATTAATAAAAATTGCGATTTTTACTACCTGGAGAAAATTTCAAAAAAGAACCTATTTACAAAAAACATTATAACATGGTTAGTATTGGTTAGTATAATGGTTAATACGGAGTATGTCTCCAGGACGATGCAATACAGGCCTTACAACGCCTAGGCATGCTGAGTATCAAATTACCAATATGATCTTCGGAAATATTAAACCACTCATCAAGCAATGCCCTACGAAGTTCCAGTAGACAGGTGGGAGGGGGTTGACGGGCTGCAATTCGTCGGCCAAGCATATCCCACACATACTCTACTGGATTCAAGTCCGGTGAGTATGCTGGCCAATCCAAACGGGTGATATCCTCCGGTTGAAGGCATTCGTCTACAATGTTTGCACGGTGAGGACGGGTGTTGTCATCCATAAACAGAAATTCAGCACCCATGGCACCCCGAAACAGACGTACATGTGGTTCCAGAATGACATACCGATAGATGTGACCTGTCATTGTTACACTCTGAACATGCAGGTCAGTTCTGGAACCAAGAATAATTTCTCCCCAAACGCGAGTCATCCTGCACCACCGTAACGGTGTCGTTCAATGGTGTTCTCTTGGTGGTAACGGGTACCTGGCACTCTCCATATTAAAGTCCGGCGAGAGTCAGACTGCAAACTAAATCTGAACTTCACACAAGACCACTGTTGTGGTGTCCACAATGCATGTTCTCTACTCCAGGTTAATCGCAGGCGACAGTGAGTTGCGGTAAGTGGAACACATATAAGAGGCCTAAGAGCATATAGACCAATGTGCCCTAAGCGTCTGTGCACGGTCTGCCTTGAAATTGACGTACCGGTATCTAAAGAGAGCTGACGAGACAGGTGTGATGCTTTGCTCCGTCTGTTTATTTTGGCAGTAACTGCCAAATATCGGTACTCATTCGGCGTTGTAACTCGGGGGTGACCTGTGCTGTAACATCTACTCACATTACCATCATCTTGGAATCGTTGCCAAAGCCTGGAGATGACACTCTGGGCGATTCCAAGTTTCTCGGATACTTCCAGCTGCGCACGTCCACATTCCATTCGTCCAATAATTCTACCACGTAAAAAATCATCCAAATGCTCCCTTTGTGCCAAAACTATGCGGTTATTGCACTGAAAGGTTTTTAAAGCACTTGTGAACAGTTTTACTTCTTTCCCACTTTTCCTTATGTACCCCTCTCTTACACTCTCGTCATTGTGACGTACTATCCGCACCATCTGGTGGTTTCCTGTAATTTGCATATCCTTCTTCGAGATGTGTGTGATAATTCTACAGGTGAAAATTTTATTTTTGAGTTCAATTTCTGTGTGATTCTGAATTATCCTTAAGTTATCCGTACACCCTCAAAACGTCATTTTCGTCAAATTTTTGGATTTTTTTAATTTAAATGTTATTTGAAAATATGAACTTTTTTCTTTAAAATGGTGTTTAAATTTTGTTTCTATCTTATTTAGAACTTAAGTTATGGGGATTTGAGTTTCATTCGATAGAACCTTTTTGAACCCGGAAGTACAAGTCTGCATTGCAAAGTAGAAAAAAATGTTTGTTGACATTTTTATTTTCGTTTAAATATGCGATAGTAAGAAATTTAAACTGTTTAAAATATAAATTTGAGTTTTCAGAATTATCAAAAATATAATTGGCAACAGGTTTTTATTGATATTTTTATCTAGAATCTGGCAAGAAAATAGAGTGCTTTACTATTTGTTTACATTTGCTTATGATTGCGTAGCTCTTTATAAGCCTTTGTTTAATCCTTTTTTATAGCAGAAAATTTTAATTTTTGTCATTTAAAATGGGTAATGCTAAACGTAGAGTTGGTACAAAGAGAAAACGCCAATTTCGAGGTAATGGATCTACTATTAAACATTCAAAAAATAGCAGCGCAACATCTACCAATGCCAGTTCTTCAAAAATTAAAATACCTGCTGTCTTTAATGAAGAAATAGCAAAATATCAACGTAAACCACTTATTTACTGGTAACAGAATAATTGATATGGAAGTCCTTTTAAATTTGTTTTTACAACTTTGCTGCCCAAGATGTTTCGAAGAAGGTATCCTGCTTTCTGAGGATTCCACATATGGTTTGTGCTCAAATTTTGTTATCAGGTGTAAACATTGTGACTTTTACTCAGGGTTTTCTAGTTCAAAGAAAACTTTAAACTGTCCTGAAGTAAATACAAGATTTGTGTATGGTATGAGACAAATTGGGAAAGGTTTTTCTGCTGGGTTTAAATTATGTGGTACGTTAAATTTACCCAGGCTCACAGTAAAACTGCGTACACTAATCATGAGAATAAACTCATGTCCGTGATTTCAGAAGTTAGTGAACTATCAATGCAAAAAGCAGCTTCTGAACTGTTAGTGCTACATCCTACTAAAAATAAAATTGTTGAATGTGGCATTTCAGTTGATGGAACGTGGCAGCGTAGAGGTTACTCTTCCATGAATGGGTTTGTCGCAGCTTTGTCAGTTGACACTGGTAAAGTAGTAGACATTGAAATAATGTCGTCCTATTGTCCCACCTGCAGAAAGATTTCTAAAATGCCTAGAAGCATTGAGTCGGAAACTTTTGCAGCAGATCACGTGTGCCATAGCAATTTTCAAGGTTCTGCGTTAAAAATGGAAGCTGTTGGTGCTACGAGAATCTTCCAACGTTCTATTGTCAAACAAGGCCTTAAATATGCGCATTATTATGGTGACGGGGACTGTAAGGGCTTTATCAGTGTCAAAGTTACTTATGGGAAGGATAGCGTCACAAAATATGAATGCATTGGTCATGTTCAAAAGAGAGTAGGTGCGAGATTGCGCAAATTAAATTCTAAAAATAAAAATATGTCTGGTAAAGGCAAACTCACCGACTCTTTTATTGACCGAATGCAAAACTATTATGGGATTGCTGTACGCAGCAATGTTGGAAACCTATCCGGTCTTCAGCAAAATGTTATTGCGGCTTTGTTTCATTGCTCATCAAGTGTCGAGAAACCAATGCATGGGCAGTGTCCCATCGGAAAAGATAGTTGGTGCTACTACCAGCGAGCACTGTCTTGTGGCAAAAAGCCAAAAGAAAAATAAAAAGACTTATCAAATGAAGTGCTAAACATGATTAAGCTTACATATTTAGAGTTGTGTACCAAAGAACTGCTTACTAAATGCCTGCATGGCAAAACACAAAATTCAAACGAGTGTTTAAACGGCGTTATATGGCAGAGAGTACCCAAGGAAGTTTTCGTGTACCTCAAAACTTTAAAATCTGGTGCATTGGATGCTGTGATCCAATTTAATGATGGATACAAGGGTTGTGTTGAAATTTTTAAAACACTTAATATAACTCCTGGTTATTTTACTTTAAAATCATACAAACATCTTGACATCAATAGAATTAACGACGCAGAACGACATTCAACACCACATGTAAAGCTGCGTAGAAAAATTTTAAGAGCTACAAGGGAAAAAAATCAATGTTTTAGAGAGTAAAGAAGGTGTTATTTATAAATCAGGAGCATTTTAAGTATATCAAATTGTGTTTAATATTAAAATTTGCAGTTGAAAGTTTATTTCTGATTTATCTCAAAATGAATTTGTTTAATGTTTGACATCTGACAACGTAAATATCAGAAAAATTTTGAACCGAATTAGTTCAAATTTTATAAATAGATTTGTTTTATAGATTTAAAGAACCCCTACTACTTTCATAATTATATAGTTGATATGTTTTTAGTAACTAAGGTATATATCATGCTCGTAATAATTTTTTAATGATTTTTCAATGTTCTTTTACTCGAAACTTGATAAAAATTGTAATAAATTGATTATCATCAGGAAAATAGTACCAGCCCTAAAAACTGTTATTATGATCATCATCAAATTTACAGAAAAGGGATATTTTTGTTTACATTTGAGTTATGTGCGTTATTCTAATAATTAATTTAATTACTATTTACACTATGCTTTATTCCCTAAAAATTTTTTATGTACTACAAGTAACATATTAAATGTATTTTTCATAGTTTTAAGTTACATTTTATCAGTAAAAAATGTTTTAATAGCAAATATTACAGATTTTAAAAAAATTTTCTTCGAAGGTGTACAGATACCTTAATTTATGGACATGAGTGTAGATATAATTCTTTGAAATTAAAATTAAATAATTCGAATCTCTTACACATTATTTATAAAGGAATGAGGTTTCAAAAAAGTACAAAATGTTTAAAATATAGACATAATTTTAAAAATTATAGGCATATGAAAATAAGAAACATTTCTGTAATAAATATTAAGTAATTTTTTTACGTTGCTCATGCTATTTTCTAACATAGTAGTCTCTTTTATGTATAAAACTTTATAAAATTATGAAATGTATCATACTTTTTAAACCTTACATACTTTTAGTATTACATATCTTTTGTATTTCAAAATATTAAAAGAATATTGAAATTTTTATAAAAATTTATAGCATTTTTTTTACTTATGCAAAAATATAATTTATCATTCCATTTATATAAAAATAGCTATAGTGTAATAAGGATACATTTAACTTTATAAATAAACTTACTGCCAGTAATTAGAGCTACTATTTTAGAAATATGCAGCGCAACGCAAAATTTAATTAATATTTCTTACAAAAATGTTTATTTTCATATGCTTATAATTTTTTAAATTATGGTTATATTTTAATCATTATGCATTTTTGAAGCAACATTTCCTTATAAATAATGCGTAAAAGATTCGAAATATTTAATTTTAATTCCTTTGAATTATATCTATTTGAAAATTGTTTACATTTTCAGCCTTCGAGACAAAGTTAACACCCCTATGACCCCTTACTGGTACCACAGTGTAGCTGTTCTAAGAGCGGTAAAAGCGAGTCCTCAAGCGGTTATTCAAAACGTTTATCAGACAAGGTATCCGGGAAACATACTGGACATGGGAAAGCAAAATTATTTCCTTTTAAACATGTAGCATCGGACAACACTTTTTGAACAGGAAGGTCGAAATAAAACCAAAAATAATACCAATCCAGTTTTTATGTATATTTCTTCTACTTCATCTATTTATTAGCTTATTAATTCAGAATATTCAGCTAATTATATAAGCTAGAATTGAAAATTGTGTAGTTTAAATAAAATCGCCTAGAAATATGCATGAATTTTTAAGGCCATGCTTATTATTCAAGATCAGTGATTCTCAAATATTTTTAAACCATGTGGACAACTTTTTATAGTCAAATCTCCCCTCCCAAGTGGAAAAGCTACTTAAATGCAGTATAAAAATTACAAATTTAAAAAAAAACAACATTTTGTTGAAAAATTATTTATTGAAATCATAACTTTTGTTTAAAATAAAATTTTAAAAATTAATGACTTGGATGAATTTCATGAGAAGTTATGAGTGTATTTAGGTCCATCTTAATGTGAGTAGCCACCGAATATTTCCAGGAGCACTACTTTTTACTTGGTTTCTTTTTCTTTTTTGATGAGGTTTTCTACGGCACTAAATCCCCATTCTACAAAATTGGAAGACGGAAAAGTAGTCTGCAACTTCTGTACAATAACCCATAATGCAGGATATGAAATTGGGATCTGTTTTCATAAACAAAATTCGTACTATCCTTGCTCAAACATTGGTTTAAGTCCCTCATTTGTGGATATTTCAATAAGATGCTCCTGTATTAGTATGTATTCATCTGTGATTGGAATCTGAGATAGCCCACGCGCAAAAGGTTCAACACCCAATCGGGAATATTCAAGTGAATTATTGCTATTCATTTTGTTGGAATTTGCATATTGTTATCTATATTATAATTTTGTAAAGGGTGTTTTTTAGAGGTATAGAACTTTAAATTGCAATAAAACAACGATGTATTATACGATTGACATGAATTTTTTTTATTCGAAAGATAATCTTGTGGCATTACATTTTAAATATGATCAAGCAAGGCGTAGATTCGTCTAATGGGCCCAAAACGAGATTGCCGTTGTTCCCGATTTTCATAAGCGAATTTTGTTTAGCGATGAAGCGCACTTCTGGTTGAATGGCTACGTCAACAAAAAAAACTGCCGCATTTGGAGTGAAGCTAATCCACAAGTGTATGTCGAAACACCGTTACATCCAAAAAAACTGACTGTATGGTGCGCTTTATGGGCTGGTGGAATCCTTCTTCAAAAACGATGAAGGCCACAACGTTACAGTCAATGGTGATCGGTATAGAGCCATGATTACTAACTTTTTCATTCCTGAATTGAACAATCATGATGTCCAGGAGCTGTGGTTCCAACAAGACGGCGCAACATGTCACACAGCTCGTGCCACAATCGATTTATTGAAAGACAAGTTTGGTGACCGCCTAATTTCACGTTTTGGACCTGTGAATTGGCCTCCAAGATCTTGTGATTTAACACCGCTAGACTATTTTCTGTGGGTCTATGTAAAGTCATTGGTCTATGCGGATAAGCCACAAACGCTTGACCATTTGGAAGACAACATTCGCCGTGTTATTGCCGATATACGGCCACAAATGTTGGAAAAAGTCATCGAAAATTGGACTACATCCGAGCCAGCCGTGGCAGTCATATGCCAGAAATCATATTTAAAATGTAATGCCACAAGATTATCTTTCGAATAAAAAAAATTCATGTCAATCGAATAATACATCGTTGTTTTATTGCAATTTAAAGTTCTATACCTCTAAAAAAACACCCTATATGTATGATTTGTATGGCAACGGTAAAACCGTACTGCTCTCGCTATTTATACTGGTGCATCTGGCACCATAGTAAGAATGAATATAGAAGCGAATGAATTGCGTCATTAAAGAAATGAACTGATGAAAACCTGGTTATTACTGTATTCTTGGAACACAAACAAGTCCGAACAAGAAGAAACAATTATTTTGGAGGCACCGACGAGATACTTCAAAGAAAGCAGATAAGTCAAATTTTATTCTCTTGTATAGATTAAAAAGAGAAGAACATCTGATTTAAAATTGTATTATGAAATTAAGATTTTGACTTGAGAGTCGAATCTCTCATTGAATTAGTTCTTCCAATACGTTAATTGTTACTTTATCAGAATGTCTGAAGAGAAAAGAGTCGATAAAGGTAGCAAGGGGGAGAGTTAAAGGTTCTTTAACTAGATTAGAAAATGGAGCTGATGATTTAAATTTAAAGAATGAAATTCTTATATATATATTCGACTGCAAAGCTTAGAAGAGTTAATTGTAGACTTTGAAAGGTTAGATGCGGAATTAAGTGCAGAAGAATCGGAAATAATGGAATTTGAACAAAGATATTTTGATTTAAAATTGAAATTTCAAGATAAAATCGATGCGATTGATGCATCTCGTTCGATTAATGTTAGTGGGCAAAATATTTCTATTGCTATACCAACAGAGCAATCTAATGATAATTTTCGATTACCGAAATTAACATACCAGTATTCTCGGGTAAATTTGAAGACTGGATAAATTTTAAGGACTTGTTTGTAACTGCAGTTCATTCTCAAACTTTACTTGGTAACATTCAGAAGTTCCAGTATTTAAAAGGTTTGCTTTCAGATGAACCCGCGTCTCTAATAAAGCATATACCATTGTCTAATGAATCGTATGAAGAAGCTTGGGGAAAATTGATTGATAGATATGATAAAAAGATGCAAATTGTTTATGCTTTAATTAAAACATTTTTATATCAAAAGGGTATTTCTCAAGTAAATATGACAAATTTAAGAAATCTAGTGGATACTAGTGACGAAGTGTTAAGAGGATTAAAGGCGTTGGGAACTGAAGCAACAAACAGAGACCCTTGGTTAATTCAAATATTAATGCAAAAATTAGATACAGAAACGAAGAGACTCTGGTCTGTTAAAACAGCCGAGAGGGAATTTCCTACTTTAAAGGAATTTTTAGAGTTTTTAAATGTCAGATGTTCATCTCTGGAATTAATGACTTGTAATGATTCTGATACTAAAGTACCTACTAAGTCTAACTTTATTGCTGGTAAAAATAATCCAAGAAGTAGATCTGATAAGAATTGTTTAAAATGTTCAGGTGTACATAAGTTATTTAGATCTATGAATTGGGCTGTGGGTAGCCTAGTGGTTAGAGCATCGGACTCCAGACCGGAAGGCCTGGGTTCGATGCTCGATGTCACCAAATACCCTCCGAGTGCACACGGAGTACGTGCTCGTTAAATCAGTGGGTCCGTAGTCTTGTGGGCTTATTCACTAGCGCAGGAACTGGAGAATATTTCCCTCCCCTTCAGTTCACTTGCAGAAATTGTGGAGGTGGAGATAGAGGTCGTGTCGCCATCTATCGTCCCTTCGGGGAAGTTTCACTGAGCTTAAATCGCACTGTCACCTGTATGGTGCTCAAGGCCAACGACAGGCGTACCTCTTGCCCTTGCCACGATGAATTTCGTGGGCCTCGTTCTGACTACGTCAGACAGGTGGCATTAGCCACAACAACAACAACAGATGTATGAAATTTAAAAATATGGATTTAGTTGCTAGGAAGAACTTCGTAAAGAATCATTATCTTTGTTTTTTGTGTTTAAACAATCACAAGCTTAAGGACTGTCCTAATAATTATTTAAAATGCAGTATTTGTCAAGGTAAACATAACTATCTTTTACATGAAGATTCTAATCGTAATAGCGCATTTTTGTTAAATGGCAATTGTAAACGATATGTTGATAATACCCTTATAGGAAGTGTCTGTCAGCAAGAAATATCAAATATACAATTAGATGGAGTAAATATGACGCTTAACTCTAGTACTTCTGTAAATAATGCAAAATGTGTATCGTTTTTACCTACGGCAAAGGTTTTTCTATATAATAACGAAGGTGGTTCATTTTTATTTAGAGCGTTACTGGATAGTGGATCCGAATCTAGTTTTATTAGTGAAAATGCTATTAACATTTTGGGATTAAAGAGATGTAATGATTATGTCTTAGTGGAATAAGTAGAATTCAAGCAAAAACCACGCATGGCTCGGTGGATTTAAAGATCGGGTGAAGATTCTGCAAAGATCAGTTAACAATTAAAGCGTATATATTAAACAAAGTTACGTCTCAAGTTCCCGTTGAAAGGGTTAATATAAAGGAATTGGATTTTTAGAGGGTATTCCTTTATCGGATGAAGATTTCTCAAAACCATCGGAATGCGATGTTATTTTAGGTTCCGACTGTTTCTTTTCTATTTTGCGAAATGGCAGAATTACTGGGTCTAAAGGACAACCTATAGCTCAAAGCACAATCTTTGGCTGGGTTGTAGCAGGTAAAATTCAAGGAAATTGCAAAACTTCTTTTATGCAATCGCATCTAATTAAGAGTTCAAAATGAGTGTAATATTGATTCTATATTACAGCAGTTTTGGCAAACCGAATAATTGCCTCTTAAAAAGATTTCATTTTCAGAGGAGGAATAATTTTGTGAAAAAATCATTTTAAAGCTACTTATAAAATTAATAATGAAGGTAGATTCGTGGTTAAGTTACCTATTTATAGAGACATTAATCAATTAGGAAACACAAGAGGGTTGGCAGTTTTCAGGTTTTTGGCAATGGAAAATAAATTTAAACCCGATGTAGAACTTTAGCGGGAGTATAAGAATTTTATGGAAGAATATGAAAAATTGGGTCATATGTCGCCTAATAAAGAACTAGATGGGAGAATATCTTATTCTCTTCCTCACCACGCTGTGCGAAGAAAGGATAGCATTACAACTAAACTTAGGGTTGTATTCGATGGGTCATGCAAGCCTCCTAACTCTAATTCATTAAACTCTGTTTTAGGAGTTGGTCAAATTTTACAACCAGATATTTTTACTCTTCTCGTAAGATTTAGAGTAAATGAAATTGTGCTTTTACGGCTGACATAAAGCAAATATATAGGCCAATTTTAATTGATCCGGACGATCAAAACTTGTAAAAGATAGTCTGGAGAAAGTCGTTATATTCTAATATTAAAGAATATAAGCTTTCGACAGTAACGTATGGTACTGCATCGGCCTCATTTTTGGCTACTAGATGTTTACACCAAATATCATTAGACTGCGAACTCCAAAATCCTGAACTGTCTAGTATAATACAAAATTCTTTTTATGTGGACGATTTAATGTCGGGAGCATCGTCTAATAAGGAAGCGATCATTTTGATTAAAGCTTTAATTGAAGCTTTATAGGCTCGAGGATTCCACCTCAGAAAGTGGCGTTCTAATTCTCGAGATGTTTTAATCAATATATCTAAAAATCTAGAATTTAATGAACCAAATGTAGAAATTCATCCTGAAAATTGCTCAAAGGCGTTGGGTCTTATTTGGGATTCTAAAGAAGATAGGTACATTTTCAATATAAATTTTAAATTCGAAGGAGAGATTACAAAAAGATCCTTTTTATCCCAATCAGCAAGACTTTTTGACCCTTTAGGTTTTCTTTCGCCTTGCACGATATTAATTAAAATTTTCTATCAACAGTTATGGTTACTGAAACTCAATTGGGATGAGGCTCTACTTGAGCACTTTGTACTTAAATGGAAAAAGTTTCAAATGGAATTTCAACAAGTTTGCCATTTATCGATTCCGAGATGGCTTCAAATTACACACAAATAAGAAAATAACTCTTCATGGATTTTCAGATGCATCGGAAGCAGCTTACGCTTGGGTCGTCTATGCGGTGCAAAGAGATCGGGAAACTACCAAAGTTGTGATGTTGGGCGGAAAAAGAAAAGTCGCTCCTCTCAAGCCCATGTGTATTCCAAGACTAGAGTTGAATGGAGCTTTATTATTGGCACGATTTTTTGAAACTTTGTGTAATTGTTTAAAGGATTATGTTATTAATATTTATGCTTGGACTGATTCAATGGTTGTCTTGTCTTGGCTATCATCCCCTCCAAGAAACTGGAAACCGTCTGTCGCCAATAGGACATCTGAAATTTTAGACATCATACCTTGTAAGCAATGGCGTTATGTTCCATCGAAAGAGAATCCAGCCGACCTTGGATCCAGAGGCATGTCAGCTAAAGACTTACCCGACTGTAGCCTATGGTGGGAGGGACCTCAATGGCTATCTAGTGAAGAAGCCTGGCCCAAGCAACCAACTATAAAGGACAAAAGGGACATCGAAAAACCTGTTATAATAGAAACTAAAAGAACTTTTGTATTTTCTGTATATTGTAAAAATGATATTATTGATATGTTGTTTGACAAACATTCATCATTTTCAAAAATAATTCATATTTTAGCATTTTTGTCTTAGATTTATGCAGCATTGCAGGGATGGTGGGAACAAAAAATGTTCCAGAGGTAAAATTAAACCTTTAACGACAAAGGAGATAATTGCTGCGCGCGTAATATGGTTATATTATATGTGCAAAATGTATATTTTTATAGTGAAATTAAATGCTTAAAGTTAAAGAAGTCATTACCTAGAAAAAACCCACTAGCAGCTCTTTCTCCATTTATTGATGAGGACAGGTTGATCAGGGTGGGAGGTAGGCTTCAAAGCGCACAATTACAGTATGATGCAAAGCATCCAATTATACTGCCAAATCGGCATAAACGAAGTAGTCTAATAGTAAAGTATTACCATATTTTAAATTTACACGCAGGTGGTAATTTGTTAATGTGTATCTTACGACAAAAGTATTGGATTGTAAATGTTAAAAGGTTAATTAAGAAATATGTGTGTAATTGTATAAAATGCTGTAGATTTGGAAGTAATAGGTCCAAACAAAGGATGGGAGATCTTCCTAAGGATAGAGTAACTCTTAAGAGACTGTTGTGGAATTGACTACGCAGGTCCGGTTTCTGTATTAAAATACAGAGGAAGAGGAGCTAAAACAACAAAGGGGTACATTGTTATATTTGTCTGTTTTGCCACTAAGGCTTTGCATTTAGAATTAGTAAGTGATTATACGTCTGAAACTTTTATTGGTGCATTAAAAAGGTTTTGCTCACGAAGGAGCACTCCAAAGCATATACATTCGGACAACGACACTAATTTTATAGGGGCTAAAAGGAAATTAGGAGAACTATTTAAACATTTGTCCAAAATTACGAATGAGGAAAAGGTATGCTATTTTCTTTCTCAACAGGAAATTGAATGGCATACTATACCTCCTTTGAGTCTACATTTTGGAGGACTCTGGGAAGTGGGTGTTAAATCGGTAAAATTCCATCTAAAGAGAGTCGTAGGTAGTGTAAATTTAACTTTTGAGGAATTCTCTACATTGCTAACTCAAATAGAGGCGGTATTGAATTCAAGACCGTTACTTAGACTGGTTGATAAGGACATAGACAGTTTAAATGTTCTAACTCCATCTCACTTTTTAGTGGGTGAAGAAATTATAGGTCCACCTGAAACAGTAGAAGAATCTAAACTTACATTAAAGGGACGTTGGGATATAGTTCAGAAATTAAAATTAAATTTTTGGCAGAGATGGCAAATTGATTACTTAAATTCTATACAAGGGAGAACCAAGTGGAAAAGCGGCACATCAAACATTAAAATAGGAGATGTTGTAATCATTAAGGAGGACAATCTTCCTCCATCTGTGTGGTCCCTTGGAAAGGTCATATCTACCCATCCAGGTAAGGATGGAATAGTTCGGGTTGCCACATTAAAAACTAAAAAGGGACTGTATCAAAGGCCTATTGTAAAGTTATGTATATTACCTGTGCATCAAGAATAAATTCTTGATGGGTGGGAGTTATGTTGGAATTTGCATATTGTAATCTATCTTATAATTTTGTATGTATAATTTGTATGGCAACGGTTAAACCGTATTGCTCTCGCTATTTATACTGGTGAATCTGGCAACATAGTAAGAATGAATGTAGAAGCGAATAAATTGCGTCATTAAAGAATTGAACTGATGAAAACCTGGTTATTACTGTATTCTTGGAACACAAACAAGTCCGAACACATTTAAATTTCCATTGAAATAAAAATGGATCAAATTTTGTTATTTTACATTTAACCTTGTGTGGACCACTGACGTTGTTCAGGGACAACCAAATTAAATTTAATCTATCACGGACCCCTTGAACAATATCGGAGAACCATGGTGGTCCGTTAGGACCAATTTAGGAATCATTGTACTAGATGGAATTAGTCAAGAATTCCATACTTGCTACAAGGTTTACTGTCTTTTTTAATTCAAGGTTAGATAAAAAAAAACAATTTTTCAGCTCAGTTTTTCTTAATTTACCTACCATCAGACATAATGATTCTTTGATTAGTTTAGTTCCCATTCATCAGTCATCTATGTGTATTTGAAAGAATGAGACAAACGAAATCGCCATCACAATGAAGGAGTAAGATAAAATGTTACTGTTAAATATTCGATTATTTATGACTCTGAAAGCTAATTTCTCTTCCTCTATGCATTGTCATGTTGATACTTATTGAAGTGAAACTTCTTTAAGCGCGAGAGTGAATCAGAAATTTACCCACTTTTGCGTTAGGGTGAAATTCCGAACGGAAGTTCCCATCCCCCTGAATCGCCATCATGGTAAGGAGATAGAGAGTGAGAAGAAAGGGGAGCGGTGGACACCACGTGACTTGTGTCATATCCGTGAAAAAGTTGGACGATTGCCCTCCAATTTTGGTTGACTTCCCATTCCATCCTCCGCCCCCAGAAGCATGGTAGTGTGCGGAAGGGAGTGGGAGTATGGAGTATGGAAGTATGGAGTGGGGCCTCTTGCTGCTTCGGAAGAAAGACATGGTAAGCGCCTAGGTATTTGAGACGTTAAGTTATCCGTACACCTTCAGAACGTTATTTTCGTCAAATTTTTCGATTTTTTTAATTTAAATGTTATTTGAAAATATGAACTTTTTTCTTTAAAATGGTGTTTAAATTTTGTTTCTATCTTATTTAAAACTTAAGTTATGGGGATTTGAGTTTCATTCGATAGCACCTTTTTGAACCCTGAAGTACAAGTCTGCATTGCGAAGTAGAAAAATGTTTGTTGAAATTTTTATTTTTTCAAAGTATCGTTTAAATATGCAATAGTAAGAAATTTAAACTTTTTAAAATATGAATTTGAGTTCTCAGAATTATCAAGAATATAATTGGCAACAGGTTTTTATTGATATTTTTATCTAGAATCTGGCAAGAAAATAGAGTGCTTTACTGTTTGTTTACATTTGCTTATGATTGCGTAGCTCTTTATAAGCTTTTGTTTAATCCTTTTTTATAGCAGAAAATTTTAATTTTTGTCATTTAAAATGGGTAATGCTAAACGTAGAGTTAGTGCAAAGAGAAAACGCCAATTTCGAGGTAATGGATCTACCATTAAACATTCAAAAAATAGCAGTGCAACATCTACCAACGCCAGTTCTTCAAAAATTAAAATACCTGCTGCCTTTGATGAAGAAATAGCAGAATATCAACATAAATCACTTACTGGTAACAGAATAATTGATATGGAAGTCCTCTTTTAAATTTGTTTTTACAACTTTGCTGCCCAAGATGTTTCGAAGAAGGTATCCTGCTTTCTGAGGATTCCACATATGGTTTGTGCTCAAATTTTATTAGGTGTAAACATTGTGACTTTTACTCAGGGTTTACTAGTTCAAAGAAAACTTTAAACTGTCCTGAAGTAAATACAAGATTTCTGTATGGTATGAGACAAATTGGGAAAGGTTTTTCTGCTGGGTTTAAATTATGTGGTACGTTAAATTTACCCAGGCTCACAGTAAAACTGCGTACACTAATCATGAGAATAAACTCATGTCCGTGATTTCAGAAGTCAGTGAACTATCAATACAAAAAGCAGCTTCTGAACTGTTAGTGCTACATCCTACTAAAAATAAAATTGTTGAATGTGGCATTTCAGTTGATGGAACGTGGCAGCGTAGAGGTTACTCTTCCATGAATGGGTGTGTCGCAGCTTTGTCAGTTGACACTGGTAAAGTAGTAGACATTGAAATAATGTCGTCCTATTGTCCCACCTGCAGAAAGATTTCTAAAATGCGTAGAAGCATTGAGTCGGAAACTTTTGCAGCAGATCACGTGTGCCATAGCAATTTTCAAGGTTCTGCGTTAAAAATGGAAGCTGTTGGTGCTACGAGAATCTTCCAACGTTCTATTGTCAAACGAGGCCTTAAATATGCGCATTATTATGGTGACGGGGACTCTAAGGGCTTTATCAGTGTCAAAGATACTTATGGGAAGGATAGCGTCACAAAATATGAATGCATTGGTCATGTTCAAAAGAGAGTAGGTGCGAGATTGCGCAAATTAAAGTCTAAAAATAAAAATATGTCTGGTAAAGGCAAACTCACCGACTCTTTTATTGACCGATTGCAAAACTATTATGGGATTGCTGTTCGCAGCAATGTTGGAAACCTATCCGGTCTTCAGCAAAATGTTATTGCGGCTTTGTTTCATTGCTCATCAAGTGTCGAGAAACCAATGCATGGGCAGTGTCCCATCGGAAAAGATAGTTGGTGCTACTACCAGCGAGCACTGTCTTGTGTCAAAAAGCCAAACGAAAAATATAAAGGCTTATCAAATGAAGTACTAAACACGATTAAGCCTACATATTTAGAGTTGTGTACCAAAGAACTGCTTACTAAATGCCTGCATGGCAAAACACAAAATTCAAACGAGTGTTTAAATGGCGTTATATGGCAGAGAGTACCCAAGGAAGTTTTCGTGTGCCTCAAAACATTAAAATCTGGTGCATTGGATGCTGTGATTCAATTTAATGATGGATACAAGGGTTGTGTTGAAATTTTTAAAAAACTTAATATAACTCCTGGTATTTTACTTTAAAAGCATACAAACATCTTGACATCAATAGAATTAACGACGCAGAACGACATTCAACACCAAATGTAAAGCAGCGTAGAAAACTTTTAAGAGCTACAAGGAAAAAAAATCAATGTTTTAGAGAGTAAAGAAGGTGTTATTTATAAATCAGGAGCATTTTAAGTATATCAAATTGTGTTTAATATTAAAATTTGCAGTTCAAAGTTTATTTCTGATTTATCTCAAAATGAATTTGTTTAACGTATTGACATCTGACAACGTAAATACCAGAAAAAGTTGTGAACCAAATTAGTTCAAATTTTATAAATATATTTGTTTTATAGATTTAAAGAACCCCTACTACTTTCATAATTATGTAGTTGATATGTTTTTAGTAACTAAGGCATATATCATGCTCGTAATAATTTTTCAATGTTCTTTTACTCGAAACTTTATAAAAATTGTAATAAATTGATTATCATCAGGAAAATAGTACCAGCCGTAAAAAATGTTATAATGATCATCAAATTTACAGAAAAGGGATATTTTTTGTTTACATTTGAGTTATGTGCGTTCTATTCTAATAATCAATTTAATTACTATTTACACTATGCTTTACTCCGTAAAATTTTTTTATGTACTACAAGTAATTTTCATAGTTTTTTCTGTATTTTTCATAGTTTTAAGTTATATTTCATCAGTAAAAAATATTTTAATAGCAAATATTACAGTTTTAAAAAAAATTTTCTTCGAACGTGTACAGATACCTTAAGTGGGTACCCTTGCTATTCGTAACGAACTCGCGTGACGTATTTTCGCTGTTTTTATATAATACGCGTGCAGTTTTCAACGAATAAATGCAGCAAAAATATTACCATTACATGGCTCTCCCCGTTACGGCAGTATGAGGGACAATGTGTATATGTCACTAACGTTCGTGCCAGAATCACTACGTATAGCGTCTTGTAAGCAAACACAATGACTTCTGTGAGTGATGTATTAGCTTTATATTATTAATATAAAGAATTGAATTGCAATTATAATTGAATTATAATTATAACATTGAATTATAATTAATTCTAGTCAGATGCCAAGAACAAATGCAAAAAGAGTGAAAGAATTTCGTGAAAGAAAAAAATTGAAAATTAGCAGCAAATCCAGTCGGAAGTCAAAATATCACCCCCGGTAGTCCTGTCACAGCTGTTATCACCTTCATCCAGAAAGTTTTAGTGTTGTTCACACACCTGAGGCTGCTGCATTCATTGGATCCGATGATGATAAAAAGCCGATTATCTTAACTGAAGACTTTAATGTTAATTTTGCTTCAGAAGAAGCAAAGCCACTCAATGAATTCCTGAAACTTTCACTGAATTTGACAATGAATACTGATGCTAGAGAAGGAAAAACAAGATAACCACGATTGATGCAGTTTCCTCACGTTTTCTTGATCAACTATAATCCAGGATTTTTATATCCTACTTCAATTACTACACACTTATAGCGTCTTTCTTGGAAAATGATGCAGAAAATTGAATAAAAATATTATTTTCATACAATAAATGAAGTTCGAATTTTATTTGATTAAAATAAGTTCATCCAGCAGTTTAATATAATTAGATCTATTCCTGCATTTACAGCCAACGGCACCAAAGAAGTTTCACTTCTATCGCGTGGCTTTTCTCACACCATTTTTTCTTTTATTTTCACTTTCCTACCAAGTTTTTTTCTCTTACTAAACTAAACTCAGTGGCGCAACAGTCCATGGTGGGCCAAGGCCTGCTGTACCCATCTCATTTTCTTGACCTTGCACCCTGAAGTGCGCGAGCATATCTTCCGGTCAGGAAGATTCTGACCTAAAAACTCCCAATGTTTAGTTCCCAAAAAAACTTGGAACTCATTTATTAACCCACGGAAAGGATTAAAGGCTGAGTCGACCTTATCCAGTCCAGGGTTCGAACCCCGGACCTGTGGTGAGGAAGTGTGTTTTTCTCTTTCTAAGTATTGGCAAAAATCTAAGAGGCTAGAAGGATTTAAATGTTCTACAGGATATGCAGACATCTCTTCAATGCCCTCAATCTTGCAAACTCCTTTCATAATGATTATTTTATATCATCGTTAAAATCTATTTATCATATACTAATTTCAACTGACGTATATTAGTAATACCTGCCACTGTATTATATGTAAATTAACTTGTCTATTAAATTGAAAAGCTCATTTAAAATGGGTTATGCTTATGTTAATTATAATCATTATGAATGTTTAAGCTAAATGAGTTAAAAACTCAATATTGATATGCAAATAATGTACTATCTTAATTTCAATGGCCTATTATATTTAACACGGATCTACATAAATCATTAGGGTGCTAATTTCTCTATTTTGTGATTTGCTTTTTATTTCGTATGATTAGTTACAATTATATCTACTTGCCATAAAATATCTGTTGACTAAACTTATTCAACAAATATATTAATTTCATAATTTTATTTTGGAAAAATGTAAATGTTTTTCTTTGAAATAAAAATAGCGAACTAGAAAATATTAATACAAATTTAGAAAGATTATAATTTGCTTACTGATGATTAAAACAAGGAGAGAAAAATTAAAATCCTGAAGAAAACACAGAATATTGCTTACAAGAATCTGGAATCAAACGTCTCATAAGAAATCTATAAATTTTTTATTGTTTGAATTAAATTTTATTTGAATTCCAAAGAATAGATGAAGGGGGTGATAATCAAGATTACGTATGCGTGATCCCAAGAACATAAATTACGAAATTCGTAAATAAAAATTTCGCATAAAAATTCCATTGTTTTAAATATAACTTTCATAACATTATGAATTAATGTTAAAAAAATGAGTCTTATATTATATGTATATGAGTAAATCCAAGCATATTAACTCCATATATTATTAAATAAACCAACCACCAAATTTCTTAGAAAACCTAATAAGTTATACATCAGCTGAATAAGTATTATTCCGCTAAATTTAATATAATTTACATAATAGTGAATTGATTAGAATACAACAAAATGAAATATCCATAGAAACAATAACCAAAGAAGTTATTTTCCTTTTTCAGGAATGAAATGTTTTAGAAAATCATTAATAATTATATATCTACAGAATCAAATATAATTTCTTTTTACTTAATATAATTTCTGAAACCTTAAGAAAATACAGAAAACACATCAAAATATGTGCGATCCATTCCCAAAATCTCATTAAAAAGTAAAGTGAATAAAGTAATATTTTTAGCTCATTAAACTACCCATGCTCAATTTTCTACAATGTTGAACTTGGATAAAAAAATATGTACATGACTTTTCTGTCTATCAAATAATTAATTTTTTGGGCAATACCAATGTTTGGGGATTTACTGTTCCTTTTTTGTGTGTCTTTGGAAAATAAAAAATATCAAATAACAGTTGTGTACAGAGAGAAAAAAAGGAAGCGTATCGGTTTCTTACGCGCGTTTCCCTTAACTAAAACTCAGGAGCTACTGTTTGAAGTGGTTTAATGCGAGAACCTCATCTTGTGGAGGAACTGTAATATTACTATTAGGTATTACCATATAAACAAATATGAAGGGAGGATACGGATAATTAAATAAGAATATATATATATAGTCTAATTCTCTACAAACAAGAGATAAACATTCATCAATCACATTCGAAAAAAAACAGAGACAGTAAAGAGATCATAAAATGAAGGACACTAGATTAAAAATTATAAAATGGATGCTGCAGTATTATAAACATTGCTGACTTAGGACAGCTAATATATAAAATAATTTATATGAAAGTGGGGTTGAACATGTTTTTTGGCCAGCCAACCTTCCCCCTTTATGTAAATAATACTGAGCAAAAACCTATTGATAGTAATGGATAGGAATATCTAAATCCACTACAAAATAGAGGTAACTTACCTAACAATTGCACTTGAAAGGGGAAAGGAAAGAATAATATTAGCAGAAATTTAAATATTACAAATAAAATCACTATACTAATAAAATATAACGATAAAACATTATAGCCTACTAGTATTCACAGTATAGATTTAAATTCAATGCAAGATGTAGATAGTAAGACTTACTTCGGGAATGTAACAACTGGCTATGTTTCCGCCAGATACAAGAGAGGGAAAACAATTCCGCATAAAGTTAAAATTATGATAGAATAATATAAAGTTATATATATATATATATATATATATATATATATATATATATATATATATATATATATATAAAGAGTGTTTTTTCAGGTATAGAAGTTTAAGTTGGCATTACTTTCCTAGATGGCGACCGATTTAACAGCTGTCAACTGATTTATTCTCAGTTTGGTTTGGCAATTCATCAAAACGATCATCAAGCAAGGCGTAGATTCGTCGAATGGGCCCAAAACGAGATTGCCGTTGTTCCCGATTTTCATAAGCGAATTTTGTTTAGCGATGAAGCGCACTTCTGGTTGAATGGCTACGTCAACAAACAAAACTGCCGCATTTGGAGTGAAGCTAATCCACAAGTGTATGCCGAAACACCGTTACATCCAGAAAAACTGACTGTTTGGTGCGCTTTATGGGCTAGTGGAATCCTTCTTCAAAAACGATGAAGGCCACAACGTTACAGTCAATGGTGATCGGTATAGAGCCATGATTATTAACTTTTTCATTCCTGAATTGAATAATCATGATGTCCAAGAGCTGTTGTTCCTACAAGACGGCGCAACATGTCACACAGCTCGTGCCACAATCGATTTATTGAAAGACACGTTTGGTGACCGCCTAATTTCACGTTTTGGACCTGTGAATTGGCCTCCAAGATCTTGTGATTTAACACCGCTAGACTATTTTCTGTGAGGCTTTGTAAAGTCATTGGTCTATGCGGATAAGCCACAAACGCTTGACTATTTCGAAGACAACATTCGCCGTGTTATTGCCGATATACGACCACAAATGTTGGAAAAAGTCATCGAAAATTGGACGTCCAGATTGGACTACATCCGAGCCAGCCGTGGCAGTCATATGCCAGAAATCATATTTAAAATGTAATGCCACAAGATTATCTTTAGAATAAAAAAAATCCATGTCAATCGAATAATACATCGTTGTTTTATTGCAATTTAAAGTTTTATACCTCTAAAAAAACCCCTTTACATGTACTTTTAAAAGATCATAAATATATATTGATATAAATATTAGTGGAAAATAAATGAATCCTAGAAATATTTAAATAATATATTATTAATTTATTAAACATGTGGCGCCATCTATATAATAATTGTATAATTAGTTAAAATTATCAGTAGTAAAACATAATGTCAATAAGTTATTAATACAAATTGTGTATCATTGAGAACTTTTAGAAATATAATTGTAAAGAAAGTTAGCAGGATAACCATGTTCAATACCTTTTTTAATAAAGTTATAAATATTTAAATAAATATTAGTTTATCACCAACTAAAACATTATTACGATAAATATAGTTAAAAGTAATATTTCTATATATAGATATTGATAAATTTGAATTCCAGTAAGGCACTTTAAGAATGTTAAAATTGAAGGCATCTCTTTTATCATAAATATTACTATGTAATTTTAAATCCTAAATATGTAATGTTACATCTAAGTAATTAGTTTTAATTGGATTATTATTAATTTTAACTAAGTTTAAGTAAGCAGGAAAAAAATTAATATTTGGATTTAAATTATCATTTTTACCAAAAATAATTAAATAATCAATATATCTAAAAATGTAATAGTCATTATTAATAATATAATTATATTCATAAAAGTGTAAATATAAATTAGCCAAACTATTGCTTGCTGGGCCTCCTTGTGACAAACCTTTAATTTGCTTATATAATGAACCATTAAAATTAATGTAATTTTCTTTAAGACTAAGTCTATGAGAGTTTTAAATTTCTTAAAATGAATATTAAGATTAGAAATACTGTGGTTTTCTAAAATTACTATCATTGATATCAATAGAATTGAAAAGATCTTCAAAGTCATAACTATGAACTGAATATATACTTTTATTTTTAAAACAATCTATAATATTTTTTTACTACTTTTAATTTTAGCTTTATTACATTGTTGATTAATAAAGTTTTGCATAATATTATGAAGTAATATGCCTGCAGTAATAATAAATGTTTTAAAACCATTTGTCACAGTTCTAAATTTAACAGGACTTTTATGGAATTTTGGTGTTAAAAATGTATAATTCACATCATATTTACCAGGCACTGTATCTATGTAAACTATGATAAAATTCTTTTGTAATTCATAAATTTTCTGTTTATATCTTTAAAAGTAAATTCATAATAAGAATGGTAGCTAAATTTCATAAGGTCTTTTAAAATATTTTACTTATATTCAGCAAATGTCTCTATAGGTAGTCCATATTTAATTGCAGATTTTGTAATAAAATTATCTTTATCTTTATTAATTTGTGTTTTAACACAGTCTTGTTGTTATTAGAAACAGTTAATCTGAAACTAGTGCCTTTACTCATGATATCCTTTAAAATTTTGTCATTGATTATATCTAAGTTACCAGTAACTACATGTTTATGATGACCATCGATAAAACCATTAAAGTTTTGACATATACAATCTTCTCTGTTAATAGAAAGCGAACTATTATTGTAATTAAAGATAAATCTGCCCATCGTTTTGTTATATTTAAACGCTTTCTTAACAACTACACTTCTAACAGGAAAAAGTGACAAATGTCTATTAAATACATTAGAAAAATTAATTTTGTCAAAAGTTTTATTCGTGAATAATAAAGTGCAGTACTCTGTAATAGGCTCATTAATTTTCTCAACATTTATTTTGAAATTATTAACTAGATAATTATTAATATCTTTAATAATGTGTACTGTGCACGACTTGCCTTTAGGGAATCATTATTTAAGATTTCATTTAACAATACAATTTCATTTTTATTGAGACCAAACGTAAGTATTTGATCTTCTTGGTATTAAAATTTTTTTCAAAATCATTGATAATAACTTTAATATATATATATATATATATATATATATATATATATATATATATATATATATATATATATATATATGTATATATGTATATATATATGTATATATATGTATATATATATGTATATATGTATATATATGTATATATATATGTATATATATATATGTATATATGTATATATATGTATATATATATATGTATATATGTATATATATGTATATATATATATGTATATATATATATATATGTATATATATGTATGTATATATATATGTATATATATGTATATATATATGTATATATATACATATATATATAAATAAATAATCCGAAGTCTCTGTGGATGTTATCAAATGATTATTGAATGTTCCAAAGTTATTAATCAGTGGCGTAACATATCACCCCACTACCACCGCCTCTTGAAGGGGGAGAAGGATTCTAGAGGGCTTAAAGCCAGACTGACACCAAGTAAGTATTTAACCAATTTATAAAATATTAAAGGTAAAATCTGAGTTTACAGGAGGGCCTTAATATTATTCATTACGCCACTGTTATTAATAGCCTAAGAGCGAGATTTATTCAAGAAAAGGACTTGAGTAAAGCTTGAAGACATTAAAGCATCCATCAAGCTTAGTTGCATGGAGGCCTCCTTTAAATATAAGCAATATTTTAGTACACGTATTTCGCTAGAATTCGATGAGGTAAGCCTAACCTATACGCATATAACTATTTTTAATATTTTGATCAAGAAGAAAAAAATACATATTAAACTTTTATCGTGCATGCCCTTGATTCCATCAAACATTGTCTGTGAATTCTAATCCGCCACAAGAGGTTAAAAAAATGAAAAAAACAAAGAAATAATAAAGATAGATATTTCTTAAAATGAAGGATAGGATGGCACATTTTCCTTTGTTGTATTCAGAATTTAAAATCGTAACACATTAAAAAATTTACAAGTTTTTGCAATGACTTCTTTAACTTTTATTCTTTGACCTCTATAAATATTAGATTAAAAAAACCAGATATCCAGGGGGGAAAACGTTTATCAAGAGTTATGAAACTAATTCCTATTGATGTAATATTTCAGGACTTATATTAATACAGCGTATCCGGAGAAGACTGTACCTTTTTTAAAATTTATCTCTAGTTTCTCTGAGACACTATTTAAATGTTTTATTATACTAGAAGTTAGGCAATACATCAAAGTTTTTTTTGTACCAAAGTTGTACCTTACAAAGATTTAATATGGGCGCCCTTCGGGACACAGCAGATATCTAAGTGATACTCCATTTTCTTCAATACTCGCACCAACACGTCTCTTGTAACGGCAACAAGTTCATTTTTTGATCCGCCCTCGCAGCTCCTCCAGGTCTCGAGGTAAGGGTGGGACAAAGATTTTGTCTTTTATCAGGCCTCACAAAAAGAAGTCACAGAGCATCATGTCCGGAGACCTCGGAGGCCATTTAAACTACGCTTCAACATCACGACCAGTTCGACATCCCCAACCTTATGGGAGATGTTCATTCAGATAACTTTTCACGTCATTATGGAAATGAGGAGACCCCAAACCACAGAAGGCTCAGAGTGTGGTTTGCTGGGTGCCATGTTGACAATTTTGCGCACACAGGAAAGGCGTATATTTAAAAACTTGGAGTATCTAGTAGTTTTCAACCCAATTTTCATCATTCTCAACACGCTGGGTACCTATAAAAAATAAAGAAAATGGATACATTCTTTTTCGGACACGGTGGAACAAAGTCTTTGTCCCACCATAACCTCGAGACCTAGTGAAACTGCGAGGGCGGATCAGAAATGAATTTGCTGGATTTACAAGAGACGGTGCGAGTTTTTGAACATAAATGAAGGTTCGCCTAGATATCTGTGCCCTATAACGAAGGGCACCCATATTGAATCTTTGTAAGGTACAACTTTGGTGCAAAACAAAAACTTTGATATATTGCCTAACATCTGGTATAACAAAACATTTCAATAGTACCTCAGAGAAAACAGAGAAAAATTTTATAAAAAGGCACAATCTTTTTCAGACACAAACAAAAATGACTAATAATACTTAACATATGATACTTAGGTTCTTATTGCTATTACTTGAGTAAATAAACATATCAGCTATTGATTTTTTTTATTTGTGCATTGTGATTTACTTTTCTTCAAGAAATTTATTTTATGCGAGGAGATATAAACACTAATTCATCAGAAAGCTTTAAATATTTATTGTTACATTAGATACTTATCCAATTTCTTTCAGTGAGTATATTGTCTTAAAATGATTATCATATCATCGATGAACTAAAATTTATGAGAATAAATTATAAGATTTAATTAAAAGAAGTAAAAATAATTTATAGGTCAATGAGGGAAACCACCTCTCATACCACTTATATATATATATATATATATATATATATATATATATATATATATATATATATATATATTCTGGTACACTTTACCCACAAAAAAATAGAAACACTAAAATCTCCTAGAAAGTTTTCATTTAAGCTAAAAAATCTAAACTAAGTATTGAGTCAATAGTAACCAATTTATTCGTTGTATGAAACCCAAAGCCATTTATTTTAAAAGAGAAGATATATATCTAAAAAGAAAATAGTAAAATTTTAGATTTCCCTCAGTGGGATCATCTATGGAGTCCAATAAATGTCACTTTTTTTCTTTCTGGACGACACAGTCTTGTATTTGAAAAGGTACTTTTTTTAAAACAATGTGATATGTTTCAAAGAAAGAACAATCGATTTGAGTATAGATATATAAAATGATTCTCTTAGGAAAATAAAGCTTTATAGGGATAAGATAAATACTTTGAAGGGGAGTGAATTCACTGTTGGGCGTGTCTATATCCAAAGAAACAAAAGAAATCCTAAAAGCTTGTTCCAAGAGTTAATTCAAATATAATGCGAAAAATAATTAATTAGAATTACTTAAAATAAATTTCACGGTATTATTTTATATCACAATTGAGTAAACATGATATTAGGATTATTGAAGAAAAATTTCTCGTATGTATATATATATATATAATTAAGAATATAAAGGGAATCGAAACTTAGAAAATGTTTTTATTTTTTAAGTAAATTATTTAATCATGTGTGTTTTGTATGATTCATAAGGGTTTTTTCCGGCTCTTTGGGCTTAGAGGTAACGTACCCGCTTCGTTAGCTTAAGTTTGCAGGTTCTACGTTCAAATCGAACATTACGAAGACGTGGACCTAGCACATAAAATTTTGAGTTACAATCAAATAATAAGGACTACATCTCAACTAAGACTCTTTTATTCACATCAACGTGAGGACTTTGAATCACATCGGATTGTGGCCGTGGTAGCCTAGTATTCAAGGTAACGGATTCGGGGCTGGCGTGTCAGGAGTTCGAGCCTAGTACCACTGAATACCCACTGTGCGGAGAGGGCCGATGCACGTTAAAGGTGTCGGGACTCAACCGACTTCTCGTTGGTATGGTGTGGAAGTTAGGAGGGGAGGTTCCACCTCAGGTGTTGTCCTTGTCACTTGACCATGGTTCAAAATTACAAGGTCCATCACTAAAAGCTCTCGAGTAACTGAGTAATGCGACGTAAATATTCACTCACTCACTCATTTATTTCCCCACCAACGTGAGAACTTTGAGTCACGTCAAATATAATGGGTATCTCAGACCATCCTGTGGATCTTTAGAAGCGCCAGGACTCGAAACCATAATTCAATAGATACAACAGTGGCAACGTTCCGACCCTCGGCTACTGCAGTCTTATATAATTTATAATAAAAAAAGTGTAACAAAGATTTTTTTAGTTCTTAATATTCTTATTAGAATAACTATGGGGACAAGCTTTTATGTACAGCTAGTATTCATCTACCTTGCAAAAAAGAAAAGATGAAATATTCCTGAAAATGTTGGAATTAAACGTTACAAATTCAAAAGGAAGAAAGAAATCGTGGTTTAGGATTGATTCACTCAAAACAAATCACAAAGTACTTTTCTCCAAAACAATAACCTTTTTATGCATCGCAAACTTAATTTTCACTAAGATTAAAAAGCTGGATTATTTTCCCTTTGTTTGACTCAGAAATTTTAGATTACATATAATAAAATTAGCTTTTAAAAAACTATAGAAAAATTACTGATCAAATTAACAAAGTGTTATTTATCCAAATATTTACATTTTTTTAAAATTCAACCTGTTTTCCGTATAATTTGATTTCTCTTTCTATAAAAGAGTTACAGAAATTCTAAATACACATTAGACTTTTTTTTATCATCATGATGCTGAATACAGGAATAATAATAAATGACTAGAAACAGAAGAAATATTGTTTAAAGCCTTTATAAAAATAATTTCGAAACATTTTCGGAGCAGAAAAACCGAAGATTCATTTTTTTCCGAACATTTACTTTTAATTCCCCCATTTCGCTTCAAAATAATTTGATTTCTACTTAAAAAGCTTCTGTATAACCAAATACCACGTATTGAAACCGAATCACATCTTCTTTTTAATACATCTGCCGTTCTATTATTAAACGTCTGTATTACAGCTTTTTTCAGCCAAAAGAGATTTAAATAATTTGTCACATAATGGACACCAACTTCATAAGTCTCTTCGAGAAAAAAATTATTATTATTTTCCTCTTATATTTCTTTTTCCTTCCACGTCTTTCCCTTTTCTTTTTTTATCATATAAAAATACCAAATCATATTAAAGGTCAATGATAAAGAGAACCAATTATGTTTGCTGTCTGGCTTCGATTCTTATGTTAATTTTATTTCACCTTTCAGATCATTGCTGAGGGACGGGCTGTACCTTGAGAATTTTAGAGTCATTCAAAAAATTCAACAGAAGTTACTGTTTGTTTTTTTCCGCCTTTTCTTTCCTTTCTTTTTTGCTCAGATGAATGACACCAATGAGATTACCAATTTTTTCTCAACATGACTTTTTACTAGGATTTTTTACCAGAGATAAAAAAAAGAATTTACAATAAAAACTCGGTATGAACACTTAATTGTTTTTGCAACATCAGCTAAATTTTTTCTAATGGATTTATTTACAAGTATGGAAATGAAATACTGTCGTAAAATTAATAGGGTGCTAAAATGATCTAAATCCTTTATTTTATTTCAAGGAATGAAAATCATGCATTTCTAACTGAAAAGAATTTGAAGTTTTAGAAAAAGATTTATTAGCCCTGCTTTAAAAATAAAATAAAGTAGAACCAGTTTTTGTGCGGTCTTTTTATGCAATTTTTTATGTGCGATCTTTTTTCATGCGGTGTATGAATTTCAATGGTTTTGACGCCACTGTAATGTTTTAAATCCATTTACTACTGGCGTAACGGAGAATGTTGGAACCCCCTTCCCCCCCTGAAAGTCAGGTTTCGCCTTTAATACTTTATAAATTGAGTAAATACGTATTTAGCGTTAGTCAAGGCTTGAGGCCCTAGAGTTCTGCCACCCCCCGTGGCAGGACTCAATGACTTTGGCTCTACTGTAATGTTTACAATCTATTTACCAGTGGTGTAACGTAGAATGTTATCAACCCCTTCCCCCTGAAAGTCAGGTTTGACCTTTAATATTTTATAAATTGGGTAAATACGTGTTTAGCATTAGTCTGGCCTTAGGCCCCTAGAGTCCAGCCCCCCTCCCGTGATGCGGAGTTTGCACGTTACGCCACTGAAATGTAGACACTTCAAGACGCTGTCTTCATTGGTTATAAACAATCTCCCTACAATGCGCATTCAGTTGCTTTCTCTCAACGCTCCAGCAGCCCGCGCTTGATTGAAAACGAAACTTTCAATGACAGTGACATTATGAATAATTTGATAGATTATGATGACGGACAAAAAGAACCTGATTCTTTGAGAGCGGATAAACATATTCAGGGATCCAGCTTTCCAACAAATTGGAAAAGCATTTTCTTAATAAAAATACCAATTAAGAAAGGAGTATAAAGTTCCCAAAGGGCTTCAATCCTATATATCTGGTTATCGTGACATTTACAAGCAACTGACCACCCGACTTTCGACCAAAAACTTATCTCTTACTTTATGTTGCCAATCAGTAAATCAATTGAAATTGTACCTTCAAATGACGAAAGCGATTTTGAACTTATTCATTACAGAACTTTGGATTTCGATGGGTAGAGATGAATTATGTATTTGCATTTTGAAAACTTATCTGTAAAAACAATGAGAAACTATATGTTTTTAAAATGTTTTTATGTGAATATTTAATTATTTATTTTATTATGAAAGTCTTGCATAAATTTCGTAAATAATTGCGACTTTTTTTATTCGGTCCCTATCCACCGCATAAAAAAAAGTTTTTGTAGTTTTTCAACAAATTAGTTCATTATATGTAAAAATTTATAAACATTTTGAATATTTTTTGTGCGTTTTTTTATGCGGTGCCTATCTACCACACAAAAACAGGTTCAACTGTAGTTAAATGCAAGGTATAAAATGCATAAATACACGATGAGTCTACATTGTATTCTTAAAATAAAAGTAGCCTATCCAGATAAGCAATAATTAACATGGAATATGGGGTCACTTTCCACTTTCAGTGAATGCGTGATTTTATTAACGTCACACACTAAGGAAACACAAAGGACTTCGTAAATTTGAGCATCGGTCAAGTGACAAAGATGACACTTGAGGTGACACCCCTTTTCCTAACTTTCACACCATGCCAGCGTGAGGATTTTGAGCCTCGACAAATTTAACGTCTATTAACACCTCTAACGTCTATTAGCAGGTATATTGGTGCTCTCAAGACAAGCTGGCTACAAGTTCGTCATCGTTACTACTAGGCTACCGAGACCATTTTCCATTTTGAATAGTACAAAGAGTAAAATAATAATTAAAGCCTAAACTTTTACCTAATTGCATTGAGAAAGCGAACAGACAATAACAAAATTTTTCAGTCTGATTTATTGCTGAGATAAAAACTCCTTGTAAGTGTTTTAACGCCCCCGCGTGTTGTTAGGGTTAAAGAACAATTAGGGTATCCTTTCGAAGATTTCTGATGTTGAGTTACTTTTGCTTGCAGGAATAACACTCCTAGCTACGAGATCATCCACCGAGACTAAAGGCGTCTCGTATATTGAAGATTACATATTCCTTCAGAAGAAAAGTTCAGTAAGATTGGTTCCAGTGAACAAGGAGCTTAACCTACTTGTCCAACATGTCTGATCAATCGTGTTGGGTGTGTAGCATTCAAAAAGCACCATTTATTGAGCTAAGAACTCGCAGTGTGCTTAAAGTGATACCCCCGCGTGCTGTTGGGTTTAAAGAATAACCAGCGTATCCTCTCGAAGATTTCTGGTGTTGAGTTACTTTTGCTTGCAGGAATAACCATTCTAGCTACGAGATCATCCACCGAGAATGAAGGCGTCTCGTATACTGAAGACTACATCTACCCCAGAAGAAAAAGTACAGTAAAGTACAGAAGATGAAGAAGGGATTACGTGTGAGAACCGAAGAGGCCTTTCAGAAGCGAAAAAAGAAACTTCAGCGTGAAATTACCGGGGAGTCCGCGAATTGACGAGAACGAAGGCGGACTGAGGATCGAGAAACTTGGAGTCAACGACAGAACGGTGGGGATAGAGCAAGTGAGCTCAAACGAACTCGGTGGGGAGTCACTAAGTAGCGACGTTTTTCGGTAAAGAAATCTAGTGATCTGTGGGCCTTTTGGCATATCAAATGTACAGGACATTTCCCGAAAGTATCACTTTAATTAATATGATTAGGCGAACGGTATAAAGACTTTACCACGGAAGAGACAATTGAACTGTAAACCCTTTTTGCAGTTAAATTGTATTGGTCTTTTATTTTGTTTTTTTAAACACATTTCACACTTTTATAAATAGTTTGATCCGAAGCTCTTTAAAGTCCATATAGAATAAATATATTTAAAAATATATAATATGTGTACATTTTTTTAAAAATTTTTGTTAAAGAAATAATTATATTTTATGGTGTTTATTTTTATGTTAATAAATATCTTTAAATGATGCAAACTTAACATATAATAAACCTTTAGATCTATATTATTGACCTCTATTCTCCTACTCTGTATGCATTATTGCCGTTATCGAATTGCTTCAAAAATGTCTTGCTCTGTGGAACGCTGAATCATATTGGTAGATTGGCTTGGCACGCCCAGCTAAAAGGTTGCCGACCACTGCTGTATAACAACTTGTGTCATTCCAATTGCCGAATTTTTCCTTTAATTATGCAATAGTTACCTTTCAATAATATCATGGACATATAGCACTGATTAAGAAATAATGTAATTAATATAAATTGTTGTCCTCTTAGAAGTATGGAAATTCATAAGTACAAGAAAAGGTAATTGAGATATTAATTGAACTAACGAATAATAAATATATACCTCGTGTGAATTTTCTGAACGTACGCTCATACTAGACTTTTAAAAAGAAAACCATCTTAACCCTTTTCTGAACTTCTGAAAATAAACGAGAGTTTAAAAGTAAATAATCAAGCTAGAACGACCCACACGAATGGAAACGACTTCCTAGAGAGAAATATCATCCCACTCAAAGGAAAACTGTGATTTTTTTATGGAAAGCTCTTAATATAGCTGAGGAAATAGTTTAAAGAAAGATGACTTCATTTTCTTTTAAAGTGGCTAGATCAAGTGGCCATTTATTTAGAAATAAATATCAATTTTTCCATTGGAAAAAGGGATTTGAATAAAAAGAATGAAACCTCTTTTTTTGCTCAAATAGTCTTATAGTTAGTCTGTAGTAAATTATACCGATTAGTATAATTTTTAAAACCTATAATTGTCTGGCAAAGAACAAATAATTTTAAAAAATTAGGAATTGCAATATAAATCCCCGTTCTTATTGGTAATATTTTCAAAATATTTTAAAAGGAACTTGAAGAAATTTATCTATAAGAAGCTTGTAGTTTGGAGGGGTGGGAGAAATTAGTCCTCCCAAACTTTCATCTCCTTTTACGACATTTTAGATGACATTAAAACGCTTTCAAATCGCCTTTATTTAAAAATAATATTTACAATTTAAAATGAAACTATGAAACTATTGAAAATTAATAAAAAGAAAAAAATTACTTTGATACAAATAAAATTACAATTATAAAATTGATGAAAAATTCTACTTAGAGAAATTTCCATGATGGGAGTAGGCAGGGCTATGCCCAGTCAATCCGTTTGCAGCAAAGAGAGGAGAGTTAAAGAGAGAAAATATTTTGATGTAAACAGTTAAAATAAGTTGGTATCAAGTAGAGCTTCTGTGATTGGCGATCAAAGAGGTGAGCTATTTTTACATTTAAACTTAGGAAGAAGAGCTTGACCAATCGTTGAGTAGTTAATGGAGAGAATTTAAGTATAAGAGTAGAAGATAAATAATTTAAATAAAAGAAAACATATTTAGGAATTAAAGACAAGCACGTTCAATTTCATTTGTTCTCTGTCTGTGGAAATTAAGATTAGGAGTATATTTTTCGATGCTAGTGTTACATTTTTTATCAGGCCTAAAAATTTTCAGGGTTAAAAATTTTGTTAAAGAAATTATTGGCATTTCTCCTGATCGTTTGTCTAATAATGGGTATTTTACTCACGACTGAGAGGCTACATCTATAAAGAGTACAAATAAGTTTCCACCGTTATTTTTATTAGAAATTGTGAATTTATTGGGAGATAACGGTATATATATATATACGTTACGTTTTATTTAAAGTGTTGCCCATTTTTAGCCATTATGTTTTCCGATCCTTTTGGCAGCCATACGGATACCGCATCGGAAAAACGCTACTTCTTTTGAGTCTATCCCCACATCAACATAATGTTGGTATCTTCACATGATGTGAATTACTGCTCAAACAGGCCATGTGCATTCCATTGGAACAAGTGACAATCCGAAGGGGAAAGGTGTGGTGAATACAGTGGGTGGGATAGTAATTCCCAAATTAGTGCTTCTAAGTAGGCTTGACCGGGAGAGCATTATCAAGCAGAAGAATAATTTTGTTGTATCTGGAGTAGTAGTGGGTGCGTTTTTTCTTAAGTGCTCGGCCTAGAATCATCAATTGAGACTGGTAGAGAGCCTTAGTAACGGTTTCTTTTGGTTTGGGCAACTCATAATACATTACACCAAACTTATCCCACAAGATACAGAACATGAATTTTTTTTCTGAAATGTTCAGCTGCTGAAGCCTGGCCACGGGGTCTCCTGATTTTCTCTTCTTCAGTTATCTTAGTGGATCCCTTTTCCATCTCCAGTGACTATAAGAGGCAAAAAAACCATTTTTTTGCTTGACAAACTACATTTCTCATATGCCAAAATCAACATTCAATGTTTGTCGGCTCTAGCTCATATGGAACCTGATTTCCTTGCCATTGAATCATTTCCAATAATTTTAAGCGATGTGAAATTGTTTGTTAAGTCACTATTGCAAGCGCAGGATTTTCATGTGTTTGGCACGTATCTTCTTCCAATAATCTTCCACTACTTCTTTTTGTCTTCGTCGTTCAACTCACCATTCTTAAACTTTTGAAACCACTATCAACCACTTCTCTCACTCAAAGATGCCTCACCATATGCTTCTATAAGCAATTTATGCGCCACTGCTGCAGATTTCTTCAAAGTAAAGATGCAAATCAAACACTTCCACAAATGACGCTTATTCAGCTCAAAACTCGACATTTTCTCTCGAAACAAATCATATGGTACTGATAAAAAATTCGCTGATACTTTGAAATTATGGTGTTCCCAAATATCTAGCCTTACGATACGACGCTCAACATCTGAAAATTTCAACAATGACTTATTGGTGGAGGCCCTATTTTGTCAAAGATGGGAAAACTTACTTGTAATATATAAATATAAATATTCTCTATAGAAATATCTTTAATGAAATATAATGAATATACTTTATAGAAATATCACGAATATTCTTTATAGGAATATCATGACCGTTCTTTATAAAAGTATGCAGTTTCATTAGAGAATTAACTGTATTGTTTAAGCAGCGAAAGACGTCACAATATTAGAAAATAATGACTGATTCAAAACTATTCTAAGTAGTTTCGCATTTTATTATTGAAATCATCTAAACTCTGTTCCTTTCAGACATGTATTCAATCATAAAGGAATTGATTCCCAAGCTAGAGTTTTTGATAAGGAATTTAAGGTATCCGACTACGTTCAGGGTGGCCGCGGTAGCCGAGTGGTATAGGTATCGGACCATGGCTTGCTTTGTCACGGGTTCGAGCCCAGTACCACTAAAGACCCGCCGTGTAGGGCAGCGATGCACGTTAAATCTGTCGAGAGCTGAAACGTCCTCCCGTTGGTGTGGTGTGGTAGTTAGGAGAGGGGGGTGCCAGCTCAGGTGTCGTCCACGTCACTTGACCATGGTTCAAAATTACGTGGTCCGTCGCCAAAAGCCCTCGTGTAGCTGAACAGTGCGACGTTAATATTCAATCAATCAATCAACCGACTACGTTCAGAACAGTGATTTTAAAAAAGCGCATAAATGGATACTTTTCATGCTATTTAGTGTCACTCTAATTTAGGATACATGCATAAAATTGTTTTAAGGACATTTTAACAAAAAAATTTATTTAAATACAATATTTTGGTAAAAAATTAACTTAGAATAATCTTTTTTCAAAATGCTTTCCTTTCGTGAAAAATTTTTCTATTATAATAATATTTTGCCTGTATATAGCTCAGACCTCTCTACAGAGGCTTAATTAGAAGTTTTGAAAAATTCACATTATTTTCAGAGTTACCACCCATTGAAATAATTATTGGCGTTTTTTTCTTAAAATTTCTCCTTTCTGTTGTCGTAAAATATGGATAAACCCACTTCTAAATTATATATTTCAAAAATTCTAGTTGAGCCTCTGAACAGAGACCTGAGCTATGTACAGGCAAAATATTACTAGAAAAGAAACATTTTTCACAAAAAGGGAGCATTTTGAAAAGAGGTTATTCCAAGTTAATTTTTTGCCAAAATATTGTATTTAAATAATTATTTTTGTCAAAATGTCCTTAAAACGATTTTATGCATGTATTCTAATCTAAGTGACACTAAATAGCATGAGAAGTATCCATTTATACGCTTTTTTTAAAATCACTGTTCCGAACGTAGTCGGATACCTTAAACCATAATTCAACGAATTTACTTGAAGTGTTAATATGAATAAAATTTCGGTTAGGATCATATTTTTTATTTAAATATATTTACTTTAAATGGTTATTTTTATCCTCATATGTCTATTTAAAAGTATTTCTTATTATAACTATAATGAAAGCAAAATATGTGGAATGGAATTGCGTTAAGATCAAGACTAGTTTTTAAATTCTCTTTTAAATTTAGAGATTCTCGTAATAAAATATTTATACCTATGTTTTTGGCTCAATTTTTTTTATTGATTTCAAAATCGATGAGTGGCCAAATGATCAAATAAATAGGTGATTAAGTAAGAAGTATGTTGCATATGAATAAAGCTTTAAATCAACTTACCCATTAATTGTATTTACTCAAAAAAAAGACAATAAGGTATATTTTGATCTACTTTTCGCTAGGAAGTGATACAGTTTTAGGCTTTTAAATTTGTTTTTCCATTATATCGAATATTAATTGTTCATTGACAACATTTTTGAACGGATTCAATGGAAAAAAACTATATGTCATACGCGTTATGATCATTATGTAATATCGAGCACGAACATATTAAATAAATGTAGTCATCAAATATCATGTAATTATTCATGGGTTATTATGAGTATTTAATTTATCTGTTTAAAATATTCTAAATGCGTGTGAATGCTGTAAAGTATCCGGAATCCATTAATTTCTGGATGTGGAGAAAGGAAGACAGAACTTTCATTGTATTCCCTGAAAGGGAGAACTGGAAATGGATGTGTTCGATCATAGCCCAAAATCTCTACGCGGAAACGAGCATTGCGCCTTTTTCAGTCTTATCTTTCGAAGACTGGATTTGCTCTCTTTCTCTTCTCCCCCTCACTCTCCTCTTCTCCTCTCATGAATGTATGTTAGGGTTACCACAATAACTTGAAAATGATGCAGAAAGGAACTGACATTGTATCATTGAATGCAGGAAGGAAAGTATCTGTTAATTTGCATTAAATGTATTTAAATGTTTCTGCCAACTTTCACAAAACTTTTCAACTGTTCGTGTACAATATTTTATTTACTTAAAGTCTCAGCTGAATTTACGCCCATACAACTAATGCATACGTAAATTTCCAATTTGTCTTACACATTCAAGGAAAGTACAAATATATTGAATTAAGTGGTTAAATATTACTTCAAAAAAGGTACAATTTTGTACTAAATTAATACAAACCGGAGAATTATTTCTTTTCTAAATTTTATCGACAGATAGAGAAAACAGCATTTCTAATCATACCAGTGTTGCTACCCCTTGATATTTTTGAATTATTAGAGGGAGTAAGTACATAAATCTCTCAGTTGAAGTAGAAATTACAGCACCGATATATATAAAGGATGTCACGAAATTCAACTTCAAGAGCATACATGGTGAAAGGGGGTAGTTATACCAGTTCTGAGAAAAACATTTTTAAAGAATTGATTAAGTGAAAATAACCCTTGATTAAGTGAAAATGTGGAAAACTGACACCTCCGTCACAACATTAGGTACTGTGTGACCACACATTTCACGATTTTACAGTGATTTTTTTCATCGGCGTGACCCTACATAGCCGTGCTATTAAACACAGTCTCAATTCAGGGAACTCTAATGATTTACTTAAAAGCAACATAGTTTGAATTGGGGAGGGGCATGAGATAATGAATGTCCCATAAGTTTGAGTCTTCAAAATGAAAAAAATACATACTACTCTAGGCAAATTATTCAGATGGGGGTTTCATAGCTCTTGATAATTTCTGTTACTGTTTTTCATGACATACACAAATGTTCCATTTTTCAATTCCTACTATTAGTTCCCTCCCTCCCTATATATATCTTTTCAAATTTTCAATCATTAATAAAGTACTTTATATTCATCCATTCAAGTTCAAATACATTTTTTAAACTTGTAGTGGATGACACTTAATGTTAATGCAGTTTTTTTCAAATATTAATTCCTTCATTAAATTTAAAAATCAATAAATAGTAACAAAAAATAATAGTCCAACAGCTTATATAGAAAGTAAACTCAATTGTTGTGTTCTTGTAGTGCAATGGATAGCGTGTTAGACTCCTAATCCAAAGGTCGAGGGCTCGAATCCCACCAGGAATGGCCTAATTTCTGAGAATGTGAATTCTTTTTTACTACAATATTTTATTGGAATAATTAAATTTAATTAATTAATAAATAGTAACAAACGAAATAAATAGTTAACACCTTATATAGAAAGGAAAATAGAAGATTGCAAGGAAAATCGCTTTCTATTTTCTCAATTAATATTTTGATTCTGTCTCATATGTATATACATATTTATATGAATTGTAACTATTTCATAAAAAGAAGCTAAAGTAAAAAATTTCTGTGTTGACCTAAGAAGGAATTAATTTTTTTTATATTATTTGCTTAACATATAGCGTGTTTTAAAAAAATTCTATAAAGAAAGAATGTAATTTCAAGCAACATTCCATATCCGATATCGAAATAATTTAATGAATTCCTAATCACGAAAGGTCAAAAAGAAAAGTGGAAAAGAATTCAAAAAAGAGGGAATTGTTTATCTAAAAGTGATCAAATACCGCAAGAAAACACAAAGGGCAATTCCTTTCCAAGAAGTCTTTTGACTGACATAGTCCAAAGCACCCACAGGCGACGGAACTGTTCTTCGCTGCCAAAATCTCATTCAGGTTTATTCATCGAGCCGTACAAGACAAATACCAAAGTGCTAGGTAACAACAGCTTGTCAAACACTGTTCGCAAATACTACCGGGGCAAGTCAGGAAGAAAAAGAAAGATGTTCCTTCATCGGCATTGTATTTGCTTACTTTCTTTTTCTATATCCCTCTTTGTCTGGATGTGCGTTAGAAATTTATTTCCCATATTGTTTTTTAAAATGTTGTAGAGTTTATACTTTTGTTCCCTTATTTATGTTTGAGTTATAAACATTAAATATTCTATTAGTTCTAATGTTGTTTTTATAATAAAATGCAATAAATATAATAATTTGATTATGTAATACCTTGATCATATATTGGAATGGGTTAAGATATTCTTATAAAATCCATTTATAGTTCCTATCTATGATTTTTTATTTATCATACTTTTAAAGCATTATTCGCTTATATCCGACAAATTAAAATTCGCTTATCGGAGAACCATTAAATTGATTGGACATTCAATTCATCTTTGAAACTTTTCATAGAATAAAAAGCTTTGTCTGTCATTCATAAGTTTGACAGAGATTCAACTGTGACGTTTGTAAAAATAGCTTAATATTGCCAATACTACATTAGGTGAACAAACATTCTAAAAACTACAAATGTAGACTGTAACTTTTAACGATTCAAGAGATTTAGTATTAGAAAGACCAATGGGTTTTTATTATTGTTATTATTATTATTTCTTTATTAAATATTTTAAAACGTCCATTAGAGGAATAAAGTGATTTTAGAAAATATAGTTAATATATGAATCATGTTTCCCTCAAGTAAAAAAAAAATAATATTTCTGATACTCCAATGGGCACCAAGTACTTGACACCATGTATAACATTCCAAATTAGACAGGTGTATTCGAAGAGCTTACCTACTGGACTAAAGATAATAAGGGAAATATTCTCAATGTCCATGCTTGCTTTGTATTAAAGACACTTAAACTTTTAATTAAAAAAAATCTGTATCTTAAAAGAGAAAGCGGGGTTGTAAAGTCACAGTAGAGATAGGAGTACTGGAAAATATGGAGCACTCAGTTACAGTTAATTTGGTGAGAAATGTAGGAAAGCAAGCATAACCTTATAAAATCGGACCTCTATGCAGCGAGGTCGCTAAATCCCGAAAAAAAGTTCGTTAAATGTAAAATGCGTTTGATGGAGGTTCATCTCCGTCAATTTTCTTTATAAACCACATAAAATAATTTAAATTCATAAGCACTATATAAAGAAAGTAATTATTCACACCTTTTTGTAAATTAACAATATTTATTTTATGTATCTTACCTATCAAAAAGAAAGAAAGAAAAACTGTAAGGAAAGTTTCTTGGCGCCTTTATCCACTTCCTAAGGAATTAATTTTTTTCTTTGATGCTCAAGCACTTACGTTTTGACAATTTCGAGTTACAAGAAACGAAGTTACTAGCACGACTGATCAACACTACAAATGAATGGTGACTCGTTCAAGAACACGGGGACACAAGACAATTCCATTGAGGGCGAAAAGAGATATCGAAGATGTTTACAGTGAACTGGACGATGGGAGGTAAAAGGTTGTACTTCTTCGATGAAATGCCTAGAATTCTATTGCTCCGGGCGAGTTAGACACCTAATAAAGCGAGTGATGAGCACTATAAAGTGTGCTAAAAGAGAAAATATAACTCGAAATTCCCAAAAGTATTTAAAAAATAGGAAGAAAAAAAATTTAGCCACAAGAGAAAAAGTTCGTTATATAGAAAAGGCACTTCGCTATTAAGAGGTTATTTTACGAAGAAAATCATGAAATGTTCTTGGTTCCAGGAAGAAGTTCGTTACATGAAAAATTCGTAATATAGAGGCTCATTATATGGAGGTTTGACTGTATTTGTAATTGGCATAAATAAATCATGGTGGAAAAAATTAATTGCTTTCGATATGTTATTGAGTATTAAGTCTGCTCGTTTGCCTTCAAAACTTCTATAATCTTGAGCAATTCTTAATACTTTTTTTAAAAATTAAAAACCCATACCCAGAAATTGTTAAAAAAAAATTCTTTATTTTCAGAACAAAATATTTTCATTGACATTAACACAGAAATATACTCTCAATATAAGTTTTTAAGATCATGGTTCTCTAAATATTGGCTTCGTGCAATTCCATTTCAAGCATTCAAACATGGTAACTTTTACATTAAATGATGTCTAGTAATATAAAATATCTACCACATTATATATATATATTCTATCACAAGAATTTAAAGCACGTTTTTTCAAAACAAACAAGGTGTCAAAAAATTTTTGTGTATTTTAATACAACAAAATTTAAAAAGCTTTAATTAAAATATTTATTTTCAACATTCGAAAAGAATTTAAGTGAGTTAATTCATTCAAGTTGTATTGTGCAAAAAAAAATGTTACTATCTTAACCCCTTTCCGGTTCTTCTCAAGTTATATTTAAGTGTATATATTTGATATATATTTATTGATATATATTTAATTATTCTATCTATATAGAATTTATTTACCACTCACATTATCACAATACATTTTCTTTCCATTTTATGATATGTTGGTGATCAGGGAAAAGATGAAAAAAAATTCTTCCTTTTAGAGTAATATAAATGGACTTTATTACCGCCTTTATCATAATAACTGACTGACTGTATCAAGAGGCAGAAGCACCTAGCATAGGCCAAGGGGACATTTAGTTTAAATGTATTTCTGAAAATAAATTATGTCTTGGTTATATCAATTAAAATTTCCAAAAATTGTAATTTACATTTTTTCAAATATTATGTCGGAATTATTTAATTATAACCTTATAAAATCCTGTAAGAATATTTCACTTTGGAATTGCTTATCTGCTTAATTATGAGTTTTAATATCCTACAAATAAATATTAAATATAGGAATATTACATACACATGAGGTCTACATACTTAGAATTTAGAACCCAGAGGGACCACAAGAAACAAAAGGTTAGGTACCTTTAGTCTAGCTATCACTTTTTGATGCATATATAAAATATTTTCCAAGAGTCATACACACGCATTTCATCTATTTTTTTATTTTAGATATTATACAATTCTGTTGTTCTAAAAAAAATTTCGTTTGATAAATAAAAATATTTATACTAATTAATTTTGTTTTCCGATAAATATTAAAAAAGAATAACCCAAATTATTTGGAATTTAGATTTTATTATCTTCATATTTATGTGATAACTGATTCACATTCAAAATAACTTAATCACTAGAAAATAACTCGACGTATTACTGAACGCTTAGAATTGATTAGTTTGCGTAAGATATTGCTAAAAGGAAATTTTTTTCAAAAATAATACGATGCAAACAAACAAAAAATATTTAAAAAATATTTTAGCTTTTTAAAAAAATATAAACAAATAATGAATAATATCTAACTGATTCAGATGCTTTTTTTAAAGAAAATTTATATTACGTAATTACAGTCGAACCTCTATAGAACGAAGTCGCTAAATTCCAAAAGAATATTCGTTACATGGAAAATTCGCTATATAGAGGTTAATCTTTCAATTTCCTTTATAAACCCCATAAAACAAATTTTAAATTCATACATGCTATACATTAAAAAATTTATTATTCACATCTTTTTGTAAATTAATATATATTTATTTTTTTATTACCTATCAAAAAAATCTTAAAAAGTAAGAAAGAAAAACTGCAAGAAAAGTTTATTGACGCCTTTATCGACTTCCCGAAGAATTAAATTTTTTTCTTTTATGCACGAGCACTAATGTTTTGACATTTACGAGTTCCAAGAAGCAAAGTTACCAGTACGACTGATCAATACTATGAATGAGTGGGATACTAGTTCCGGAGGACACGAGACTCTACTGAAGGTGAAAGGGGATATCGACGATGTTTCCAACGAACTGGACAATGGGGGTTAAGGGTTGCACTTCTTGGATGAAATGCCCAGAATTCTACTGCTCTCGGCGAGCTAGGTACCTAATGAAACCAGTTCAAGATTTATGACCACCATAAAATAAGTTTAAAAAAATATAACTTGAAACGTCCAGAAACACTTTAAAAAAGAGAGAGCATAAATTGAATCTTAAGAAAAAAATTCGTTACATAGAAAATGAACTTCTCTATTGGAGAAGGGGTTTTTTTACCAAGAAAATCACACAATGTTCTTGGTTGAAGGTAAAAGTTCGCTATATAGAGGTTCGTTACATGGAGATTAGACTGTATTTATAATAAATTTATGTAATTTTTGCAATATTTCAAATATTGGAAATGTATATCACGAAATGTTAGAGAAACATTTAATTCCAAATAACATTACTAAGAATATTCGAACAATAAGCGTTGGATTATATTTCAGTTTGTCCTTTAACATTAACCTTTTTATGATACAACTTCTCAGTAAGTATCGTCTTTGCAGTGTCTAATTCCGGCAAGAATTTTAAACAAACTTCTTGAAGAATATATTTAAAATTCAAATATCTTCAAAGCTAATTTCTTTGAAGATTAATACATCCTTCTAATTAAAACACTGCTTCCTTTGGACGGTGTAATCAGCCTATTTACCTACTAATAAAAACCTTTTAATTACTTTAAATTACTATCCTTTCGAATTAATGGTACGCATGGATACATATTAGATAATTGAAGCATCTTCAACGTTTGAACAGCAAAGAGATACCTAGTGTTGACTTTATCGAAAGCAAACATGGGCAAATCTTTTCTGATTAAATTTTCCGAGGGAAAGCTCTTTTCCTGAAACTAAGGAAGAATTTCAACTGAATTTATTTTTAAAAAATGGATTCCTGGATTTCTTTTGAGAAATTCTTCAGATAAAAGGCCATTAATGGCTTTGAAGATAATCTCATATGGCTATATATATACATTCCCTTTTTAGGGACATCAAATGAAATGATATTTTATCTTAAGTTAAATATCTTTAAATTTTTTCCAGTTACATGTCCTTCAATTCTAGGTACTTATAAATCAACAAATGTTGAAGTCGTTTCTTGCTTCAGCTTTGGAATATGATGTACTTTGCTTCTTTTACCTTAATGTGATCCGTTTTTCGTTTTAAAAAAACCTAAAAAAACACATCAATTGTTGTAAAGGAAAATTGCTAAAAGGATATTAGTTTACTTAGTGCCAACTAATTGTTCTAGTTCTTTTTACAGTGTGTTTTACTTCCGTCTTAATCTATTTAAAAGCAGCAATGCGCTAATAGTAATATCATTAACAATCATGCTTCGGAAAATAAACTTCAAAGGATTATAAATTTAAAAAGAAATTGTAGTTTTACAAATCAAAGAACTAATTTGTGGTTTTTAAAGATGTATCAATTTATATTTACGAGTGCTAGCTCTCTTTCCATTTATACCGATAATTAAGTTACATTTTCTTAAAGTTACAACATTATTTAATCTTATTCCTGTTAGAATGCTCATGATTGCAAAAGACACATATAAATTTTTTTATTCTAAAAAATGTTTTAAAAATACATATTTTTGCATAATCTCTTAACAAAAGGGGAAGATTTTGAAAATATTCGTCTTTTTGTCCCTATCTAAGCAATCCAAGCAATTACACCGTCAGACTATACAAACTTTTAAAGACTTAAAAACTATTAGGTAAACTTGTATTGTTGCTAACCTTGAAAAAGAATGTACAGTAATACCTCGACTTACGCTACCCTGATTAACGCAAATTAGGAGATACTCGATTTCCAAATCTCGTGGATTCGTTTTTTCCCCTAATTAAAACTCAGCCGGAATCATTGCCAAAGCCTGATGAAATTGGTAAATTGCTTGAAGAAGTTGTGGATCTTTCCATGAAAATAAATTCAGAAGTGGCTAACGTTCAAGAGCTGCTGGATTCTCCCAATCAGAAGCAGACAACGGATGAACTCATAGAAATACATGAGTAAGAGCAAGACATCGAAGAACTCGTGTCTGTAGACCCAGTTCAATCAGAAGATTGAATGAAGGGTGGTCATTTGACTGGCCTCAATTTAATTGAAAAAGGATTACGAATTTTTTGAAAGTACATACTCCAATGAAGAGTGTGGTTTTTAAAAAAAAACAAGGATTAGAAAAATTATTAGCAGGCTACAAGGAAATTTTATGAGAGAAAAAAATCTTTGATTTGAAAAACTACTTGCTAGGTTCTAGGAAACCTATTACATCAAAACAACATTGGTTTAAGATTTTATATTTATCTTATCGAAGAATTTATTTAGCATTTTTTTCTAAATTATTATTTTCTTTCGTCTCCGGTCCCAACTAAAAATAATTTATATGTATTTATATGCGAAATTATACCCCGACATACGCGGTTATCACTCAGTTCCACCTACCACGTAAGCTCGGGTTATTACTGTGGTTCAACAATGGATTCTCTCACATTGTGATTTATACGAAAATGGAATGGGTGATTTTTCAGTGATAAAAAGGAACGAATATACTGCAATTTTCTCCCTTATTCTTCAATAAAAATGAATAGTTAAAAATGTTTTGAAACAGAACTATCAAAATAGGCTTTTTGAACCAATTCAAGATAAAGCTTGGAGAGAAACTCATGAAAAGATACCAGATAATCCTGAACAGCATGCAGTGGCTGTCTTCTAGCTTGAAATTAGGCATAACTTCTTGCTTATTATTTGAAAAAAAATTCAGAATGCCTTCTTCCCCAAACTGTGTCTTCTGTCAATCTTGCTGTCTGGAGTAACCAGACAGCAAGATTGCAGAAAGACTAATGGAAGCCCAGCGAGTAGGAGGTCCGCATCACTTGAAGTCATATTGGAGATTTCAAGGAAAGAAAAAGGAAGCTTTAGTCATGTTGTATTGTTTCATTATTTTTTTTACTGACAGGCAGTCAGGTGAATTTTTACAAGAAGAAAGTCTTGTTTTGTTAACGTTTTATTGTACAAAAGTTTACTCTACGTTGTGGTGCATTTTTCTGGTTATGTGACAAATGAACTTTTGTATGAGTAAATTTATTCCAAAATATGGAAGGCAATTGTATGATTACATTTGTTTACTACTTATTGAGACTTAGCTGGGATGCGAGAATTCCTAGTATTGTTTGCTTACGATGAATGTTGTGAAATTGTTTATAACTGTATGTATTTATGTATTGATAGATATTAGTATATATCTGATTTTGGGGACGCGGCGTGGATAGGAAATTAACCATAACACTAACAGCGCAGCGTGATTGGAAGGGAGTTCTTTTTAGAAAAACCAGATGGTGTGTTATGTATATGTTTAAAAATAACTGCCATTTGACATGTGTGTATAAATTTAATGTGATCTGTATATATAAAATGTTGAAAATATTTGTGTACGTCCACTGATCCAGTTTTCATTTCAGGGTGGCTGACCCTGACATTTAGAAGAGTGTTTCATGGCAGATTTTTTTCTCTCTGATGTTGTGAAGGAAGTAAAGTTATGAAAGAAGAAGAAGTATTTTGTTAAAATAAAAGTCTCAGTAACGTGTTGTGTACAGCCAGGATTTTGCCCTTCCTGTATGGAAGGTTTTTCCTAGGCCCTTGCCCAAATGAGGTACACCTTTATAAAGTATTGTACAGGGAGAAGAGGTTTGGAGTGATATAAAATCAGTTAATTGTAGTTTCGGAGTAACTATTTTAGTGTAGTGTAGTAATTAATGCTAATTTCGATTTATAGATTTTTGTGAAGTTCAGTGCAATTTTTTCAACGTAATTTCTATCGGGTCGTTAAAACCCTCAAATAAATCACGTTTTCTTCTTGGAGGGGATTGTGACGGGGCTTTACGGAGTTTTTTAACTAATCCCCTTGGGGAATCTTTGGGGACATCAATTGAGTTATTTCACAGCCAACCCTCTCAAGATGAAACCTTCCTATGCAGATTAGTTAGCAGATATATAGTGGAAGCTTAGTAATCATGAAGAAAAAGAAGGAAACGAAGCTAAGTTGCTGAACGCCGTGAGGTTATGGTAAGAATCTAAAGTTATACGCGTAATTATAAAAAGGAAGATAAGATTAAGGAAAATATAAATTGAGGAAGCTAAGATTCATAGGATAATTTTACTTAAAGTTAAGCGGTTAGAGGATTTCAGACGTTTATTCACATAAGATTTAGAGTTGCGATATAACACTCTTGATTTCCTCTCTAGAGTTAGATTGTCTTTGATTATTATATTTGAAAATAATAAATTGGTTTTATTATGACTAGCTTGGATCATCAATCCTTAACTCCTACAAATATAGGTCGAGTAGATGAAGATATGGCTTCCCCAAGTAGGGAGCTATCACAACCTGTAGATTTATCTATAGAGTTATCTTTCAGAATTTTTCGTAATTCTGTAATTCTGAAGATGTTGGCTGGAAGATGAAAAATTTATCAACTTCCATCCACTCAAAAATTGCTAAATTTGTTGAGTAGTGTAGAGTGCCACTGAAAAGTTCTAGACGAGCTACACGTTGCACGCCGTGCCGTAAATTACCGACCCCTGCTATAGAGCATCTCTATAAGTTTCCTGTTTCTCTCTCTCTATCTATCTGACTTTTAATTCCTTTATATATATACAATTCCTGTTTTATTCTTATGTGTTTGTTTTTCTCCTTTTATTTTTGTGGGGAGAGTTTTCATTCTGGAGAATAATGTGGGAGGACCTCCCTGGGTTCCACCCTGGACACCAAGATTTAATTGAGGCAAAGAATTACCAGAAGACATTTTTACTACAACAAATTATATTTATTCACTTGAATCAATTATCAACCTTCTAAATACAAAGATTCATCAATATGTCTACGTCAATGGGACTGAACTTTACTATTAAATTAAATCACGAAATATGATACTAATCAACTATTAAACTCAATATCGAACGGGTTTACCGGAATAAGAGGACCGAGAGATATATGCAATTTGAATTACTACCAATCATTAACTTTCCACTAACTCTAATATATATTTACTCTTATGATCCGATTATCGAAATTTAAATATCACCTAACTTTTACTAATTCACTCCTTTCCAGTCGGCTCAAACTTTCCAAATGTATATCGCTGCCTGATAATCAGCCAGAAACTAATGACACAATCAACTTGAATCTTCTTATAACTCCTTCAATGTATCTCTTGGCTCAATAACCTTCTACCTGCTTACTTACAACACTCTACTTAAATACTTTAATTCATTTGCATATCCCAGTTTCTCCTTTTAGAGCTGGTTGGAAATGTACGCGAATTTACAATCACCAAAGACGCCCAAGAGTATTAGTGGTAAAGTGCCGTATAGATTCGTCACAATTGTCATGTCAAGTGCTAATGTTAAATATAAAAGACTAAAATAGTTATATCGAATACCTAACTTCTAAAATGATGATCAATGAATAGTTTAAATTTTAAACAGAAATAAATCAAAATGAGTAACTTTGCAACGCATAATCGGGTACATTTGGGTTAAAAGAACATATAAATATGAATCATAAATTAAATTTATTAAATTTTAATGTGATCAAATGATTATCTGTGATTAAATATGAACTTTTACATTGTACTTCCATCAAAAAAAGTTCAAATACAAAATTCTTAGATTTGTATCAATATTATGAGAAACAGTACTTTATTTTGACAAACCTAACCAAATAATGAATTTTGGGAAAAATTCGTTATTTAAATACTGAAATTACTAGACACGAAGTTCTAAAATGTATTTAATTTAAAATATTTAGTGTGTGTAAATATTATTTTTATGGTATTTAATATAAAGAAACACAGTTAATTATTCATTATATATATATATATATATATATATATATATATATATATATATATATATATATATATATATATATATATATAATAAATGAATGTCTGAGATATTGCCAGTAACTGCTTAAAATGTTATATCATGTTAAAAGAAATAAAAGTAAAATTTTCGAAATAAAAGCTAACGTTTATATATAGAGTGGGCCACAAAAGTGTTCATACACCTGCAATTTCCTATAAAATTTAATGTTTTCGACTAATAAAAATTAATATATTGTAACTGTAATTTTTTTATAATATATCCAATTTATTCTTAATAAAATGACAAAACTATTTTTTTAAAAATAGTATAACTATTTTTTTAAAAAAATAATTATCAAAAAGCTACTAAAAAATTACGCCACAAAAGTCTTCGAAAACTTAACAAAAATCTCAACTTAGCTTTAAATATTGTTTTTCTTTCTTAATTTAGTGCTTAGTGTGATATCTTTTAGTGTCCACAACAACTTTTAAGTGTCTTGGTATAGATTTAATCAATTTTTCGTAATTTCTGCATCGATTTTCCTCCATGCTTCTGTGATTAGTTTTTCCTTCCTATTATGTGTTTATATGTCATATTTTCTTATTTTTTAAATCAAATTCTCCCCAAATATGTTCTACTGGGCTAAATAAAGTGATTGAAAGGTGTTTTCAGAATTTGGGAACAGTTATAGAGACACCAGAGGCGTACAATGAGAGCAGTGCATTTGGCGTCATTACGCTGTTAAAAAATTGAGTAGTCTCCAATATCCAAATTTCGGGGGATAATTTAAAATTTCTCTTTAAAATAATTAAATAGGGCTCATGATTCATAATACCATGAAAAAATACCAAATTACCTAATTCTGAAGCCCATTTACACCCCTACACCAGAACTCCTTCACTTTCATACTTCAGCATGGAAGTGAAAGAGTTCTTGTTCCACATAAATTCATGGGATTAAACTCCTTATTTTTTCATCTACAAGCTATTATAGGTTAATCGGAACTAAAATCGTTAAATTGCCTGCCATCCCAATCAATTTTGAATTTTCTGAAACTAAATTCCAAGAATCTAGTTGGATCAATAAAACATGGAGATATGGCATATATTAGAAAATTTCGTGTGTAGAAATTTGAATTTTACATGAACTTTAACTGTTAAAAGAACTAAGTATAGATTTTTTGATTATAATAACAGTAAATAATGTTGCTGAGAGTTCTTTTTGAGAATTTTCTGCATATTTAAGAAATTCTATAGGTTTCTTCACGAAGTTTGAAAAAATATATTTACCATTTAGCATTTCTTAGTAATAACATTTGAGGTTTTATCTTAATATTAAGACTCTTGATATAGTACTTTTATAGTTACCGCATGTACTCGAATCTTTGCCGCGCCTCCAATTCTCTATACGCTTTTGAGAAAATATAAAAAATTGTATAAAAGATTCATCAATATCCGATACTTGAGAATTTTTTAGAAACATTTCTTGAGTTGATAATTAATTTATTTTACCTGTATTAAAAAATTTCATATACATGCGAGGGTTGCGACAAAAGTCATGGCAACTATTTTTTTTTTTGAAGATACTAGCCCGGTTGGAAAATGTGACATATACAGACGAAAGGACAAAGTGTTAACTACATGCGCGGACAATGAATAGCACTGAAATGTCGTATTACACTAATTTATTACGGTAGTATACAAGGCAGTATGGCCTTCACGGGGAAAATGAATGACAACACAGTACACATAAAGTTGGCATGACAAACCTGGGCCTAAAAACCCTCAATGTAGTCCCCTGCTACTTTTACCACACATTGCCAACGATGTGTCTTCGTCCACGCGCTGCTGGATGACGGCACGTGCCAAATCGGTCCACACACTGATCGGTCGTTCTGAACGTTGCTCATCACTGTTTGACACACGTCCTTACTGAAACTTTTCTACCCACCGTGCTACTGTACGGTATAGTAGGGCATTATTCCCAAGGGCTTCCACTAATTCATTGATGCATTCCATCACATTTCTCCCTTGGAGAACGGTTATTTCAATGTAAACGCACTGCTCAACATGGGTTACTTCCATCTCACATGACACTCACCAAATAACTGATTTCACAGCCTTCGCTGCGCTACTACCAGCTGTCACAGAGCCATCTGTTGTTCTGCATACACACTTTGCCTGCAGAACTTCCACACGACACATATAAGTTTGTGATCCTTTCACATATCTACAAGAAAAAAAAATAGTTGAAATGACTTATGCCCCAACCCTCGTATATAAACCAAAAATCACTGGAACCGTCAGTATCATGTTTCGAAATTGATTCGTCATTCCCATTGTCACAGCTGGATTCGAAAGTGATACCAGAGTCACCATTTCCCCTCAAGTGTCGTCTTCCGTGCCATCCGTTGCATTTGTTATACGGCATTTTTAACAGGAATTCATTGAGGTATCCGACTACGTTCGGAACCGTGATTTTAAAAAAAAACGCATAAATAGATAATTTCATGATATTTAGTATCACTTAGATTAGAATACATGTATAAAATTGTTTTAAGGACATTTTGACAAAAAAAATTATTTAAGTACAATATTTTTGGCAAAAAATTAACTTAGAATAACCTTTTTTCAAAATGTTCTCCTTTTATAAAAAAAAGCCCCTATTTTGCTTATATAAAGTAAAGACTTCTCCAGAGAGTTTGAACTATTTTTTTTTAAAAAAAATTCACATTATATTCAGAGTTACAACCCATTGAAATAATTATCGGTGTTTTTTTCTTAAAATTTCTCCCCTCTGTTATCGTAAAACATGGATAAACCCAATTCTAAGTTATATATTTCAAAAATTCTAGTTGAGCCTCTGCACAGAGGTCTGAGCTATATTATTATAATAGAAGCATATATTTCTTCACAAAAGGAGAATATTTTGAAAATGGGTCATTCATTCTATGTTCATTTTTTGTCAAAGTATTGTATTTAAATAGTTTTTTATTGTAATACTATTCTTAAAAAAATTTATATACATTTTCTAATCTAAGTGACACTAAGTATCATAAATATTATCCAGTTATACGCTTTTGCAAAATCATGGTTCCGAACATTGTCGGATACCTTAAGAAGAATGTAAAAGAATTATTAAAAACTGTTGAACAGTTATAAGCAAAAATTATATCAGTTTGTTTTCGTCATTGACGGATATTCGTTTCATTCGGGTCGAATTTTCAGTGGCCACTACTCTGTTACCGTTTTTTTCTGCATATAAATTACCTCCCTTTTCATATTTCCGCCACAGTGAACTCGTCTTGGTGTTGTTACCTATATCATTGATGTTTAGGGGATTAAATGAAAGCGTATACCAAAAAAATGCTCTAAGTATGAGCAAACGATGATGTCACGGATAGACTGTTATAGATAAACTGCGAAATAGGGTAAGGCATCGATACAAGTGGCCAAAATGGATTTTTGCACTTTTCTCTTTTGAAAGGGTAGAAACTCAATTTCCTATATCCTACGAATATTTTGCCTTCAATTTTAAGCCGCGCACGATTTTCAGTAGCCTTAACAATGGAAAAATAATGCGCTTTGACTCGAGAAAAAACGGTATAAGTATATTTTATACTTCTCATAAAATTCTATTCGTCTTGAACATTTTTAGAAGTTATACTCGTACATTCGATTAAGTCTACTTATTTCCCCATGTTGGGGGAAAATAAAAGTTGTTGTTTATACCGATTAATGATCACCCCTTTTGTTTACTTTCCTTGTATTATTTGTACACATCTGAGAATGTGAGAGTAAAGGAGTCCATTAGTTTTCGCCTCGTACAGAAAAACACTTAACACCATTGTTTACAATGGGGAGAAATAGCATAAGATCTGTTTGGAGGTTTCTCCTTTACCTAGATCTAGATTTAGAATCACTTACTTGGGATTAATTATCACTATTGAAGAGATCGACTTCTTTCATGTCCCCATTCTGCAGATCTTTTCTTTGATTTCATTGCATTGGAGAAGTAAGTTTTAGAGTTACCACAGTGAGAAAGAGGTTTGAAAGTTGGGAAAAAAGTTTTTTATTCTAAGCATAACTCTAGTACAGTGAAAATCACTTAACGCAAAACTGAAGGGACTGAAATATGCTTTCGTGTTTAAAGGGTTTTATGTTAAAGAATATAACAGGAAAAAACATATATCAACACAGTTAAGTATATTATTTATTTTATTTACATAGATATGTATATGTATATATGTTTAGTAAAAATCACTGAAGCAAAAACATTCACAAGAACTTAAGGAAATTTAATACAAAATCTTTAAATTTTCTGAAAAACAAAATATTTTTTGAATTTTTGGAAAATAATCTGATATTTTCCTTTACATTGTTTTCTTAGCATAAAATCTTTAACAAATTGTTCGATGTTGACCCTTTTTTTATTCATTTCACCGCTGCAATGTGCATCTAAATAACTGCGCATACTTTTCGTGACGTTCCTCATTTCGCATGATGTGGGAACAGGAGCTGCACTATTGATTTCATTTCCGTCGTCGGAATCTGCATCACTTTGAAAAAACGCCAAAATATCTTTGTCTGCCATAATTGGGTCTGTGCACACATTATTATCATCTACTGCACTGAATTCTTCCGATAATACAATACGGCATTAGGAGTAACAGAGAATATTCGAGTTCCTCTGCAAACTCAGGTTTTGGGCACCGTTACGCCACTGATACGGCAGTCCGAGCCGGCTGGTGTTTTCCCGTAAATTGTTCATTCCCAGAAGGGAAAAGAGAAAAATTGCATAAAAATACATGGTAGTGTCTGTTGGGATCGTTGTACTATTTCGTTCTAACCGATATTTCGTCTTAAGCGTTTCCGCGTTAAACATATTTCACTGTCCTTTTAATTTCAACGTTTGCCTACCTTTTAGAGGATCTATTAAAGATAACAATGTTGATATTTATATTATTGGAATGAATGGAAAACATTAATTTGATATTTCACTTACTCACTGCGCTCGTTTGATGTCCTGTGATGACTACATACTGCTTTTAAGTTATTGATATCTAAGTCCTGGAAATAAGCTTTTGATTCTATATAAAAAGGATTTTATAACCATCTCTCCTTGATTTAAAAAAGACAGGACATGAATTTCTAAAATGGAAGTACGAGTATCATTGTAATTTACACCCCAATAACCACCTCCCGAGATTTAACTTCCGTAATACCCGTATCCGTGGATATCTAATCAGCAAAAGAAACATTATTTACAAATTTAAAGTCTAGATTTAATGCAATTTTCGCAATTTTTTTTAAAACACTTACTTTATCATCTGTGGGAATCGATTTCCATAAAGCCCGTTGTTAGTGGGCCTCCGAAAGAATCGTGTTCAGCAAATTTCAGCACTGTAAGGCTTAATAGTTCAAAAACGGTTTTTTTATCTATACGTCCCCATAATCCATCTTGGAAATCAATTTCGATGAAACCTGTTTCTTATGGATCTCTATACAATAAAAGAAACGCGCTTTTTAAATTTCTTACTATGATCTAATAGTTCAAAAATTGGAATTTGAAGTCTAACACTACATTGACCCCTGTCCCTCTTAATACTAAGGTGACCAATCATCCTCCTTTAGGGAGAACAGTCCTTCTTTGATAAGTTCTGTCCTTCCTCGAAAATTCAGCTACTTGTCCTCCTTTTCAATATTTTAAAACTGAGCTGTTAATCTCTGTATTTGGAGATGCCAGGTCCAACTATTACGCGTCATGCGCCGGTACAGTCAACATATCCTAGAAAACAGTGTTGAGTTCTTACCGAAAGAAATGCCTGATATTAAAATCGATAACAATTGTCTGTTTGAAGAAATTAGAAGACTGAATGTATATTTAAATCCTGATAAATTAGAACAATGGAAAAATCAATATGTTGAAACTGATAAAAGATGGATGGAAATATTTTATCATTTAAAAAATAAACACATTCCAAATGAAAATTTAGTTATTCTTGTTGAATATACGTTGCGCAGCCTTGGAACTAATGCAGTAGTTAAAAGTATTTTCAATTGGTAATGATTTTGGACAAGGGAGAAATCAAGATTGAATGTTGATACTTTAGCTGCAGCCCTTACCGCAAAATTCAATGTGAAGGGAATGTCTTGCTTAATTTCTGATGTGTTCAAAAATGATATATCGACAAAAAAAAATCATTCAATGGAAAAATATTCGCTTCGGTAAAAAATTAACAGAAATGTAAGCATAATTAGTTTATTTTTGTTTGAATTAATAAAATGTTTCATATATTTAAGTTGTAATTTTTTCTTGAATTTTTCTTCCTCCTTTTCATGGTAAAAAAATGGTCACCTTATTAATACTGCTTGGAAGTCAATTTCCAAAAAAACCGTTCTTAGCCTAGCTCTACATAAAAAAAGAAACATGCTCAACAAATTTCAACACAGCAGTTCTAATAGCTCCTGAAATCGTGTGATGAGAGTTATAAATATGTTTCATATTTTAATTAAATGAATTATGTTTCATATTTTAATTTCAATGAAGTTACATTGCTTGCATAATTAGTTCATTGATGTCCAAATTTATTTTTCTAATACAATTTCACTACTATTGCGTTAGAATTAGTTATCTGATGAATCGAACATACCTAATAGTTTTAATGATTTTAAATTATTTGATTATAAATTCAGTATACCCTTTTATTAGTGAACTTTTATTTTCCACATAAAATCATATAAATCAAATGTGTATCAATTGCCTAAAGCAGCGTGTCTCAAACTGTAGAAATACTCATACAAGTGGCTTTTAGACGTATATTTTATAGAGCAGACACACATGCAGAAAATTCATGTAGATATGTATAGGTTACTCTTAAAATAATACAAATTAAATTCAACCATTAAAAAATAACAAAAATTCTCTACTCTAAACTTGCTCTTTCTAGTAATATTGAAATTCATTATTTTAATTTATTTATTTAAATTTTTTTATGTGAAGAAAGAAAATAATTGAACCGGGATACACAGAAAAAGAGTGTGATATTGATTTTACATATTTTCACAAAATAATAATAATAATAAATTTTTTTTTTCGATGATTTTCTTACTTCAAATAATTTTTTATTAATCTTAATTTACTTCTTAAGGGAAAAGCAATCTAAAACTAATTAGAAAAAATTAATTGAAAAGTAATCATTTACAATTCACATTAGAATTTCTATATTGTCAAATCTTTTTTGAAAAACAACATTTGTTAATCGGAATTTTTAATTACTGTATTTTTCTTTTCAACTGTATTGTTCAAATGACATATAATGTACATTTTTTGAAAGAGAAAAGGAAACATTAAATGAGAAAATAAAGCTTTCACAAAATGAGTATATTCAAAAATAAATAAGTATATTTGCTTTTCTATTTTCTTTTTAACAAAGACATAACCTTATAATTTGTTAGAAAATTAGGAAATATAAAAAGGGCAAAAAGAAAAACCGAAAAAAACACAAAGAAAATTATAAAATGTTTTGGAAATATATGTAATCCTAAAAAATTACCTAAGTATTATCTAAATGTAATTTCTTATATTTATATTTATATTTATATATATATATATATATATATATATATATATATATATATATATATATATATATATATATATATATACGGCTTATTAAATTCCAATCTAAACTTTTTTCCTATCAAAAAAACAACATTAAGCAGAGAAAATATAAATCTTATACAAAAGACAAAAACTAGCTTTATCCAAATGTATTAAAACATTAAAACTCCTACCCAGCAGTAAATTTGAATTCGTGAACTTAATATTAATTCTATAGAATTATCTTCCACGAACTAAGTTTTTCTATTCAAAGAATTAAATAAAATACATTCCAAAGTACAAAAAAAAAGAAGCCTCTATCTCTTTTTTTTTTTGGTTATATACCCCTGGCTTTTTAACGAATAAATTATCTTTAAAATCATTCAAAAGGACTAGGAATAGTTATTTTAAGTATTTCATCAAAATACTGTCTCTCCATTTCTTGAGATCTTTTTCTTTGTGTTTCCGGCTAATAGAAATAAGGTAGAAACTTTTTTATCTTAATGCATTCCTGAAAATGCTCTGTTAATTAAAGCAAGCCGAAATTCAATTTGGATAAAAAATTGTTCTAGAAATCTTTTCTGATAATTGAAAAAAATTGTCTGTACTCAAAATTATATATAAAAACATGCAAAAATAAAATGAAATCAATATTATTTATTTCAGAATTACTTTTCTATCTGCTAATTGTCAAGATAAAGATTAAATATTTTTGTCTTAGCTATAAACCATGTTATTCTTTTTATAGAAAGTAGAAAAGATAACAGATCCATTTCAATATTGAAACTTTAATCCTTTTCTTCTCATTCTCATAGCCTTAATTTTTATTTGAATAATGTTCTAAATAAATTAGTATTCTACGTACAAATCTGAAATTCAAATTAAAATCTCTTAATTTCACTAATTTCACTTCTTAATACTATTTTAATAAAATTAAATACAAAAAAAAGTATTCCAAATAAAGATTTTTTTAGTAACGATTATTTTTAATTTATCAGAAAGTCGGCTGGGTGGTGTGATTGGTTAGACGCTAGCCTTGTACGCCCAAGCTTGCGGGTTCAACTCCGGCCCATGTCGGTGGATTTTCCCCCTATCGTCCATGTCATATGTTTGTGCGGTATGTTAAAGATTCCTAAACTGCCTGTTTTGTTTGGGTGCTCGCGGCAAAATCAAATTCCCAGCCTCTGAGAAGAAAACTGGGTGTCAAAATAATATTGTGACAATTGGTATCCACCTAAATGGTCCCACGATAAGAAAAAATGATACCAGTACCCAGAGATTGTAAAAGGTCTACAATGGTAATTACCAATCTGCAGTCTCATTTGAAAGACAATTTATCAAAAAACTAATACAATATATGAATTACCGTAAAAATCGCTTAATACGAATCTAAGGAGTCTAAAATATTTTTTCTTGTTCAACGAATTTCATCTTAAAAACTATTGCAAAAAAACATCTATTCCCAAAATTAGATTTAATATACATTTTATTTTATTTATATAGATATGCGTATATGCATGTGTTTGATAAAAATCAATTAAATAAAACATTCACTAGAACTTAAAAGAAATGTAATACAAAATTTTCAAGTTTTATGAAAAACAAAACATTTATTGAGTTTTTGAAAGAAAGTCTGATATATATTTTTCTTTGTATTGTCTTTTTTCGTATCAAATTGTAAACTAATTGTTCGATATCGTCCATTTTGTTTTTCATTTCACCATTGCAATGTGTGTCTAAATAACTGCGCTTAAGTTTCATGATGTTCATCATTTCACAGATGACTTGGGAACAGGAGCTGTGCATTTTCCGTTTCATTTTCGTCGTCGAAATCTGCATCAATGACATCTTTTGAACCAACTCCAAGATGTCTTTGTCTGCCCTAGTTGGGGCTGTACACACATTCTCATCTTCTAAAGCAACGAATTCTTCCCATGATGCAGTAGGACAGTTCCATCCGGCTGGTGTTTGCCATATTTTGTTCATTCCCGGAAGGGAAATCGTTTCGTGTTCAGCGAGTTTTATTTCGCGTTAAGAGAAAAAAATGCATGAATATACATATTAGTTTGTCGGGACCGTTATATTATTTCGTTTTAAGCGTTTACGTGTTAAACGTATTTCCGTATGTACTGAAAAATCGTCCATTAAAATTAACTTACCGTAGTAAAGAATGAAGAAGAGAAATAAAATGAGGAGGAAAGAATTGTGTTAACCTAAATATGTGTGATTAAAATACCACGAAAAGATACAGAGAAAATTTCTTTTCGCTTAGATTCTTCTGACTGATCTAGTCAACATAGTCCTCTGTTGACAGGAGAGGTTATCATTTCATTTCTCAGAAACTCTATTCAGTCTTATTAATTGTTCTGTCAGAAGCAAACAAATACCAGAATACTAGAAATATCATTTATCAAATAATGTTCGCAATATATTCCCGTAGTGAAACAGAATGAATGAAAGATACTCTGAAACGTGACAATCTTCCTTTTTTTATTCTCTACATTAGTCTCAGAAATATGTTTTATGAAATATTCTTCTTCTCCAACACACACAAAATGCAACACCAAGAAAAGCTAGAGATATCACGGTGAAATTGATCTGGCCGATAATATGTTGTACAAAGATCAAACGATTAAAATTACAGCCTCTTGTGACTTGTGGATGATAATTAATATCTTAATAAAGTCATATTAAAATAATGTTTGATCCTAGTTCTTTCGCTAACCCTACACTTCTAGCTCACGCTAATACTTCGAAAGATGTACTTCCAAGGGGAGGTACATCCCAAGCTTACGTAAAAAACGCACGAAGAAACAATTGCCGTACTTCAGATTGCCAATTTGTTCTCCCTTTATATAGTGCTTGCGGGTGGCGCTACGGTCGCCGTGATGTGAGTCTACACTATAATGCTAATGATTTGCATAATTCATCAGTGCCAACACATGATGTAAATTTCACATGGTTTGCATGCTTCCTTCAGGGTGTTGCATTTTGTACGGCCAGTAGCGTATTTGTTAATAATCAAGAGCCTTTCACAATGAGATAATTCATTGGAAAAATGATGTCTGACTTGATGAAAGCATACACGTATGCAGGAAATGAAAAAGTGTATCAGGAATTTTGATTATTTACTTTAGAAAACTGACTTATTTACATTAAAAATACAAAATTTAAAAAATATAAATTTGTTAATTTTTTTAAATTGTATTTTCTCATAAAATACATTTTCATTAAAAAACAGTTGTAACCGTACGAATAGCATGTATCCACTAAGAAAATATGAATTCCAGAATCAGAATGTTAAGAGAAAAATCTATTTCACCTTAATTCGCTTCAAAAACTAAGCAAATAATTTTATTTTCTTTAGATGGGAGTTGAAGAGTCACAGAATCTTAAAAGACGATGTGCAAGTGGAATTATCAGTATTACAAATTGATTGACTATGTCAAAGAGTGAATCAGTGACTACACAAAAAGCAAATACTTCCAAGTCTGTTTATTTTAAACGCTTATTATTTCGATTAAATAAGGATTTTATCCCAAAAAATTTTAGAACCGGTGATTAAAGAACTTTTTTTAATTATGCAGAGTATCCAAAGAAATGTAGCTTTTTTGTAATTTTTCTCTAGTTTCTCTGAGGTACTATTAGGATGTTTATTATACTAGAAGTTAGGTAATATATCAAAGGGGTTTTTTGTACCAAAGTTGTACCTTACACAGATTCAACATGAGTGCCCTTCGTGATATGGCAGATATTTCACCAATATGTCTCTTGTAAAGGGCATAAAAGAATGAACCCTTTTTCTTTATTTTTATCTAGGTACCCAGTGTCTCGAGAGTGGTGCAAATCGGCCTGAAATACTCCAAGGAAGGATTGACGAACTCTACCAACTGTTTCCTCCGAACGCGACAGCCCGGTGATTTTGCTTTTGCAAAGGCAATCTGTCTCCATTAGTTGTGTATGCCAATGTTTAACTGATTTCTTGTCCGGTGGATTGACCCCAAATTGTCGCCCAATGTTTCGTCGAGCTGTGATAACAGGCATTGCCTTTGCGTATTCCACAGCACAAAATGCCTTCTATGGTTTGGTGGATGCCATGTTCACAATTTTGTGCACACAGGTAAGGTAGATATTTCAAAACTTAGAGTATCTAATAGTTCTCAGGCCAATTTTCACCACTCTTTAGACCTTGGGTACCTAGAAAAAAAATAAAGAAAAAGGGTACATTCTTTTTCTGACGTTACAAGAGATGTGTTGGTGCGAGTATGGACGAAAATGAAGTATCACCTAGATATCTGCCGTGTCACAAATTGCGCCTACATTGAATCTTTGTATGGTTCATCTTTAATACAAAAAAAACTTTGATATATTACCTACCTCCTGGTATAATAAAATATTCCAATAGTACCTCAGAGAAACTAGAGATAATTTTTAAAGGTACAATCTCTTTCTAACACCCTGTATATTATGAAATTTCTTGACTAAAATGATTTTAGATACATTTAAAGTAAATTCCACACAAATTCGTAACTTATCTCAAAGGAATTTTTCGAGATTTCTTCCGTTAGAAACAGATGTTTGTTGCTGTTTATAATGCCACCTGTCTGACGGTGTCAGATCGAGGACCAAGAAATTTATCGAGACAAAGGGCTAAGACAGCATTTCTCAAACTCTGGAATGTGACCCCCTAGGCCTAACCCTGGTTGGGGAACGAAAGCATATCCTTTAGTCGAAAGCAAAAAATGATTTTTAAAAATTTATTAATTTACTGAAAGGAAGCGAAACAAAATACATTCAGACTTAAGAAAAAATAAACTACAATTTATAATACACTTCTAAATGTATCATTACTATACAATGTATATGATAATTAGTTTAACAATACTAAGTTAAGAACAAATTGAATAATTACCATTTACCCCCATGGGCTTGTCATATATAATATAAACAAAATAATTTCTATACTGTTTAAAAAAAGTCTTATTGTAGCTTTACACCCAAGTGTATTATTATGGAATTCAATGCATTGTCATTGTATGGAGGAGGAAGCGATGAAAGGGGGTCTAAAATATAGAAAGTTGTAAAGGCGTTAGGCTAAGATGTACGTCTGTCAGCCGTAGCTTTGAGTACCATACAGGTAACAGCATGATTTAGTTCGTTTCCACCCTAAATTTACACCATGGGGGTAATCTGGGACCTCCCACCCCTCTTCCTTTTTCACCAACCTCACGAGAGGCGCCTCGATGACTATTTAATGTGCCCCCTTGCGACAAAGGTACTATACATTTACAAACATGCCTCCTCCGGAATTCGAAACCAGCTCCAACGGCAAAGCAGTCAGCTCTCACTAACCGCTACACCGGATGGGAGGCTCAAAACAGACTTAACAAATGATTACAATGTGAAATATGTACATTGAAATGCTGAATCTCTTACTGAGAGCTTTCACCTAAATAACTGTCTAAAAAATCGGCCAAAGAGCACCTTTTAAAAGACGATCGTTGTCAAAATATTCTACATTTCCGTAAAACATACAAATTTTGCATTTGACAGAAAAGCAATTTTACCTATAGTAAGCATGACTGATTATGTATTTTAAACTATTGACTTTTATTGATTTTCACCTTAAAATGGTGAAACTTGTCACTGAAGTTTTCAATTAATTATCATTTTCTAAGTTGGATTATTGTCTGCTGTTGAAGGAAGACAATAAAATTCTTCTTTTAAAAAAAGCTTTCATTCCTGAAAGGTTTATTAGGCCGTTATAATACACTCTTATATATTTCCCCCTTTTACATGTTACTCAGACCATTCTTTTAGGAAAATCGTAAGATCAAGTATATGCAATAAATCCTTTATGAGGTTATATTGATGACCAAAGTTTTATTATTGTTGTTGGCAATTTTTATGTAATCCGGAAATTTTGCAAGTAATTAATGATAATGATGCTATTGCAACAAAGAGAATGTAATTGCACAAAATGGTCACTATCTGTCTCATTAACAAAATTACACAATAGTATCATTATCTATATAGCTTTTTTACTTTGTTTTTTTATTGGTCATCGTTCTCTGTGTTTCATTTCTCAGAATCTTTGAGTGCAAACAAGTGGGGTTTGGGTATTTACTTTTAAAATAAATATGCTTTGAAGAAAAAAACTTGGTAATAATTGTTATGGATATATAAGTGCTGTACCATTTACCTATCAACTACTTGCGACAACTCTTTTTTTTTTTAAAAAAAAAAGGAGATATGGAGATTTTGTTGTGGTTTTTAAATTTATTTAGCAGATTTTAAGAAAAATGGTTAAAAATAAGAAGAGGAAAAATAAATTATTACTACTAAAATGTTAAAAAATGGGTAAAAATTGGCAAAAAATTACATAAACGGGGCGCACTCTGTACAAATAATGAATAAACAAATTCTCAATTTTTCAATTTTGATGTATTACTTTGCTACTCCTTTTTGAAATGACCTGCAGGATAAGAAATATTTTAATTTTTGCAAAAACTAGAGCACTTTATCTTAGTTGTTTTTTGAAATTGCTTAAGAAAACAGTGATTATATTCACATAAATAACTGTAAATTTTGTAATAAAACAGTGATTGATAAATCTGAAGTTTAAAACACTTCTACTGTTATACAAAACATATACAAAAAAATTCAGCAAATTATTTTAAAAACGTTTTGAACAATCGCTGTCCGCATTTGAGCTTTTCGAAAAAAACACATTTCGAGTAAAGCGCATTTTAAAGCTTGACACCTTATGTAAAGTTATGGCATCTGATTTTACTAAAACTCTTGTTTGTTTGTTTTTTGTTATAGTGAATGGAAAACAAAAAACTTGGTGTTTTGATAAAGCTAATAAGATGGGCCTATGAAATAAAATCATAAAAAAATTGTCAATTTTTTTTTAAAAAAATCAGGATTTTAGGATAGAGTCGTATACCTTAACTAAATGAGTATTTTTTAATAACTTACCTAGGGTGGTATGTAATATTTTTTTATGTAGAATCAAAGCTAGGTGACATCATTTTTTCAATCCTTGACGCAAACAACGTTAATTTTTACTACGTCCACAAAGGCTTTCCTTCGATTTGTGATTGATTAAAAGCACAGTTAATGTATAAAATCACATTAATGAAAAAAATCTCTTTAAAATTGGGAAATTTGTGGTCACATTACCTAATGATTAATGGAGAGTGTAAAGTTTTCATATTTAAAAACAAATATGCGTCATTTCTTAACCAAGTGATTAGGAATTTTTCTTATTTTTTTCCAGAACTGATATGACTTCTTTCCTCATCTTGTGCTCCCTTGACAAAAATTTCAGGACACCCTATATATGTATATACACTTATATAAAACTAAATGAATATTTCAATTACATTATTATTATCATAGTTAAAAATTAGCATGCTTCAATCTATGGACAGATACAAATTTAAAAATAATAATTACATCAATAGATGCACATATTCTACTTTACAGAAAATACATTTCCAGCCCACTGAACCCAAGAATAAAACAAAGCTTTTTAAGTTATCAACACATGTTTTAACACAAAACATGAAAATTACAAGCGGATGGAAATCTACATTTTTAAGTTACTCAATAAAGCATGCATGAACTAAAACAAGAATAAAAATATAAGATTTTAAAATATTTACATTTTTCATTTCGAACTCTTTAAAGAAAGAATGTCTTTTCATACACAAATATATTTTTAACAAAAATTGGTTTATACCTTTTACATGTCGATATATTTCAGTATTATCTTACAAATAGTTTTTCTGTCCTTTTATTTTAATTGTGGCAAATTATACATTATTCAAATGTAATGCGTACATTTTTTTATTTCCTTTACACAAAACCACATTCCCTAACATTTCATATAAATAATTATCCTTGCTTTGAATTTTGAAAAATCCTTTTTTTGCTACGTTCTTTCTGAAAAGTTCCATTTATATAAAAGTCTGTTCTATTGTACTATTTTAAAGATATATTTTAATTATTTCACCAAACTGTTCTTTTAAAAAAATTATTTTTTTCAGCAGACGATTTTAAGTGTCGAAAATTATTTGCAAATCTTGTGAAGAAGTCACTATTTTTAAAAAATGTATAGAGTATATAGGTATTTAACTCTATATATTCAATTTAAGATAAACGTCTATTAGATTCAGTAACTTTAAAAAGAGAAAAAAAATTCTTTGATATGAAATTTCATCTGGCAAGGCAGTAAATGTGCTTCTATCTATCAAACGAGTTTCATTTCAGAGAGCCATTTCTGGTATTTCGCAGATAAGTTCGTTCAAAATCCTCATTCAGTTTAAGATGCAAAAAGAAGAGCTTTTCTTCAAAATTTGGATTTTAAAAGGTTGATAGGCAATTCTAAGAAAACTTATATTCAATAAAAAGGAATCTATTTATTATTCAAAAACTCTAGTTAATTTTTAACGGTAAGCTGCTTGCATGATAAAATTGCTTGCGTTTTTCTAAACTGCTAGTGATCCTCATTTTACACTTTTTATTAATTATTTAAAGAAATTATTTACATTCGTTTCGTGTTTTAATTATTTTACCGCCTAACGAAAAATATACTTTTAATCACATATTTATCTTCTCAAAATCTGCTTCATTGGCACGTTTCAAAATAAGATAATACAATGTTGCATTATCCTCTTATTCTGAACAATCACGATATTAATTAACGGAAATCGTACAACTGTAAAAGTTTCCGACTGAAGAAGATATAAAAACTGAGATCTTCGAAACGAACAAAGAACGCTTTTGTCACTTGTCTTGTGTGTGCGGGATTATATTATTATTCATACAAATTTGTGTTGCTCACTGACTATTCATATGCTATTTTGTAGTAACGTTCACTTGCTTCATTGAGTTGTTCTAGCTCAAAGTGCCAATTTGAGTGGATGGAAAAACCCGAATTAGTGTGTATAGACTTCATGGATATCATATTGTCACAAACTGCCATAAATCTAATAAAGCAAAACAATAAAATAAATATGCAAAGACAGTGAAGCCCAGTGGGGCTGAATGGTAGTGTATTGCGCTTCTACGCCACAGGTCCAGGGCTCAATTCCTGGTCTGGACAAGGTCGACTCATTCTTTCATCCTGTTAAACCCCCAATTCATCGTCTCTTGACAATGATTATCCATGCCAGACAATTGTAAAAACCCTCCTCTCCCCCTCTCTTGTATATATTAAAGTTCTTACACTCACTAGATGTGATGTACCCTTTGAAGCGAGTGGCTGGCGCTATATCCAACCCTAAACCAATTAACAATCGGAACTAATTTCTATAGCTTATTTAAGCTTGTGTTTGTTAATTTAAACTGAAGTTGTTATTTCATCTGAATTAATTGACTAACGAAAACTTAAAACGAACCTGCAAGATACCGAATTGTATTCAATACGTATCTTCAGTAAGTCAATAAATGAATACCAAGTTTGCTTGGGAGCTAAACACTGGGGGTTTCACGTCAGACTGACCATCTGACCGGAATATCTGCACATGCACCTCAGCGCCAAAATTCACAAAACTGAGTTGGGTACAGTAGACCTTGGCATTTATGGACTGTGGCACCACTGAGTTTATTTTAGTATGACAAGACAGTACAGGTTAAATATAAGATAGCCTAGGTAGTATGATAGCAAACTCTTAACATTAGAAACTAAATTTGTAGGGTTAAACATAACCTTAAGGTCACCTAACATTATCCTGCATTTACCTACACCGTTGAGATACAAGTAAAAAGAAAACAGAAAAGGAATAAGATTCCTGTAGTACTAAAATAATAATTTAAAGCTAGAAGAAATCTAAAAATATTAAAACTGTCACCAATGGTGAATATAAAATAAAAAATTCCCCTGTAAAAGTAGATTTTCATACCTAAACCTGAAATATATATATTTCTATATATAATGCTAAGCAAGAAATGAAATATTTCAAAAAAGGAAAGGAAAAGAAAATTTTAGCTCTCGCAAATATTTCGAAACAAAAGTAAGAATAAAGTTACAATGAAGATATTCAAAAAATTGAGCATTATCATATTCAATATATGCTTCTATTGTAATCAACGACAGAATTGGACGTATTCTATGTTAAAACATTTCTAATTAGTCAAAAAAGAAAATATGACTTTTAGAATTCATATTAACCTTCACAGGACCATGAGATTGTTAAATGTTAAAAGTAAAGAATAAATATCAGTATTTAACTGTTTATTTAGTTTGCTTAGGAGTAACAAGTGTAAATATGTTGGATGAATGTTTAGATTTATCAAGCATTGTTTTCATTTGTTCAAACATAATGTATTATGGCCCCAAAAATTATACTTAAAAATAACGTAACACATGTGAGAAAACGCAGTAATACATTATCATATTTCACAATAAATTTTAACGGTGAGATTGCTGCGATTCGCACAGCTTTTTCAAAGATGTAGTACCCCTTGGAAAAATTTACAGTAGCTGTTATCCTCAGAGAATCCAGAGCTGCTCTGTTCGCCATTGTTTCTGATAACAATCCCTTTACACAGGACGTATTGGTTTGTCACCATGATCTTAAGAACCTATCATCACTTGGGAAAACTCCTGTTCCTGCTATAGTTCCTGCTCGCTGCGGAATTTCAGGTAACGAGAAAGCTGACTTCCTGGCTAAAAAAGGTGTTCTTATGTAGAACGTTTCACGTCCTTTGCTCTTGAAATGATTAAAAATCTGATTAAAGGCTCAATCAAAGCCCGGGCTCAGGAAGACCTGTACAACCGTGTTTCCCACAAGTCTTGGTGGAAGGGTACCCTGAATTTGGGCATTGGCCCACAGCGTAGACCAGTCGCTGAATTCCGCCTAGCCACCGGACATTGACTGCCTGCTAAACCATTTGTATAAAATCAAAGTTGTTCCTTCCCCGATATGCACTATGTGCAGCTCCGGAGAGGTCATGGACTCCGCGCACTGGCTCCATGTACACTGTCCTGCTCTGCATAAGACGTTTCTCTCCGAGCGTTACTGGGAGACTAGTAATATGCTTATTAATGAACTCTGTTTCAGCTTTTTTCTTCTTATTTATACATGCTGTAACTGTTCATAATCTGCCATTAGAAATGAAAAAGGAATATTTCACAGTGAACTTAAATAACAACAGAGTGAATGTTTTACCATTGGGGCAGGCCAATTGATTCAACATTTCTTATTATAGTTACTTAAATGTTTCCATTTAAGTATTAACATTTGTCATACGTTCTATTTTGACATACTATGGGAGAAATCCAAGTAAGGTTATGAGGGGAGCCCAAACATAACCGGAATCAATTGCTGTGCGCGCATGCTTCGTGATTATTTGTGCTGTTAGGTGGTGTTAGTTGTGAGCCTCCCAAGAAAGTTAATTGCTGGCATCGGTCAGAGTTGAGCGGATTCCTTGTGATGCTCTATTATGTGCGTTCCTGTTTCAACCCTTGGACGATTAGTGTGATAGCCGACCACAAAGAGCAAAGAGTATGTGTGAACGTTTGCTTTGAGTTAAGGAAAACTGCCACCGAAACCATTTCGATGCTACTACAAACCTTTTAATTATGATGCCTTGGGAAAACCACAGGTCTACGAGGGGTTTTATTTCTTCAAATCTGGCAACAGTTCAATGGAAGACGTTCTTCTCCAAAATCAAACGTACAATTGATAAAGATCGCCCGTAGATCATTGACTAGGTTTCTATAAAGACGAACGTGTCATGGAGCACGTTCACGACAATGCTCCAGCCAACGTATATTTGATAATCCAACAGCTTGCAACAAACAGCAACATCATGTTTGTGCCACATCAACCCTACTCAACCGATCTGGATCCGCCCAATTTTTTTCCACGGATGAAAAGAAGTTCTGAATGAAAAGCGATTCAGTGATGTGGATGAAGTTGTGAAGGTGTCCCTCGAGACCTCACTTTGAGAACGAGAATAATTTTGAGTCACAAAAGAACCAGTAGCCATTTTTATAAATAACTTTCTTTATTTGGTTATCTTTCCCAAATAGAATCAAAGACTTATTAACAATTGTTTCTACCAATATTATGAGGTTTTAAAGATAATATCCTTTAATTTAACTCACTTAATTAATGATCTAATTAATATATTTATTAAATAACGATCACGCAGAAATTACCACAATAAGAGATCCCAGAATTATATTTAATAATGTTCTTATTGAACATTTAACTTTAATCTGACTCTTAAAACTTTAATGAGACTTTAAACTCAAAATAATATTTACCACTCGGATTCTCAATTCTTCATGAAATTAAATCTAACAATAAAACTTCAATTCAAATTCACTATAATTTTATGTTTCAGTATCTATTTCCTACTGCTCTAACTTTATTATTTCGTTTGACTTAAATACTGAATCTAATCTACATAACAAGGAATCCTGTCCGCTTTTTGGAGTTGATTGGAAATAGGTAGGGAATTAAATTTCCCTAAAAAGGTCGGTTCAGAAGGTTAGTGATAAAGTTCCGTATAGATTCGTCACAATCCCCTCCAAAAAGAAAACGGGATTTATTCGAAGGACTCATACGTCCTGAAAATAAATTACGTAAATCTTATCTTTGTCCTACAGTTCCGATGATATTAATTTCTAACTGTATATTACTGAAACATCTTCCGTAATGAAAAATGACAAAATTACGATTTAGAATTAATTGCCAAACCTCATAATATTTTACAAGTTTAAATTAATCCCTGCACTCTATCCATTTGGCTAAGGGGGCGTGGGAAAAACCACCCTAGTGGTGGCAAAAAACCAGCCCCATAGAGTATGACTTAGTCATTATACAAAAAAAGAAATACAATCTTCTGTGGCACTGGAACATCGAAGACTTCAGGGTCAGCTACCCTGAAAGATTGATATCCATTTGAGAAGTAGGTAAAAGCAGACATGAAGTTATACATTTGTTACATGAATGTCATATATAATAAATATCTGGTTCCTTTGCCTTCCCATTCGAAAAACTTGATGCGCTAGTTAGTGTTAATGGTTAATCCTATCTAACTTCGCCGCGTTCCAAGTCACCAGATTTGAAACAAAACATACATAGAAACACACATAGCATATAATAATAATCATTTTGTAATAAACAAATAACACAAACAACCAAATGAATTGTCGCATCTTAGCGAAGTCATACATCGAAGTAAACAAATGCAAAATTTACAGATGTTTTCTCCAAAATACAAAAAGTAACACAAAAGTCGTTTTTTTCTGGTATAGAAAAAAAACACACACAATGCAGTGTCCACTTTTGTCAGTCTTCTTAATTTTAGAGTCCGCCCGTGACTTGCTTTAATTGCAAAATATCTTCATTTGTTCGCATTGTGAAGATAAAGAAACAATACAACCTGGATTTTGTCTGTTAAATCCTATGCATTGGATCTCCATTCAACGCTTCCATACTGAGGCTTCTTCTGCGGAATGTGCTGCCAGGTATGCCGTTGATTTCGATGTTGTTGAGCTCCTCAGGAATTCCGTCTTTTTCTTGTATACGGCTCCGTAGATAGTATGGGCAAGGTCTCCTTGTATTGGTTTGATTCGACCGGACTGGTTTCTCCGCTTGTTCGTTGCGTCTTCTCGTTGTCGCTCTGGTCTGACGGGTCAGGTTATCACGTCCACTAACTTCCATTCGGGATCCACCTGTAGTCGTAGCAGTCCTGCGATCAGGCAATTTTGATGGACCTGCAATGGACTCTACTCCTGGTGAAGAGGTATTATGTTTTTGAAACTTATAGTTCTTGGACGAGAACGAGGAAGGGATCGACCTCTTGACTCCCTGCCCTTGCTCAGGAGCGTGTCTTTTCCGGTCCTGATGATCAGATCCTTGTCGTGATCTCTTCTTACATATCTTGGACCGTTTTAAAGCTTGGTCCTTCGACGCAGTACTATTAATTTTACGTTTATTTCTGGGGATCTCCCGTGTGGTGTTACCCTGCCGTGATCTACACCCCTCACTTTCCTGACTAGAGGTTTTCCTATGCTCTTTAAACTGTCCTTGATGTGAACTATTCGACCCATGACTAACTTCTTGTTCTTCATACAGAGTTTCTACCGGACTATCCGAACTAATCGTGTCCGACTGACGAGGTCGGTACACTCGAATCTGATCAATATTAACAGTTATATTTCTTCCGTTTTTCCAAATAACTAAATTATTTCCTTTTATTTCCAAAACCTTATAGGGACCTTCAAACTTAGGCATAAATTTTCCCACCTGTTTCCTACCCGCAGCACTTAAGAAATGTGTTTGAAGTAAAACTAAATCGTTCACTTTGATGTGAACATCCCTCCTTCTGAGATTGTAATGTTTTTCCCAAGACTTATGTTTTTTTTGCATATTTCGTCTTGCCTCATCGAATAATCTTTCGATGTTACTACCAACATATTTCGCATCCTCCGTAACATTTATGAGCTTGCTAAACGGAGTTATGATTTTCCTTCCCAAAAACAACTCAGCCGGAGTTTTATTTGTCGTCTCCTTTACCGCCGTGCGCAATGCGAAAGCGAACTCGTGTAGAAATTGGTCCCAGTTTTCATGATTTTCTTCAACAAAAGAAGCTATCATTTGAACTAAATTTCTATTTACTCTCTCCGTGAGATTAGACTGTGGTCGGTACGTTACCGTTTTCATATGTTTGATGTCCAACCTGTGACTGAGATGTTCAAATACGTCAGAAATAAATTGGGGGCCGTTATCACTTATCAAAGAAATCGGAGCTCCGTAACGCGCTATATAGTTATTAAAAAAGGCATTAGCTATTGTCTGGGCTGAAGCTTTACGAAGAGGAATCAGCTCACACCACTTAGTGAAGTGGTCAGTTATAACTAATATGAATTTATATCTCTCGGGTCGGGATGCGGGGTAGGGGCCTAATAGGTCTAGCGTTACAATTTCATTTGGATATTTCGAAACTATAGGCATTAAACGACCAGCTGGTAGCGCGTTTTTATAATTAAACTTTTGACACCGGTCACAGGTTGAAACATATTCAAATATATATTTTCTCATAAATGGAAAATAGCACGTGTCACGAAGTTTAAGATATGTCTTCCTCTTTCCGAGATGTCCTGCCTGTGGCAGATCATGAAATTCTGGTCTTTCATTATATCTTTTCGAAGAGAACCAGGAATATAAACTCTTAGTTCTCCCAGATTAGAAAAATACTTCGCGTAAAAGAGGAGACCATTTATTAACTTGAAGTCCTGGGACCAACTCTCGCATACCGTCGCATTAACAGAACCGTCATCAGGGTTTTCTAAGTATCGATAAATATGTCCTAATTCAGGATCTTCCCTCTGTTCCTTAATGAATTGTTCACGGGAATTTATTGCGAGGGCTCTAAGAGCTGCGCACGAAATTTGCGACCCCTCGACACTGTCTACTGGATTTCTTGATAAAAGATCTGCGACCACGTTTTGAACACCAGGTTTGTGCTCCCATTCTATGTTAAACTCTGACAATTTCAATGCCCATCGGATCATCCTACTTGATAAATTCTTACCATTGATTAACTTCGTTAACGCTGCGTGATCTGTAATCACTTTCACAGGTAGGGGTCCAAAATAAGTTTTAAACTTATTTAGAGCCCAAATTACCGCCAAACATTCTCTTTCGGTAACCGTATAATTACGTTCTGCTTTATTAAGGGTTCGAGACGCGAAAGCAATAGGTTTTTGATTTTGCTGAAGCACAGCACCAATTCCGACCCCACTAGCATCAGTGAATAAATTGAACTGTTCAGAAAAATTTGGTAATTGCAAAATCGGTGCCTCCGTTAGTGTGCGTTTGATCTGATCAAAAGAATCCTGTGCTTCTCCCGACCAGTTAAACTTCGCCCCCTTTTTTTTTTTTTTAATTGGTACAATGGTTCGCATATATCTGCGTATCGCGGAATAAATTTTTGGTACCAACCCGTCATCCCTAAAAATTTTGACACTTCTCTATTATTTTTGGGAGGTTTCATTTCCGTAATTGCCCGAATTTTCTTATTGTCAGTTTCGATTCCTTCTTTACTAATAATCAGGCCTAAATATTTGAGTTTGTCACGAGCGAAGTGACATTTTTTTTTTTTAACGTTAGCCCTGCGTCTCGTAATAAGGTAAAACCCGAGTTAAATGATCAAGATGGTCTTTGAACGATGGAGATGTTATAATAACATCGTCCATGTAAACTGACACGAAACGCCCAATAACAGGTTGGAGGATTATATCGATAGCCCTTTGGAAATTAGGCGCCACCCCAGAAAGACCAAAAGGCATGCGTAGGAATGCAAAAGTGCCATTGCGAGTGATAAACGCTGTTTTTTTTATGTCCTTTGGACTAATCGCCAACTGAAAATAGCCACTTCTGAGATCTAGAGTGGACATAACGTTGGTGTGAGGGATATTGGTGAGTAAGTCATCAATAACCGGTAATGGATATCGAGGATATTTGGTAATTCCATTTAGTTTCCGATAATCGATCGCGAAACGATACGCCTCTGGAGAATCTGGAGGAAGGTCATTGTTCTTTCGAGTTAATACGACTGGAGATGCATAGGGCGAATTAATAGGACAAATTGTACCATCCCGTAACATTTTATCTATGTGCTAATCAATAATGCCTTGTTTGACCCGGTCGTACTTGTATGGTCTCGACACTACCGGTCCCTTATCTCCAGTATCTATCTCATGATATACAACATGCGTTAATCCCGGTTGATCGGAAAATAACCTTTTAAAATTATTAAATAAGGCTTTTAATTGCCTCTGTTGCTCGTCATCAAGTTTCGATTCTGTGAGATCAATATCAACGAGTTTCTCCTCTTTAGGCGTTTGTTTGATCAGATGATCGGGAATGATTAAGGATTTCTGATCAAAATCTAATGTTAATCGCGACGCCTTCATAAAATCTATCCCCAAAATGCACTGATACTGCATGTTATCAAGTATATGGAATTCCCAGGGTTTCTGAAATTCCCTGATTCGAATTTGTAACTCGACTCTACCCAAATGACTGCACGGGGCTCCCTGTGCTGTCACGACTCTGTCTTTCGTCTTTTGACGAGGTCGGTATGAAAAATAATTGCGGTATACCTCCTCCGAAATAAAAGATTTCTCCGCTCCCGTGTCCCATAGTGCTGTAATAAAGGTTTCATTTAATAGAATAGGGACATACGGTAATTCGACTGGGGTCATTCTTATAGAGGATACTCTGATAGGCCGATGATCCCAAAGTGAAGGATTTTCCGTACCCCGCGATCGATTACCCCCATATTCACATCGATCGCTTAAAAGTTTAAATTTCTACTTCGTTCATTTTGACCTCGAAATGAACTATTTCTCGACCCACTTTGTCGACCACCTTGACTGTGGAATGGTTGATCCGATTGTCCACCTTGGCGTCTACCCTCGAATCTTCGATTATTTGTGAAACCTTGGTTTTCGAATCGATTAAATTCCCTTTGTGGTCGGCTATTATTGGCGTATGTCTCATTATTTCTGTTTTCCCTCCAATTTTCCTGTCTGTGCCGGGTATTAAAACGATTGTTTTCATGAGGGCCTGAACTTCTAAATCCCTCACTCGAACCTCTGATTTGTCTATGCATAAAACGTTCTTCGTATTTATCAACGATTTGTAGGATATTGGCAGTATTTCGTGGATGTCTAACTTCGACATAATCCAAAATTTGAGGTTCTAATCGACTAACGACGTGATCTATTAATTTTTCCTCCGACATTTCTAGTTTAAGGACTTTATGAATTTTCAACAATTCATAAATAAAGTCCGAAGGCTGTTGATCTCGTCTTTGTGATGAGGAATAAAATCGCGTTTCTAGTTCTGACCTGTTTCTGACCACGGGAAATTGTTCCGACAATGCCTGTTTTAAGTGCGCGTAGTCTGTTGTCTTATCTTCAATGACTCTATAACCTAGAACTTCGAACCAGTCGAGTGCCCGTCCTTTGAGATGACCCTTCAAGTAAGCACATGCCAGTTGTGCAGGTATCTCATAATACGCGAGATTATGATCAATATTCTCCAAAAAATCATCTATGTTCTCAATTCCCGAAAAATATTGTTCCGGAATGATTCTAAAACTGGATCCGACTCTATTCTCAGGATTTATACGTTGGGCGCCATTGTGAAGGTCCCTCGAGACCTCACTTTGAGAACGAGAATAATTTTGAGTCACAAAAGAACCAGTAGCCATTTTTATAAATAACTTTCTTTATTTGGTTATCTTTCCCAAATAGAATCAAAGACTTATTAACAATTGTTTCTACCAATATTATGAGGTTTTAAAGATAATATCCTTTAATTTAACTCACTTAATTAATGATCTAATTAATATATTTATTAAATAACCATCACGCAGAAATTACCACAATAAGAGATCCCAGAATTATATTTAATAATGTTCTTATTGAACATTTAACTTTAATCTGACTCTTAAAACTTTAATGAGACTTTAAACTCAAAATAATATTTACCACTCGGATTCTCAATTCTTCATGAAATTAAATCTAACAATAAAACTTCAATTCAAATTCACTATAATTTTTTGTTTCAATATCTATTTCCTACTGCTCTAACTTTATTATTTCGTTTGACTTAAATACTGAATCTAATCTACATAACAAGGAATCCTGTCCGCTTTTTGGAGTTGATTGGAAATAGGTAGGGAATTAAATTTCCCTAAAAAGGTCGGTTCAGAAGGTTAGTGATAAAGTTGCGTATAGATTCGTCACAAAGTCATAGAAATATGCTAATTGCCTCAAGAGTTCCAGAATTGATTTGAGCAATGACAAAAGTGCGGGGACAAGTGCATTAATGCACATGGCTTTAAATGGAACTAATGTAGCATATATACTTTGAACGGAACTAATGTAGAGTTTAATAAGAGAGTGCAAACTAAAAAATAATAATAAATTCCGGGTTTTTTTTCATTCCCCTAGTGTAATTAAATACAACAATCATCAGTTCTAAAGTAAAGCCTTCGTCCTAAGTGGGTTAATATTTTAAAATAATAAGAAAAATGACAGAATAATTCGCTGCAAAGTACAACAAACAATTGGACTTAATCTAAAAAATTCTGATTACATTACACTCTCTATGTTTATATATATTAACCATTACAAAACTCTCCGTATCATGATACCTCTATCCTTGCAATTTTACTGCGATATACTCTTTACCTTCAAAGTCCGTGTCAATCGAATTGAGTTGAGCTGCTAAGTTGTTGCATTTAACATCTATCGAGGATATTTCAAATTCCATAAAAGCTCTCAGAGTTTTCATCCAATCAGGTTTCCAAAAGACGTTGCTTGGTTATAAAAATAGAGTCGATAGACGTCACATGAGAAAAAATAACTTTTAAAAAAGCAAAACCGGAAATTGAAAACTGTCATGCAGTGCGTGGTTATAAATTTAAATTCTTCTCGGCATTGCTAAAGGTAACACGACTTTCTGGAGTGAATTTTGGCTTATTCTGAGGAAGTTTTTTTTCTGTAATTCAGATAACACTTTACACAAATGTAATTTTTTTCTGGGGGAAATCGTAAAAGAAATTTGTTGATATTTTGCGATCTTATTTTCTGCATATTCGTATTTTGTTTATCCCATTATGAGAAATAATCAAATAATTTTGATACTCTAAATCAATTTTATAAAATAGTTTCTCTTGAAGTTTTATTATTTTTCGTTTGTTTGTATTTTGTACATGAATTGAACTTCGTAATGTTTCGACTGAAACTCAGATAATTTCTATTTAGAAGCAACAACGTTCTTAAATGATTACGAGCTTGAAGAATGTAACCTATATTAATCACTTTAATACATTAAGTAAAGTAATTAAATTCGTGTCTAGATAGGCTGCTATTTTTTATCCAACTGTGTTTATTTCATGGCTTCGAATCATAATTTTTTTCATTCCGGTTCAACTAAAAAAAGAATATTGGTTCAGTTGCGGTTTTTGGCTCCACTAAAAATAACTGTTTTCGATTCACTTCCAAATAAATAATTTTATTCTATGTATACTCTTATTTTTACTAAAAATTTAATTCTATCAAAATTTAGAGGATTATATGTTTTTTGAATTGGTACACTATGTGAATTGATACAATTAACCAACATTAAGATACGAGGAGTGAGCAGAGAGCAGCGAGCATTGGCATTGTCGTCCATTATCAAATTCATATTTAACTACTAGGTTTATGATTCTGGTTTGTCTATCTAAACAGTCTATGCAAGCATCCTTGGATGTTCGCTTGCTGAGAAGCGAAAATTATAATTCAGACTGATATTTTTCTTAAAAAATCGTCTGTACTTTTAGTTCATACAATTGAAATAAATCTTCCTTCTACAAGTAGTTCCAAACGAAACTGAGAAAAAAAGTATCAGTAAACATTAAAACAGGAAATCGTGAAGCAATGTACATGTAATGATGATATAATTATATAATTAATGTTAAATTGGAAAATATTCATAAGTTGTTTTCAGTAACAAAATGACTGAAGGTATATCGAACCGAAATAAACCGATATTTTTTTCGGTCCAGTTCCGATTTTTGTTCCGACCAACATAACGACTTTTTCTGGTTTTCCGTTTTTGGTTCAGTTCCGGTTCGAAGCCCTGGTTTATATTTATCTTTATTCATTAAAGAAATTACAAGGTGTCATTTTCGTGTCTTTCTATTAATTCTCAAGGAGAAATTATTTTCGTAAATTGTTTGATTTGGGAAACTCTTTTTGTAAGGGAACCCTGAAGCATGCAAATGAAGGTTAGTATTTCAGTTAAGTGGATTGAGTTTGCGGAGAAAGTAAATTGTAAAATATTGGCTGTGTTATAGTCTGAGTCATACGAGACGTGTCCGGGAATTAAGTACCGTTTTGGAAAAACTCGCGTAAAAAACCCTCTTTCCAAAACAAAATTTATTTTAATAACTAATCATGTCGAAAATTATTTTTCTACATAGTTACCACCATTGTTCAGACATTTGTCATATCGAGAAACAAACTTGTCTATACCATCTTCAAAGAAAGATGCCCACAATGAAGAAAGTCATTGCTGAACAGCTCTTTGTGAAAACTCATCACAAAGCAATATTGTGAACCATCTGTTTTCATCATTCACTATTTCAATCAAACCATCAATGATAATAGAAGGTCTCTTACTAACACTGCGGTTGCAGTAAAACGGAACGGTACTTAGTTTCCGAACACGCCTCGTATCTGTGAGAATTATATTTTCACGTATTATGCGTATCTTGATATTGGACGGAGATTATTATCATTGTCAAGCTTTGGTAAATCGTGTGTCTGTTTCTATTGATCTTCATTAAAATGTCCTATTTTTATTTTTAGACTTTCAAATAGTTCAATTTTTTATTACTTTTACAAATATAAAATACACGGGAACCATTTTTTTTATGCAAGACCTTTAATAGTAGTTTCTAAGCGATATGATCAAGCTTTTGTAAAAAAAGAAACCGACGTAACTATTTTTTTTCTTGCAAGATATCTTTAAGCGCAAATTTTAATGGCTTTCCTTTTTCAGAGAATCTTTCTAAAGAATTTCACTCCGGGGAGACATTTCGGAGGAGTTTCGTAAGGATCTCTTGATCATAAAATTTGGAGTGAGCAAGTGTGTGTGTGGAAAAGTCAAGAAGGAACTTATGGCATCTATTTATTATTTGAAAGTTAGAATATATATATATACATATACATATACATATATATATACATATATGTATATATATCACTAATAGCCTAATACATATTCATATATTTCATAATACAAGAGAATTTCAATTTATGAAAAAATTGTATTGTGTTTTAAGATATGTAGATACCTAAAATTCGCCGTTTTCATGAAAATTTGCGAAATTCCTTTTATGATTTTATTTTACAGCCCATACATTTAAGATTTCAAAAACACTTTATTTTTGTTTCTACGATATTTGGTAGCAAAGTTATACTATGATTAGTAAACCGGAAATGGAGTTTACCAAACCAGAAGTAGATCCCTACACAAAATATTTTTAAGATATTGAATTGAAACTTTCAGAACATGTTTTATTTAGTTCTATCTATGTTATTAATCAAAATATAATCTCTGTGTTTATATTTATGAACTTTATTAGTTTTTGTGAAAAAAAATCATTAATTTTTTAAGAATATTTTGTTTTTGCATAAAATTTGGCATATTTAAAAAACTTTCAAAAGTATTACAAATCTTTTTATTCCTTACACATATAAAGATGTTATTCATGAATTGTATAAATAGTATTTGAATACATTCATTAGAATTTTGTATAACGGCAATTTTTCATCAAAATTTCACTAAAATAGACAATTGTTATAGTCTACAAAACTCTCCAGAAAACAGCAAAAGGTTAAAAAAAATCCGAATTAGTTCAACATGAAGCTAAAGAGATCTTAACCTGTAAATATGGTAAGTTTAAAAAATGTATAATTTGTTAACAAAAATTTCATATTGTATCAAAATCTTTAAATGCATTTTCCAAGAAACTGTTTTTCAATTTTTTGTTTCATGGTAAAGTTCACGACAGGATTTCTTTTTAAGAAATTGAATCGAAATTTTAAAAAAATGTTTTATTTAGTTTTATATGTATTATAAACTATCTCTAATCTCAGTGCACATATTTATGTATTTTATAGCACTTTTTGTGAGAAAATAACATTAGTTTTTTTTTTGTAAAAAATTAAGTTCTTGCTTAAAAATTGACATATTTTAAGATTTTTCAAAAGTATTACATATTTTATAGCTCTAAACACAGATAATGATGTTATTTATGTATTGTATAAATATTATTCGAATATATTAATTAAAATTTTCAATACAAGGTTTACTGTAACTTCAATTTTTCACTAAAATTTTGCTCAAAATTCCCAATTTATCCAAAATTATTTTTATTTTGTGGAAATTGTACTTGAAATCCTAGTTTTATGGCCCATTTCAAATTAAAAAGTGTTTATTTAGTTAAAAATTTATATATTTCAAAAAAGTGCTTCAAAGGTAGTCACATACCTCAATAGATACTTTTATTGGTGACATTTGAAAAGAATAATTTTGTTCTAGTTATTAAAAAAATCAGAATAAATATTCTCTTGGTTCCTACTAAAACTCTAAACATGAAAGTCGAAAAATATATTGTGATTAAAAAGCTAATTTTTACACTAAAGTTTGTTGGATATCTTGTGTAGTTAACGAATAAATTAATTAAAATCTTTTGTAATGAAATATCAATTATTAGAGGTTCTATATACATGTTTTCTGTTTTATCACTTTTCGTTTACATTTAATAATTTCAAATAATTTATATCATGAGGAATTTTAAGAAAGTCATGCAAAGAACACAGTTGCATTTTTTTTATTATTATTTTATTTTTCAGTCTATAAAGCAGTTGTCATCAAAAAAATTAATTCAGATTTGGTTATATTTCTTTTAAGTTTATATAAAAATACAATATAAATAACTTTGTCTTCAATTAAGTTTCTAATTAAAAAAGAGTTCGCCATAAATTCCAACATTTTTTTCTGAAATGATTCCTTTTCAATACAACAAACGCTAAGTTAACTTGTATCTATAATAACTGTTTTGTTTTATATGACAAACCTATAAACAAAACTCAGAAAATCTATAATTAAAATAAAAGATTTCGTGTGTATATATTTTTTAAAAGAATTATATCTTACACTAATACCTGTTGCAAATTTGTAAGAAAATTTCGACATAAATAATTCATTTTCTCACTTGTTATAATCAGAATAAAACAAAATCTCTACACAAAATATAATATGAAATTCAACTCAAAATTTATCAATCTAAATGCACCAATATAACCGACAGAGATTATACAGAGATGACAAAGATTACTTCACCAGCGAATATTTATGAACTCAGTAATTCATTGTATATCACCGAGAATCTTTTTTTTAAATTCCTACTATTAGCTCACACTCTCTATATATTTATATATTTATCTTGGTGGAATTTTCAATCGCGTTAATAAAATACATTTTAATGCACTCAATGAGCTGAAATTTTACATACATGATTATTTTTGATGACAATGCAATAATTTAATTATAATTAATACAAATTAATTGATTAAAACTAATTATTTAAAGAATTACAAATACAGCTACGTTGGCGACCTGTGTCAAAACTTGAAAAGGTTTTTTTCTCAAGTTTTAAAGCATTCAGTTGAACTGAAATTTTATATACACGCGATTGTTTTGTATAACAATACGATACTTTAATGATAATTAATAAAAATTAATTACCACTTAATGTTGTGATTCTGTCCTATGTATATACATATTTATATTAATTATAACTATTTAATAAAAATTAGCTAAAATAAAAATTTTCTTTGATCTAAGTAGGAATTGACTTTAAAAAAATTTTTATATTACTTGTTTTACTATTATGTCAAAACTGTATTCGAGTTTATTCTCATATAAATCAAGTTGAATTTTTTCATCCAGTTGTTGCTTTTGTCATATACAATTCCTTTCCAAATTCCGTAGTTTTTTTTCTTTAATTCAGGAAACATAGTATGCTTATAAAAATAAAACTTAAAGATACCTTTCAAGAAAAATAAATTTTAAAAAAATAAGTCAAAAATTATAAAATGCGTTACAAATTTAAATTCTTCATTTATTTTCTAAATAAAAATGCATTGTGATGCTAAAAATTTCATCTACGTTATAGTGAAACTTTTGAGAATTAAGGGGACATAGTACAATTTACGCAAACATTTTGAGTTAAGGGATTTTCAAATAATTTTTGTTTGCCTCCTATGTGTGTATAGTATGTAAAACAGATTTTGTGCTCAAAATTTCATAAAAAGCCGACCCTTTAATTTTTTAAGGAAAAAACTTAAAATTTATGAAATGATTTTAAATTGCTACTCTTACAATAATTCACGTACATGCATGAAATTTGATTTACCGGTATATCTAACTATGCATAACGAAAGTTGCTATGGGTTTTACGATAACATGATTGGTATTCGTACAATACTTCTTTTTATGAATGCTTATTGAAAACTCCTTAAAAAATGTATAAATTCTGAGTTCAACTATTTTTCAAAAAATAAGTATTGCTTTGATTCAAAAACGTATACCAACTTTTACTACATGTACTATCAGCAATAGGTAAAAAAATTCAAAGCATTAGGCACAATAGAAAAAATGCCTTAGCATTTTAAATGAAGGCATACTAGTTGTTTTATCTTTCTGAGATAAGTCCGTTTGAAGATTTAATTTGCCATTGGGATGTGAATAAAAATGAACGTAGAAACTATCATAATTCTATGTTTTTTATGTTTAGAGCTTTCAAATTTTGTGAGGTTATAAAAAAGTATATAAAGAATAATTTAGACTAAAAATATTAGGCTTAATTTTTTTGACCAATTTTTGTCAATTGAATCATACTGTGTCCCCTTAAGTTTTAACATCACAAAATTTAAGTTCCACTTTGAATTTGGAATAATTAGGATACTTCAAAGAATAAGTGATATTGTAGTTGTTAATAATAACCAAAATACACTACAACTAGCAATTCAAATACTACAACTAGTAAACTAAGCGCAATTTTATTAAAACGTAATTGTTTCCCTCAGCTCGATTTGAATTTTAAATTCGTGTTTCTTCTCATGCTTTACATTTGATCAAGTGTATAAACTGATAAAAATAAATATACTTTGAAAATTACAATTTCTTTAATTGAAAACGAATGGTAACTATAAAATGAAACTTATATTGGTACTTCTTTTGACTTAAGTTTTGAATAGTTTCAATGAATTTGAAGATTCCGGAACTCTATAGTATTTAATATTTGTAAATTTCTATGAACAATAGGTTGGTCTAATTAGTAAAAATATTTTAAATCTCCCTTCAGCATTAAGTAATATAAATTTCGTTTTATGAACATGATTGTAAGAAACAAGTCAAAGATTTCACTATAATGTAATTGAAAACTTTTTTATAACTTCAAAAAAAATAATAGTTTTTAACCTTCGGCGACAAGTTGTTGACCATGGCAAGGTCCACGGCTACGCCGTACATGTCATAGATGACTAGGATGAAAGAAATCCCTATTCGGGCAAGTCGTTAAAGGCTTTTATTCCTGTTCTTTGTTGTTTGCGACTTGCAGAAGGAGACGCCGCTGCATACCCCCTTCCTAGAGAAAAAGTTGCTTTTTCTGCTTGACTTTCTGAACGATACTAAGAGAAGGTTTTTTTTTCAGCCAATTACGGAAATACACTACTGGCCACCGTAAATGCAACACCCTGAAGGAAGCATGCAAATAACATCAAATTTACAACATGCATTAGCGGAGGTGAGATATGCAAATGATTAGAATTTCAGCGCAGGCAAACATCACGCACGCCTGTGGCACCACCTCAAAGCGCTATTTAAGGCTTGGAGATTTCGACGATTTCAAGTTCGGCAATTATGTTTTTCTTGTGTTTTTTTCAAAAAACGATCAGTTATGTCTCGTAGAAAACAGCGATCAGCTTTTGATCAAGTATCCGAGTTCGACAGAGGAAGGATAGTGCCCTACCGACATATTGTGGATTATCTTTCAGAGAAATCAGTAGTCGTGTCGGACGAAACCAAACAACTGTAATGCGGATATGTGACCGTTGGAGGCAGGAGCGTATGACGGACCAAAGTGGTCGATCGCATCCACCTCAGTGCACCACTTCACGTGAGGACAGACAAATTGTGCGCATGGCAGTGACGGATCGCTCAGTCACATCACGAACCGTAGCACATGACATTGAGTCTGTAACACATCATTCAATGTCTGCGCGTACCATTCGACGCCGTTTACAGCAGAGTGGTCTGTCCGCAAGACGTCCATTGCTTGGTCTACCCTTGACGCAGAACCACGGACGCCTCCGCCGACAATGGTGCGATGAAAGAAGGATGTGGGCGGCAGAATGGAATGAAGTTGTCTTTACAGACGAGTCACGCATCTGTCTGCAACACCACGATGGGCGGATTCGAGTCTGGATACACCGTGGAGAGAGGAGGCTGAACAGCTGCGTTATGCACCACCACACTGTTCCTGCACAGGGTATTATGGTATAGGGCGGTATTGCATATCATTTTCACACTCCTTTAGTACGCATTGCCGGTACTTTAAACAGCCAGCGCTACATCTCTGAGGTGTTGGAGCCAGTTGTCCTTCCTTACCTTCAGGGCTCGGCCACAGTCATATTTCAACAGGATAATGCGCGACCACACGTGGCATGCATTATCCAAAGGTTCTTCGACAATCACCAGATTGAATTGCTTCCCTGGCCGCATCGCTCTCCGGATGAACACATGTGGCCCATGGTTTCTCAACGATTAACCCAGATTACACCCCCAGTTGCCATACCAGATCAACTTTGGCTACGTGTGGAAGCTGCTTGGTCTGCTGTAACCCAAGAAAACTTTCAAACTCTCTTCGAATCATTGCCGCGGCGTGTGGCAGCGGTTATCTCCAACAATGGCGGCTACTCTGGCTACTGATTCTAGCAGGAACCACACTTCACAAAAGTCTATAAATGTTATCATTTGATACTTTGTCAACATGTTATCTACAAAATAAATTTTGCTGTGCTATCTCTTGTCTTTCTTGGTGTAGCATTTACGGTGGCCGCGTGGCAGTGTATTTATACATCTCCAGTAAGTTTGAGTTTCGTTGTCAACCATTATCGCAAGACTTTGCTGCCATCTAGTGTTCAATTCCTGGGTCACCACTTCGATGACAAGCTTCATGCCTTATACGACTGAGACGAAAGGAATTCCTATTCGGGCCAGTCGTTAAGGTCTTTTATTCCTGTTCTTTGTTGTTTGTGACTTACAGAAGAATGAGCCGCTGCATACCCCCTTCCTAGAGAAAAAGTTGTTTTTTCTGCTTGACTTTCTGAACGATACTAAGAGAAGGTTGTTTTTTCCAGCCAATTACTGCAATAATTATACATCTCAAGTTTGAGCTTCGTTGAAAGGTTTTTTCGTTGAAGTTACGAACAATCTCTTGTTGAAATGGTGGGTCTAGTTGACGCGAGCGCCGTTGTCGTTTTAAATCACTAGTCGTGATTTATTGGGAATGTCTGCGTTAGACTCTGTTTAATGAATACATAATCAACCAGTATCGATAGGCTGTGCTGCCATCTAGTGTTCAATTCCTGGATCACCACTTCGGTGACCAGTTGTTGATCTTGTCAGGGGTGTTTATTTGAACCACCTACCTACATGTCTGCAGCTACACCATTCATGTCTTATTCGACTGGGACGAAATGAATTCCTATTCATGTCTGTCGTTAAGATTTTTTATTCCTGTCCTTTGTTGTTTGCGACTTGCAGAAGGAGAAAGAATTAAAATAGTTAATTTTTATGAATATAATTCACACATTAGCTCAAGTGTTTTCAAAAGGTACTGTATAGTGTCATTAAAGAATACTCCATACAAAACAAAAACGTAAGAATTAGACGAATTAAAAGTCTTACAGAAATACAAAATGCAAAGTCTTTTTTTAAACAAATTTCATGCATATTGAGATCAGTAGATTATTTAGTGACATCGAAATAAAAATTTAAATTATGAACATTTTATTCACTGTTATTCATATTATTATAAAATGTGTTTTTGTGACGGATGGACTTCGTTATTAGTGAGAGACATGATATTCACTAAATATCAGACTTCTCAACTAGTTTATTCAAGTTAATATCCAAATAAATATGTGGAGCAATTTTACTTAACGCAATTCTGTTTAGTAAGACCTATATACCTCTATTGCAATCTTTCTAAACAATAGACTTCTTATAACGCTATTTGATTCAGGTATGCGTGCTCGCGTTACATGCCCCAGAAGTGTAAATACATCTTTTCGAAAATCAATCCTTTTCTTCCATTTGCTATCAGTAATACTATTCGGTAGTCTTTAAAATGTAAAAAAATGGTCAGCAAAGAATTTACTATTTTCAAAGAAAAGTTTGCTTATTTGTGCTTTTCTTTTCCCTCTAATACACCGCATACGCGAACCTATTTGAAAAACGGTGGGACTGGGGAGCGAATCACGTAACTTTTAATCGGCAGTTAAGGGGTTAAATAGTATCGCTCATTTGCATACGTCATGGCTCTTCCACAAAGCGAGGTTTTTATACCAAACATCTTAATGGAGTAGCCCCAAAGGTTAGTTAAGCAAAATGCGTGTGACAATCCTTGACAATATAAAGAAAATATTCTCCATAAGTAGTTCAAATAATCAGATATTATTAACTGCTGCTCAAACTTATGCAGATTCAGAGACAGTCTCAGAGCAATTCTTCACAATCGATTCTGTGTGATTTTTATAGTAATCTCATTATTGATTGTAATAGTGACAATAACAATGATAATATTGTAATAAAAGTTTTTATTTAGCTTTGTGATACCCAAATTTTTTTTCTCGGTTTTTTTTTTCAATAAATTGAATACTGAAAACGAAAATGAAAAAGTAACATTAAGGAATGAGGTTTATGGTTCGCTATTGGTAATTGTATCGCTATGGTTTATTGTAATCTATTAAATAATCTTTACAATAAATTTTTACAATACATTAATACAGTCAAAATGGTAATAGCAATTTTTCCCAACGATTTGGAGACAATAAAATTTATTAAACTATATAAGTTTTAAAAGTTTTTTTGATAGAAAGTATTCCATTTTTTTGCACCATTTAACATGAAAAATGAGCTCAGTCAAAGCAAATATTTGAATTTTGAATCAGAAAATAGAAAAATATATTCAATATTTTAGAGAGATAAGACAATGACAGAGCAATCGTAATTTCTTCCAGAAATGGCGACTGACAATAAAATCAAAGCTTTTGGGAATTTTCCTTTTTCTCTCCAATGGGATTGGAATATCGAATTTCGATTTTCTTTTTAAAAAATTTAGTTCAGTCCATAAAGATCGAAATTGCAGCGCCAAAGATAACTCTTTCAATTTCACGAAAGCACTGAACACATCAATGTTTGATCTATAGTTGTGAAAATAAATGTCACTATAAATGCTTACAAAAAACGATGTTTATGACAATACGCTTAAGAACATTTAAATGCGTTAAAATAGAATGCGGAAATATTATTTGGGCAAAAACACCTTTGAAATATTGTATTTTTTCATCTAGATATTTAAAACAGATTTTATTTAAATACATAAAATATTTAAATGAAATTCGTGTTTAAAATGAAGATTCCATTAACCTTACCAGGCTCTTTTTATTTCTGGATTATGGATAAAAAATGTCAATTTTTTTATGCAAATTTCAAATATATGCATTGCTTTGTAAACATAATAGCACCATTCGCATAAAAAATTTCCTAAATGTAAAAAAATTTATTTAAATAAATGAGGAATTTACCTGTAAAGTTGGTTTTCTGTATGTCAGAAATCATTAGACTTTAAAGTCAATACCCTCGAGTGGCGTGACGGAGAAGATTAGGGTCCCGCAGGTTTGTTGACATTTTAGAATCCTGCCCCCCTCCCCCGCTGCGGGGATACGGGGTGTACTTTACGCCACTGATTCCCACTAACGATAAATATAAAGCTTAGAATATCTAGCTATTTACTTAAATTATAAATTTTATTTACATCATTTGCATTTTCATAAATGATTACGAAATCACGAATCAAAATTTTGATCACGTGTGATAAATTCGAAAACACGTTATTGCACATAACCCAACATCGCAATCTGGACAATAGAATCTTGTTTCGCATCCTACCTTCTTCCCTTTATTGTCTCTCTTTGAGTAAGTAGCAAATAATACACAGTCGTGTTGGATTAGCTTTTTTTTCTCTCTTGCAAGAATGTATTTAAGTGTCTTTCGGACAAGCGAGAAGGGGAATGCTCAGTAGAAGGGCGTCCACCTTTTACAGAAAATTCCACTAAGTGGTACTTATAAGTTATTCGAAACCATAAGAAGCAAGTGTGAAATAATTCGAGAAAGACCGATTGCACAGTGTAAATTTTCACAGTACCCGAGCTACATTCAGGATGAGCCAGGATGGTACGTTTTGCTCTCCTGAGCTCAGCTCAGGAAGAACCGTTAAGAGGCTAAGAGGGTAACATTTTTTGTACAATTGAACTTGAATGAATAAAATCCTTTAAATTATTTTCGAAGGTTGGAAATAAGCATTTCAATGAAAGCTTTTTAAATTTTGTTTTATTTAAATATACAAAAAAATTTCGAATACTTGTTTGTTTTGAAAATATGTGCTTTAAATTCTTGTAATCGAATTTAATGCGGTAGATACTTTTATATTATTAGATCATCATTTAATGTAAAATTTATCATGTTTGAATACTTGAAATGGAACTGCATAAAGTCAATATTTAGAAAACCATAATCTTAAAAACTTATATTGATAGTTTATTTCTGTGTTATGAATGTTATCGAAAATAAAGAACTTATTTTTAATAATTTCTGGGTATGGTTTTTTTTAATTTTTAAGAAATTTTTGAATTACTTAAGATTATAGGATTTTTGAACGCAAATGACCAAAAGTAATGCTCAATAACATATTGAATGCAATTAATTTGTTTCCACCATGATTTATATATGCCAATTATAAATAATTACCTCTTCTAAATTTTCTTTAAAATAATGCATTCTGGATCAATTAAATATTATTCTTTATTTATTTATATGTTTTCAAAAAAGCTCAAATATTTTTTAAAAATTTGTTTTCGTTTACATCGCATTTTTTATTTTAGAAACAATATCCTTTTTTAAATTTTCCTTTAATATTTTAAGTAAAATAATTGATTCTAAACGTTCAGTAGCATATTGCGTTGTTTTATATTGATTAAATTATTTTGAATGATTCAGTCACCATAAATAGAATGATTATAAAATCTAAATTCCAAATAGTTTGGTTTATTCTTTTTTTAATATTTATAGGAAAAGGTATCCAATCTTTTGTTTCTTGTGGATCCTCTGGGTTCTAAATTCTAAGTATGTAGATCATATCTATGTGTAATATTCCTATATGTAATAGTTTTGGTTGGGCATTAAAACTAATAAGCGAACAGATAAAAAATTCCAAAGTGAAATATTTTTAAGTTATTATAAGATTAGAATTAAACAATTCCGACACAATATTTGAAAAAATGTAAATTACAATTTTTGAAAATTTTAATTGATGTAACCAAGATATACAATTTATTCACAGAAATACTTTTAAACAGACAATACTTTAAACTCATTATACTCACTAGGACTGTACTAAAGCTTAATAATCACTCAATAATAAAGCTTCTGTCTCTTGATAGAGTCAGTCAGAGTTATTATGATAGAAGCGGAAACAAAGTCTCTATTTATATTACTTTAAAAGGAAGAATTCTGCTTTAATCTTTTCCCTGATCACCAGCATATCACAAAATGGAAAGAAAATGTATTGTGATAATGTGAGTGGTAAATAAATTCTAGATGGAATGATTAGATTAACTTAAAAAACTGTATCAAATATATATCAATATATTACCTAATCAACTCATTATAACGTTTTTGAGGAAGTGTAAGCAAAATACATTATTAAAAACAAACAACTCAATATGTATAAAATAGAATACCATTGATGAAAGTTTTTCAATATTCCCGCAATACATAATATTCACAAATTTTAACTAATTTTATATATTGATGACTGAAATATTGATGGCTGAATATAAAAAAAATTATACTTAAGCCACTCTATAATCACAGGAGGTTAGAAATCCTCCATTTCCACTCCATTGTGACAACCCTTGATTTTTCTTCACCAAGTGTAATGAGGTCTGGTTTGGGAACTTAAAGATACCAAAGGGAAAAAAGACGTTAAAAGAACATCAGAAGATAAACCAAGGGAAAAAAGGTGATTCTTATTCCACATCGAGATTTCATGAAACGTTGCTGAGAAGATCTTTATCTTCTTCCTCGAAGTCTCAGATATGCCATGATACTTTGGTCTTCCTTTTTTGCGACCCAGATAATATTTTTATACTCTCTTTACGGACCCATTCCGATTAAGAATTTTATCTGAATGTAAATAATTAGCCAACCTTAACAAGGGGTTTGCTTTTATTTAATAGTGCGTTACAAAATTGAAGAGGCAGTTGGTGATTTTGTAAGAGATTTTAGTTTTGAAATTAATCATGAAATTTTGAAAATGCATTTATCGACCGGTATTTACTTAAGCCTTTAACTGGTTGCGCATACACCGTACAGGCTGCCGAAAGCTAGCCGCAACCTGTTAGTGCCCGTACAGAGTACGGGCACTAATATTTTCTTCTTTCTATCTTAGATTTGCACATATTTTTTATTCTTATAGTGAGATTATTATTGCTAGGGTTTTTAAGAGATGCCGTTTGTCCATGATACAGAAATACTTCTTATCCGGGATTTTCGTTGTGATAAGCTATGTTCAACTTGCTACTTGAGAAGAAATGAAAAAGGAAAGAGAATCCAAAAAAGGCGATATTATCTCTATTCCCATAGCAATGTAAGACTTAGTATTACACCGCTCTTCAAATTTTCAAATTGTGCATGCATATAATTGCACACACACACAAAATCCTCGACCATTTGAAAAAGAAACTATTTTGCAATGAAATTATTTTGTATAATTATGAGATAAATTCTTTTAAGATGTATCAAACACTCTTCATTGCATGCAGAGTGTACTTATAAAAAAGTAAACATTTAGGGGGGTTTGTGTTCCACAGTTATAAAAAAAATAGCGTGAGAACTTTAAATTTGAAAATTAAAATAAAGTCTTTCTATTTTCGCATTCTCTTAAGTATCATGTTTAATTATATAGAAAAAAATATATTTCTTTTCTTGGGATATTTTGGGCAAAATAATTGACCTCTTAATGGGTTAAAGAAAATAAATAAATTAAAAGAACAATAAAACTAGTCCAATATATAAATTCAAATTGAATTTTTACTTTGTTTAAAGCAAAATATTTTAGGTTTGGTGCTGCCTTATTCTTTCTCGTGAGTTAAGGAGATAACTTTAAAATACAAAATATTTGAAATTGGGAAAGATTTTTAAAAATTATAATAACAGCCTTTTTATTTCTTTTCTATACATTAGTAATGGGACTATATAATCTTTTTTATAATTTCTAAAGTTTAAGTTACGTTTTTTTTAATTAAAGTAGCGTTGTTCCGTTACTTCCTTCTCATGTTGGTTGAGTTGAAGACCTTGCTGATCTTTGGGGTTCCCAGAAGGATCCGAGAGCAACATGGATGGAGAAGCTATTAAATTAAACATTAAATGATTACAGACAAGGTATTTGAAATAATTTACTTTTTTATTAATTTAAATGTTAGAAATGAGTATGGACTACGGGATAAGCTACAATTTAAGATTTAATTGATACTTATCGGAAATGAGATCCAACCAAACAAACTTGCCAGAGAAATATCCCCTGAGATTTTGTAGCTTTATTTTCGCAATTGTAATTCAGGAACTATTTAATGTGGCTATATCGTCCACAAACATCTACTATTCTCTATAACCTGTATTGTAACCTGTATTGTCTATGATGTGTTTATTTTATGTTAAAATTGTAATATTCGTAAGCAACACCGTTCCTTACATTATAATCGTAATTAAATGAAACCTTGGCAATACAACTAAGTTGGTATTATTTTTGGCAGTTTGCGACCTTGTGGATACTTCTGAAAATTAGTCGAGAACCTATTAATATCACGATTTATGATGCAAGCGAATTTTTCTCGAAAGATCCGTGAGACCTATAAATAGAGAGTCGCTCGCCGAAATTGTGTTAGTCTTGTTTTGACATTTGCACATTAGTATTGATTTGACCTTGAAGAGTCGACAGCGATTAGTGATTATTTTGGCTATTGAATAGGACGAGTGAGTGCTTAGAAATAATATTTTACCATACTTGTATTTTAGACACTGATAGTTGTGTCTAGGCGCTGTAGAAGGTGTGAATGCATTCGGAGATTTATTAAGTGAATTTGAGTACTTTATCGTGTATTTTCAAGGACTGTTTTTCGACAATAAATTTCCGCTGCAGCTAAGGAACTGTCTTGCTCTTTGCGACTAATTGCATGAAATCCTCTAACCCCGATCTTCGTAACATTATAATATATACCTCACTGACTATTTATATGCTCTTCGGTACTGACGTTTAAATTTGTTCTTCTAGCCTAAAGTGCTATTTTAGCTAGATGGATGAAACCCCGAGTTTTGAGGAGATAAACCTCCCGAATAGCCATTTGTTGCAGAGTTAACTTCACAGAACTTTTTTTATTACTAAATTTAAGTTATAATAAACTAACATTAGCTTAAACTAATATTATAAAGCTATTAGGGTTAATATTATCTTTCGAATCTTAATAAGCAATAAGAGTCTTCAATCCTCTTATTTATACAATATTTTTTTTTACTTTCTATATATATAAGTAAATAAATTTTAAAAAAGAATCGCATCTTACTGAAAGATTCTAGCCATTAAAAAAATTCACCGAATACCTTAAACAATATTTTTGAAAACATTTTCCAGAAAACTGTCATTTGAATTTTATATTATGATGATATTTCTTTGGAGAAAAGTATTAAATTACACCTCCTGTGAATATTTAAACACCATGAACAGAATTAACTGAATTATTAACGTTTACGCTGCGTAGTTTTATGATCACGACATAAATATATTTTCAAACAGAATTTATATTTACAAAGATAGGTTCTTTAATGTAAATAAAAACATTTTCTTAAAAGGTCAAAATATTTTCGAAAATTTAAGTGAATTAAGCGTGTTTAATGAAGAATAATAATGTTGTAAGTTAAAAAGTCAATTCGGAAATTCCGCCAAATAAATCCTTGCCTTCTAGTCTAACATTATCATATTGTTATTCTATTGTCCACACTTGGTGAAATCTTAAGTTTGGTGCAAAAATCCGTTGCGTACCGATAACAAATTAGTTTCAAAAAATATGTACTGGGGTTGTGACTCCTTCCATAGTTTTCTCTTAAAATTTTTTTAATTGCTATTAACCTTAGATAACTTTTCAAAGTTCTCATTTATTACATTTCTGTTAAATAAAATGAAATTAGACAGTATTTTTACTCTAAAAATGTCTATGTATTCATTTGAAAAAAAGATGTTGATATCTAAAAACAATCTTCATTCGCAAAGAATCTTTTCAATACTTGTATATCTATCTTTAAAATTTTTAATTTCATAAATACTAACATTTAAATACACAAATACATCAGAAAAAATCCAGAAATGTCTTATAAATGGCCTGAAGTTTAAAAAAATTAATGGCAATTTTTTTTAAATTTAAAAAGACTTTTTTAATAAATTCCAAATAAAGTCCTGTTTTGTGTACTGCTTTAAAACTTATTTTAAAAAACTCCCTTTTTGAAAGTAATCTTTAGTGTTATTTTGAAAGTATAGGATTCATAGCTGTAACAGCTGCTAACGCTTTTGTATAAAAGAGTGTTTATTCAAATGCTAATCTTTTATATAAGCACTTTTTGTTGAATTCTTTGATTCTCTGAATCAGAAAAATAATTTTAAATAAATCAAATAAAAATTTATATAATCTTTGTGCAAAATGGAAATCAGATGTCAATCATTTCAAAGCCAAGTTTTATACCCTTTTTTAATTAGAGCTTTTTCACATAAAGAACCTTTTTAGATATACTGAACTCACACAAGGCTTTTCAATACTGAGAATTTATCTGGAAAAAAGGGGTTGTGTTGTCAAAAATTTATATTTGATCGTAAATCATATAAATTTCTTAAAAAATTTCTTTTGGTAGATAGCTGAAAATTTTTATAATAGTCAAACAGTTTCATTTGAAGCATATATAATTGATTATGTGTTTGCGACCAATTTTCACATATTTCAGTTTCAAAGATATAAAACTCGCCCCATGCGCTATAATTTTCAGTTAATCAACATATTCAAATTTAAATTATATCCTCACTTTTTAGACATACTGATAACTATAAGATAAAGAAAAAAATTTTTGGTTCCCAAAATGTTATTAAGATTTGTTTTGTTTTTTTAACAAATTCTTAAAAATCAAATTTTCACGAAAAATTGAAACAATGATTAAGAGTTTTTGGTTTTTATGTATTAGATTTTTAACCGATTTCGCCAGAAAAAAAGACGTCCCCAATTCAAAAAAATATAAAAAATGTCACCTAATGCTGCCATGGTTATATTATTATTGTTATGAAATGTGCTTGGAAACGGTTTCCACTGTTGGCAGTGTATCGCAGCATTTGGCAACGTCTTTTAATTGACAATGTTGATCGATGGTGTAAAAATACGCTGGTGTGCAAAACTTAAGCAACGGGTGGTTATATATATATATATATATATATATATATATATATATATCGCCACAACTGTTCGAGAATTCATCTGAAAGACATGACATTCAGAAATGAGTGGCAGCATTTTTTACTTAAGCGATGACGAAAGCATGGTTGCACAAAAATGAATACAATGCCTATAGTATGCAATAAAAAAGGCTTCATTTAACTCATAAGATCGTTACATATGATTATCTGTAAAAGAGGAAGAGCAACGAGCTCAGTGTGGGGTCTCTTACTACAGTGCTTCTCAAATTTTCAATCTTCGCGACCCATTATTCAATCATTATTTTCATCGCCCCCTCCTTTACAATAACGATGCATTGAATTCAATAATACTATATTTTGAAGCTAAACCTACAGTTTGACTTTTACCTCTTTAGTGCCACCGGCGTATATAAATGTCTCACTCAGCCAGTGTGTTAATTGCCCCGGACGTATATATGCGCCTTTCCGAAGTACGATATGTTCTGTGCACTGCTATCCCTAAATTTATTCTGAAGGCTTTGGAATGCAATAAAAGGAGCTTGATTGTCTTTGAGAATGATTTACTTGTTTCAGATTATTTGTTTCTTTATTCCTTTAACCTTCCCCTTCCCATTATACCACATACGCTCGTTTACGTGTTAAACAGAGCCGTGGGTAGCCTAGTGGTTAGAGCATCGGACTTCAGACCGGAAGGCCTGGGTTCGATGCCCGATGCCACCAAACACCCTCCGAGTACACACGGAGTACGTGCTCATTAAATCAGTGGGTCCGTAGTCTTGTGGGCTTAATCACGAGCGCAGGGACTGGAGAATATTTCCCTCCCCTTCAGTTTACATGCAGAAATTGTGGAGGTGGAGATAGAGGTTGTGTCGCCATCTATCGTCCCTTCGGGGTATTTCGCCGAGCTAAAATCGTACTGTCACCTGTATGGTGCTCAAGGTCAACGACAGGCGTACCTCTTGCCCATGCCACGATGAATTTCGTGGGCCTCCATCTGACTACGTCAGACAGGTGGCATCAGAAAACAACAACGTGTTAAACGGTGGCATTGGGGAGCGAGTCACGTAATTTTTAATCGGCATTTAAGAGATCAATTATAAACCGTATAAATTCCCAAGACGTGTGCTAATTTTTGTTTTTAATTTTAAATATGACAAGCCTATGGGGACACTGATAATTATTAAACTCGTTCTTAAAGTAATATCTTTAAAATGATTGTAAAATTCATTGCGCAGTACTGATATATTTATAAGTGTGAATGTGTATTTCATTTCTTTTGTTTGTTTGCTTTTAGTATATTAATAATTGTTAAACAATCTTTTGTTTTCTACTTTTCAATACGCTCGCCCCCCTTGTAAGGTTATTACGCCCCCTTAGGGGGGCACGCCCCACAGTTTGAGAAACACTGCCTTACTGCAATGGTTACTTCGCAGCGTCTCTCCCTCACTTAGCCCCATATTGTCCAACAGTTTTCTTGAGGTAGGAGTACCTATTCCTCAATTAGCATCCGTTTCGGTCGTTGGGTGTTCCCCGGAGGATGTATTCGTGCCACAAGGTGTCTCCCCAAAATATTAAATACATGTTCTATGGGGTTTAAATAAAGGGAAAACGCTGGCCAATCCATTCGAGTGATATCTTCACTTTCCAGTAGCTGCTGAGCATCAGCAGTCCGGTGTGGCTGCGCATTGACATCCATAAAAATGAAGTCTGGTACAATAGCAGCTTGAAACAGACGCACATGGAGAGGGATCATCTCCTTACAATACCGATCTCCGGTTATAGAACCTCTGTCAATAACGTGGAGCTCAGTCCACCCATTCAGCATAATGCCTCTCCAGATGACAACTCCAGAGCCATCATTAACGGTTTCTTTCCTTGAAGTTACTGGAATGAAACCGTGTCCAAATCAAATGGCGTTGAAAATCCCTTCTGGTACTGAAATGACTCTCATCCGTTAAGAGGACACGACTCCATTGATGAAAAGTTCAGTTTTTGTGCTCTTTACACCACTCTAAACGGTGCCGTCCATTGGTAACTTTCAAAAGATGCAACATTCAGGACGGCGAGTTAATAGAGAACCTTTGTGAAGACGTCTGGCCACAGTAAATCGTAACATTTGTGTCGTGTTGCTGTACACAGTTTATAAGCAATGTGACTGGCATGGGCCTCTTTTCACCTGCAGTACGATATATCAGTCATCCACTATCGCTGTTTTCCTATGGTGGTCACCACCAACCTTTCTAACAGCTGCATCTATGCTTTGGAAGTGAAACGGCACTTTTGTTGATTCCGAACTCCTCAGCTACACTAGTCAAACTACGTCCCTCCTTCAGCTTTCCGATCATTTTTCCGCGTGTGAAGATGTCCAGGTGATTTCTTCTAGCCATATTTCACGAAATAAATCACTTGCACTTCAGAGAATATATTTATTTGTGCGCCTCCATTCTTACTTTTATTGTAGTCTTGAAATGTACACGCTGACCCCGCATGCGTTTGGCGTACACTTACGTCGCCTATGACGTTATTTTCCAGACATTTGCATACGTATCAACTTTCTATTGAATTGGTTGTTCATTGTATTGATCGCAAAAGTCCCTTTTCTGCAATTTCATGGTTATTTGCTTACAATTTGCATTGTTGTTTAAGTTCTGAACACTAGTGTACACAAGTACCAATTTCTTTTTTTTTACAACACAATTTTTTCATTAGATATTCAATGAGCAACAAACGAGAAAATGTAAATAGCAACTACAAATGTAAAAACATACACGCTTAAAACATGAAATATAAATTTTATGGAAAAGAATCAAGCACATTTAAAGATTAAATAATAAGCAAAAATGAATTGCTGCAAATTTATTTAAGTTGCAAAACTATGAATAGTTTTCAGCATTGTGTTTTTCCCCCAGTTCAAAGTGAAGTAACAAAAATCTTTTAGCTACTACTTAAAACGTTTTGTTTCTCTTATATCTCAAGATATGGGAATTGCTTTAGCGCAGTTCTTTCATATTTTCAGTTTCCTTTGTAGGGTAACTGTGTGACGAAACATTTGGAATAATTAATGATTGTACTAACTATCACATCAGTTGTATTTTTGTGTATAAATGTGTGTACGTTTACTGTTTTTTGAATTATAACGATAAATATACGCTAATTGTTTGTATATGTACTTAAACATTCATAAAGTATTATCTATTGCGTTTTAAGACTTTTTTTACAATGTAGAATTATAATATTATCTATTGAAAATATTCTTCTTATCTAGATTAATGAAACAATTACGCTAATAGTTAGATATTTCATTTTTATTCATTAATTATTTGGGACAAAATATAGTGTTCAAATTTTGCATTAAATGCATTCATATAGTTAATTTGTAATTTTTTTTCTCGATCAACATTTTGTTGTCTATGTTGAACATATTATTTTATTTAAAGTTGAAAATTATGATCATAAACTATTTTACATAGTGTATTACACATAAGTAAAATTCTTTCAAACTTATTTTACTGTTAGTTCACCACAAAATTTTGAAATTGTTAAAAGTGTACCGCAACAAAAAAAATGTTCGGAATCATTGGTTTAATAACTCGAAAAAAAGGGAATTTTCTATCCATAATGTCTCCTCAAACCTTTCTAATTCCCTTCCCTCTCCCTCCCTAGCAATTCGATTTCGGTAAAGTCTGTTCTTAGCTAATTTCTTCTAAACCAAAGGAATACGTGTGCCAAATTTAAAGTATGTATGTATAATAGTTCCGGAGATCTCATGACAAGTGAGAGCGTAAATGTCGTTTTTCTTTGATACATATATAGATTCGAAAATACATTTGATTGCAACATTTATCAAATCTAGTTGTTAAAAGTAATAAATCGTTGGATTTATCATTTAGTTATCAGTGAATGTTTCAAACGGTAAATGAAAATCCTAAGCTAATTGTGAGAGGCTCGTACCTCTCTCTCGGGTACCTAGATGTGTAGGAGGTAGGGAAGAAACACTCGACATGATCCAATTAATCTATTTATTTATCACACAAAGAACAGACGCAATTTCAACTAATAATAAGAAAGAGAATGCCTCAATGCTAACCACGAAAGTGGAACAACGATGGTAAATTCGAATGATCAGGAGACTATCAAACTTGATTCTTACCTTAAGGTATCTGACTACCCTAAACCCATGATTTTTTTCAAAAATTGGCGAATTTTTTTATGACTTTATTTTATAGACCATTTTATTAACTTAATAACAATACCAAGTACTTTATTTTCCCTCCACTAGAACAAAAATTACAAGTGTTTTAGTAAAAGCAAATGCCATAACTTTACACAAGATGTCAAACTTTAAAATGCGTTTTACTCGAAATGTGTTTTTTTTTCGAAAAACTCAAACGGGGACCGCGATTGCTCAAAAAGTTTTGAAAATAATTAGCTGAAATTTTTTTCTTATGTTTTGCATAACAGTAGAAGTGTTTTGATCTTCAGATTTATCAATAACTGTTTTATTTCAAAATGTGCAGTTATTTATGTGAATGTAGACAATGTTTTTGTAAGCAATTTCGTATAATGACTTAGATAAAGTGCTCTAGTTTTTGTAAAAATTAAAATATCTCTTATCGTGAAGGTCACTTCAAACAGGAATAACAAAGTAACACATCAAAATTGAAAAATTGAGAATTCGTTCATAAAATCTTTGTACAGAGCGGGCCCCGTTTATGTAATTTTTCGTACATTTTTACTAGTTTTTTCTCATTTTAATAATATTTTTTTCTTTTACCAATTTTAGGATTTTTTCCTTAAAATATACTAAATAAATATAAAAATCACAAAAAGATCTCCATATCTCCTTTTTTTCAAAAAAAAGTTGTCGCAAGTAGTCGGATACCTTAATAAATGAATCAACCTATCATCCGATTTAATCTAATATCAATTCAGTCTTAGTGAACAATCGTCACTTTAAAGTTTCCTCTTAATATGAATCAAATCACTATAATTCTAATATTATACCTTCCGTAGCAATCTCACCTGACTCGAATATATTTTCTCTCCTACTCTCTCTTAAGCTAGAAAACCTCAACTATATATATAGTAAGTTAATTTAAATATCACGATTCTCTTCTTCCGAAGGTTTGGTTGTGAATAACGCGAATTGATCACTCAAAGATTTCCCAAAAGGATTAATTGAAGAAACGCGTATAGATCTGTTACATAATTTGTAAAGTAAAACATTAAAAATGGTAATTTGTTGATTAGTAGTAATTGGTTGCTAAAATTCGTTTCGAAACTGACATCCACAATCTATAATTCCATCACTCCTCAATTAAACTGCACAAAGAAAATAATACAAAAGGGGCAGAAAGGAATGGGGAAATAAATGATATTTAACCTAAGATAAATGATCATTTGTTCTGATAGGTTTAAAGTGGGAACGAACCATCTTTCATCCCTACGAGATGCCCTGAGGCGTAACCGTTAAGGGTCATCTATCCCGAGAATCTCTCCCAAGTGCTAAATGAAATATGTTACACATTTTCATAAATTATCTGGTTAAAATCCGTACTTGATTGAATGCTTTTAAAAAAAGGGATTTCACCGGATATTTAGGTCATAAGAAATTAATGTGGGGCGTATTCGATAAAGCAAACGTGAAACATTTATTTATTACTCGAAAGATCCGGTAACTTTATCTCTTGTACCATAAGTATGTTCAATGACGATAGGGAACCGTAATTCAATTAATCATACACTTTTGATGAGGTGGTTAGTGGCGCAACGTACACCCAGCAACCCCCCCCCATCGTGGGGTCCAGGATTCTAGGAGGCCTAAAGCCTGACTGATGCCAAGTACGAACCCTTTGTAAGATCCGGTGTGAAGGCCAGAACCTGACTTTGCAGAGGAGGCCCTGGTATTCTCCGTTACGCCACTGAATAAGAACATGAAAAATTTAAAAATAACAAAAAAGAAATACATCTAAACAAGTTTACACATATATTAGTACTATCGCAACAATGCCAACGTTCAAGATAACTCGCCAAGTTGGCAATAGCGATTTTTCCCGTGTCGTACGAGCTGAATTGGCAGCTATGTGCTTCTTTTCGTATAATGTCTCCAATACAGTTGCGATATAGTATGTAAGCTCCCAAAAATTATATCTGGCACTTGCATTCTTCCTGCGAATGGGAAAGAATAGATGTGTGCTAGTAAATAAATCATTAAATTATTCACTATCACATCTAAGCTTCGAGATATATACCTACTGTGTGCAATACTAAAACTTGCACTAAAATAATAAATGCAATTTAAATATTTATGTACGAAATAAAATGCACTTGAAATTTATCAAAATAACTCAAAAATTTACAAAATTTATCCGAATTCTGAAAAAAGCTTATTAATAAAAATGCATTTAATTTTTAAATTATTATATCCGTGATCTAATTTATGTACAAATCAGTAGCATGTATGATGCATTAATTAGTAATGCTCTAGATTCACAAATATGCATTTTCTATACTGTGATAGTCCCCTGCCCTGGGGTATCATCTCTTCATCCACGCGACCTAGATTTGTAGGAATAAATGATTGACCACTCAAACTCTCCATAATATATAAATCTAATTTATTATTGTCTCAATATATATTAATCAATGCAACACAAGCCTTACTAGAGGGATCAGATCAGGAGTGATACTACGTAATTATCAATTCTAAATTAAAATAGCGCATGAAATCCTACTCACTATCTTTATGAGAAATTAACTTCAGAACCTTTATCTATAGTAGATTCCTTAACAAGCTAGGGTCGCTCTATAATTAAACTTTAATAACTATTCTCTTACCAATATCCCACGGCGATCAGCACCCAAGCTTTATGTCTTCCTCTTGTATTCTATTCTTTTAATATTAATCTTCTATATATATTATTATCCAACTTTATCCAGCTTCTATTCAACTTTCCGGCTTCTAGCCGACTTCTATGACTCTCATATGACTCCCTCGCGAACGCTAAAGCTCCCTTATATATCTCTTCACTAATCTGCATATCGCGTTTTCTTATTGAGATGTTTGGCATTCTGGCCCCAAAGATTCCCCAAGAGGATTAGTTAGAAAGCGCGATAAAGCCACGTCACAACACGAGTCATGAAAACTTTATTAATGTTCATGGCTGATCATTTAATGGACCCAACACCATCTAACAGAAATAATTCTAATCATCGAGGATGTCCTGTGATCAGTAACGTACACCCAGATGCGTAGCTACCGCCGTATCAGCCGCCCCAATGGTACGGGGCCCCCAAGCTACAGGGGTATATATGTATCTAATATATGTAACCTTCTGGCCCTTTCAAATAAATGTCTTTTATTTCTTTTTCAAAAAAGGGCCACCAAAGAGTTTTGATACAGGGCCTACTCGGAACGAGCTACGCCAGTGCGTATACCTCCATATTGGAGGCCGCAAAGCCTGTCTGACGCCAAGCATGCAGTCCTTTGTAAGATTCAGCTTGGAGCTCCGAACCTGACTTTGAAGGGGGGCAAATATTCTCCGCTAAGCCACTGGAGATAAGTGGTATGATGTTATCGAAAAAGTTAAACTTTAATTGAAATTTAATTTGTACAGATATTCGTGGGCAAACTGTTTACTCTCGTCGAATTTTAGAGCTACACGAGAACTTTGGCAGAATGCCCTTGGAGACCGAGTTAACCTTAATGAGTTTCTATAAACCGGGCCTTGGAGAAATAATGTCTTTCTCACCCTCGTTTTCATACATTTTTCAATTATTCCCTTTATTTATGATAGGTTTCTAAATGAATGTGACAAATTTCATTTATTCTGCTTTTTATATTTCATACTTTATTCTAAAAAATAACCTATATCCTTAATTTTTGCAAACGCATATTTAGGCTTCGTACGGGTCAGTTGAGGTGATTGAAAATTTGATCTGCGTGTTTTTAAATGCACCTTAATAGATTGAAATCACTGTGTGAATCATTATGCATTATGTATAAAATGAAAAGTTAAACTAATTTGTCTCTAAAATCATGCACTAATCTTATTGTGATATTTTGTTTATATGAATTATGAAAGTAATTAGTTGAGTAATTATCAATAAAAAGTATAATTATTATCATATTGTTTTAATCGTTAATTTTACGCATTTGAAATTAATCTCAAACATTTGATAATTTTGTATAAATAGCTTACTATCGAATCAAACCCTTTGGAAAATTGAGTAAATGCTTCAAACTCAGCACAATATACAATTGCATTCAACGCCGAATGTGCTCTGGAATCACACTGATTCCCTTTATATCTGTGTCGATTCATTGAATCGAAGATCATCGTATCGTAGGGGTTATTTTTTTTCCTGAGAAATGCTCTGTATATAAATATTTTTGCCTCTTTCAGTAGAATTGTTGGATTTCTGTTTTTGCTATCTATTGTTGTTATTTGAAGTTCTATGAAAACGTTGCTTCTTTTTAGCTGGTGAAATATCACAGAGGTAGTGAAACCAAAAGACACTTCCAGAGAAAATAACTGTCAAAAACTGATCCAGAAATGTTTGGCAATGAATTAGAAACCAGAATTTATCCACTTTCGAAAGGAAATCTGATATTTCACAAGCATACCTAGAGTGATGGTGGATTTTTAGTGAATTTTCAATAAAAAAATTAATAAATAGTACATAGATATTCATAATTTTCACCGAGATTTCGAAGAGGTATAGTAAAAAAATTAAGACGAATACAGCAAAGAACATTTGCATGAATATAGAAAAAATTCAACCTTTTTTTTTACATACCTTACAGGTGTTCTATGTGTGAAACCTTGGTCAAACGGCTCACATCAATGCAACTGTCCAGTTCTCGTCACACTAACTATAATACTATTAACGGTATTTATAGCACATTTTTATCCTTCATACAGTTCTGCTACATCACACGCACGCGCGCGGCTAAGGGTTTACGAAACCTTTCTCTTAGGTAAAAAAACAAACAAGTTTTGGGATATAACGCGGAAAGTATAACACGGGCTGTCTATAACAAGGGCCGACAATCTTTTAGTTGTGGCGTACTAAACCAATGTTTCAATGTGATTCAGTATGCCATACACAAGGGCAATTTTGAAACAATTCTATTCCCGCGATAATGCATGCAAATTCAAAGAATAGAAGTCAATAGTATAGATTTACATTTTTACTAGGTATTAATTTTGCATCATTTAAAAATGTTTCTTAACATAAAAACATCAGCATAAAATATATCTATATCTACAACAACAAAATTTATACATATATTACATATTTTTAAAAATATTTATTAAATTAAGAAGGAGATGACATAAAATATAAGTATTTCTCTTCATTATAGAAAAATAAAAAGGTAAATAAAATTTTTAACGAGAACCTGATGCTTGCACCGCTCTGTATTCCCGTCGTAAAAAAGGCTTTCATATCACAAAATCTGTTTTCACATCACAATCAAAAACAACATCGTACCGAATGCTCAAAATATGCTCCAAACAAAAATTTAAGGTATCCGACTACGTTCAGAACCGTGATTTTAAAAAGCGCATAAATAAATAATTTTCATGATATTTAGTGTCACTTAGATTAGAATGCATGTATAAAACTGTTTTAAGGATATATTGTGACAAAAAAAATTATTTAAATACAATATTGTGGCAAAAAATTAACTTAGAAAAATTAACTTTTTTTTTCAAAATGTTCTCCTTTTATAAAAAATGCTTCTGAAATATTAATATTTTGCTTCTATAAAGTAAAGACTTCTCCAGAGAGTCTGAACTAGGAGTTTTGAAAAATTCATATTATTTTCAGAGTTACCGACCATTGAAAAAATTATCGGCGTTTTTTCCTTAAAATTGCTCCCCTCTGTTGTCGTAAAATATAGATAAATTCACTTCTAAGTTCTATATTTCAAAAATTCTAGTTGAACCTCTGTAGAGAGGTATGAGCTATATAATGGCAAAACATTGTTATAATAAAAGCATATTTCACAAAAGGAGAATATTTTGAAAATGGGTCATTCTATGTTCATTTTTTGTCAAAATATTGTACTTAAATAATTTTTTATTGTAATAGTATTCTTAAAACAATTTTATACAGATTTTCTTATCTAACTGACACTAAATATCATAAATATTATCCACTTATACGCTTTTGCAAAATCACACTTCCGAACGTAGTCGTATACCTTAAGAGAACTAAAATTGTACATATATTATGCATTTTCAAACATATTAACTAAGATAAGAAACAGACAGCATAAAGTATAAGTATTTCTCGTCATTATTGTCAAACAAAAATATAAATTGTAATTTTAATGCGAACCTCGTGCTCGTATTGCTCTATTCTCATATCGCAAAATCAGGGGTGCAACCATACAATTCTGAGCATTCATTTATTAAACAATTTTTTGCGGACTCGAAATATTTTTTATATGAGGAAATATGTTTTGATTGGATATGTAGAACCAAAAGTGCAAAGCAGAGTACAAGCAATTTTCTCTCTTCAAACAATTAATTATCTCCAGCAATGGCCTTCAATAACTTACAAAATAGCTGTGAATTTATTTTTAGTTATGATTCGGATTTTTTTCGTAATTAAGTAATTATTCATAATTCTAGAGATAATTGTGAAATAAAGTTCATTAAAAATGTATCAACTTCCAATCACTTAAAAAGTGGCAAATTCGTTAATTAGTACAGAGTGTCAGTTAGAATTACACCGGGTGCCCCATGTGGCACTCGTGCAATAGGTTGCCGACACCTGCTCTGTAATGTTGATAATACCATGTTGAGAAGAGTGTGGAAGGAAAACTCGACTGTCGCATTGATTCACGCTGTGTAACTAAGGTTTCACACATAGAACATCTGTAAGGTATGTAAATAAAATTTGAGTTTCTTCTCTATTCTTTCAAATGTGTTTTTGATAATTCGTTTTGCAATAGCTCTTCAAAGTTCCGGAGGAATTTATGAATAACCCTGTAAACTGCAAAGGGGAAAATTTTTAAAGTAAGTATCATTTTAATGGGAAAAATTATTTGTATTGCATTAAACTGATTACAGATAAAAGATGAGTTAAAATATTCAACGTAACTATATGTGTATATTAGACAGTTTTAAAAAAGGCGAAAAAAACTCAAGAAATTGGTACAAGTTCAAACAGGACTTTCCTTTTAAAAAAATCAGTTCATGTTTTCGCAAATAACACTTTTATAATCTCCCCTTGGAATTCATGTAAAATTATACAATTAAAATTAAAAAATTTCAGAACTGAAATTTTAAAATTACCGTAAAATTCGGTATGTAGCGTGAGCGTACACTTTCAAGCTGCATTTTTTTTATTTTTAGATATATTAGCCCTATAGCACGCACCCATTTTTTACAAAGAATTCTGAAATGAATGTATGCAATCCTCCAATGCTTTGAAGTCATTTGTTCGAAGAATTATCCACTGGCGTAGCGAGCTTTGAGGGGGCCCTGTATCGAAATTCCTTCGGAGCCCTTTTTTAGATATGGGAGCCCTGTTAGTGGTACTGTAGTGACAAATGTTGGAGCTCCTGTAGCGTGGAGGCCCCATATCATTGATACGGCGGCATTTATGCCCCTAGTGTTATTCCAAAAGCTTTAGAAAAAGTAGTATACGACTGGAATTGCAACCATTTAAGTTCATAAGGAATGTCGTTTGTTTTAAATAAGCATACTTTGATATATGTAAAAGTCAAATACTTTTATATTCATCTCTTTTTCTTATTTTTAAGGTATCCGACTACGTTCGGAACCGTGATTTTGCACAAGCGTATAAATGGATAACATCTATAATATTTAGTGTCACTTCGATTATAAAATGTATATTAATTGTTTTCAGAATATTATTACAATAAAAAATAATTTAAGTACAATATTTTGACAAAAAATGAACACAGAATGGCCAATTTTCGAAATATTCTCCTTTTGTAAAAATGCTTCTATTATAATAATGTTTTGCCTGTATATAGCCCAGACCTCTGTACAGAGGCGCAACTAGAATTTTTGAAATATATAACTTGGAAGTGGGTTTATCCATGTTTTACGACAACACAGGGGAGAAATTTTAAGAAAAAAATGCCGATAATTATTTCAAATGGTTGTAACTCTGAAAATAATGTGAAGTTCTCAAAAATCATAGTTGATCATCACGTTAAATTTGTCGAGAGCTCAAACGTCCTCCCGTTGGTGTGGTGTGGTAGTTAGGAGAGGGGGATGCCAGCTCAGGTGTCGTCCACGTCACTTGACCATGGTTCAAAATTACGGGGTCAGTTGCCAAAAGCCCACATGTAGCTGAACAGTGCGACGTTAATACTCACTCATTTGGGTTAAAAATACGATAATTTAATCATAATTAATTAAAATTAATTGACGGAAACTAATTATTTGAAGAATTACAGATACAGTCACGTTGGCTTCATTTTTAGTGACTTGGGTCAAAACTTAAAGAGACTACTATAAAACTATTATAACTATTTAATAAAAAGTAGCTAAAATAAAATTTTTCTTTGATGATCTAAATAGGAATTAAATTTTTTTTGGGTATTACTTGTTTGTAAAATACCTTAAAGGAATACAAAAAGGTACAAAAATGCGTATTTTTAGAATTAAGTAATAAAAATTCACCAAAACACACACACAAAGTGAGTGAATTGCCATTTATAACAATTGTACCTTCTTACAAATGAGAATTATGACAATTCTATATTAATCACAGAATCTATTTGATTACATTGAATTCAAGGTGATAGTGAAATATCACAAAAAAGGTTTATAAACTTAAAATGAAAGAATATCAAGAGGAGATAGTTAGAAACCTATCTCTCTCTCTCTTTCTCTCCCTCTCTCTCTCTCTCTCTCTCTCTCTCTCTATATATATATATATATATATATATATATATATATTGTTACGAATTTAGTCTTATTCTAATTGTTTCTACTCATTTGTGTTCATTTCTACAGTTTAATTTGTTGTATCTAATGTGATTTCAACCCTGTTTACCTGTAATATCATTTCCACTGCATTGCACGGCCCCCATGCTTTAACATTGGTTTAAATGGTAAACTCGCCAAATATTGCAGCTAGCGCCAAGTTGGCGACTTAATTTTTATGCTAAATTTGGCGATATATCGCCAAATGTGGGCGATAAGCTTGGCGACCATGGCAACCCTGTTCCTAATAACCCTGTCTGGCAACCCTATCGCGGTATTGTAACACTATTGTATTGAATGTATTACTGTATTGAGCTTTTCTCGTACGCTCCGGATTTTTCTAGACCTTTCTATTTCTAGATTATTCTGGCAAGTGCCAGAGGTTTCTGACCGAAAGGTATAAAAGGGCCCGAGCCGGCTAGTTAGTCAGTCAGATCTCAGCTTTCATGCAAGTGATACCTCTCTGCTTGAGAGAGACGATTGCATAGTGCGTGTGTTATTGCTTTTATTGAGTTATTATTTTTGTGCTGAGTGTTTACTATTGTTTTTGTTAGTGTATTGCATCTGTGTTATCAGTATTTTCATCGATTGTACGTGAATTTCTCGAACTGTTCTACAATTTGTGGAGGACTGTTTTGGCAAAGAATAAAATTGTTTTGGATCCCGCTCTTCGGCTTCAATCATTTCGAACCCCCGAAAACGCAACAATTGGTGTCAGAAGTGGGATTGAATGCCAACAACAAGAGCGATGGAGGCCCAGTTCCAGACTCTTCTAGAAAAATTGACCGCCAGCATGAATGCCAATATGGGCGAAATGAAATCGGACTTGACCGCCAGTATCGCAGAAGTGAATACCAAGCTTACTAACGTAAACGAGCAGATCAGCGCCAATATGGACGAGTTACTGACCGCGAACAAGGAAGAGTTGAAAAGTGATTTGAAGGGCATTGGCGACAAATTGACGACTATGGACAAGAAATTTGAAGAAATGGAAGGAAGAATCGAGTCGGTTGAAAATAAATTCGAAGATATGGAGAGCAAACTAGAGGCGAAAATTTTCGAAAAGGTAGAAGAAGTTTCCATCTCGTTCAGGAGTGACCTAGAGAAATTGAAGCAGAAAGTCATGACTGGTCAAGGGGATGAATTTAAGTTCCAAGCTCCTTATTCCAAGCCTTCCATCAAGCTTTCTACATATGACGGAAAGTCCTCTTGGCAGGTGTATAAGACCCAATTCTCCATAGTGGCGGATGCAAACCAGTGGGACTCCCATACCAAGGCCTGCCAGTTAGCTGCTTCTCTTCGAGCCGACGCTGCTGACATTTTGCAAACTTTGCCGGAAACACAGCGGCTGGATTTCGACGCTCTCGTTAATGCTCTGGAGTTACGCTTCGGAGAGAAATGTGTGAAGGATTACAGCAGACTCCAGCTGAAGTCACGGCAGCAGAAAGTGTCCGAAACTCTCCAAGAACTGGCGACGGACGTCGAGAGGCTTTCTCACTTGGCGTTTTCTGACTGTCCGACTGAAGTAAGAGAAGTCCTGGCGCTGCAACACTTCGTCGACGGGTGCGTGATCCGGAAATCCAGAAAGCTCTCCGAATGGCGGATCTCAAGGACTTAAAGGGGGCCCTAGTGTTTGCTATGAAATTCGAGGCAGCCCAGCAAGCAACACGAAAGGACAGACACCCCATACGAGCCGTCAACGAATCGGACACGTCGAACTCAAGTGTGGAGCGGTTAGAGCGACAGATGAGAAGCTTCATGAATAGAGTTGAGTCTTTGATGTCCCAGAAAGCAGACGGAAGAAGACCCTTAAATGCTGGACCTGCGGTCGAGAAGGGCATCTGCAGAGAAGCTGCCGGGCACGCCAAGGCGCTGAAACTAATAAGCGCCTTCCAGAAGGAGGTGTCGGAAAACTAATTAATGACCATCTCGTGGGGCGGAGGTTGCCAGATTTTGAAAGCCCCACATTCCAGTGTGTCAAATTTCGACAAAGAGTACCGGTGAGAATGGAATTTTTATAATGGGACATGTTAACGAGCTTCCCCTGCAACATGATCATCGATACAGGAGCCAATGTGTGTATCATTCGGAACGATCTGGCTCAAAAATTAAAAGAGAAACTTATCTGGACCCGCCCCGCGTGGTGCTACAGACCGTGACGGGGAAAAGATTGATATTCACGGAAAATTAAAAGTCAAGATCCAGTTTGGAGACACTACCTACCAACATGCTGTGTATGTCGCAGATATTGCAGACCCTTTCATTCTTGGACTGGACTTTCTAAAGGAGCATGGTTTCACTCTAGACTTCAACAAGAACGAATTACGTTCCATACACGAAGAAGTCACTATATTCAAAATTAAACACAGGACAGAATCTATTCGACAGGTAACCGCTAACGAGAATATTACCATTCCCCCAAGGACTGAAATCATAGTACCTGGATACATCGGTAACGATGTGAGTTTCAACTCTGGCCTAATTGGAACTGCGGAAAATAAAGCGAATGGATTGCTAATAGCTTCGACGCTAGTGGACCTTTCCAGAAAAACTATCCCGGTAAAAATTTGCAACGTAACTGAAAAACCTAGAGTGTTCCAGAAAGGTGAAGTGTTGGCAACCTGCAGTCCAGTAACGTGTGTCTGCAAAGTTCGAGCTTTATCCAACTCGCCTCAACAGTTGACTCCTGACCTTCTAGAAAATGCTGAATTGTCCCCCCGAACAGAAAAGCTCCGCAGAAAGACTGTTCCAAGAATTTGAAGACGTGTTTTCTAGAAACAGTAGCGATATTGGCCATACGACAGTGACACAACACAGAATTGATACAGCAGACCATCCGCCGATTAAACAGCACCCAAGACGCTTGCCGTTCGCTAAACAGGAAGAGGTCGGAACACTACTACGAGAGATGCAGGAAAATGACATCATAGAACCGTCTTCGAGTCCGTGGGCATCTCCAATCGTCTTGGTTCGTAAGAAAGATGGCTCCACAAGATTTTGCGTGGACTATCGAAAACTTAACGACGTCACCAAGAAGGACAGCTACCCTCTTCCAAGGATAGATGACACCCTGGATACCCTTTCCGGTCATAAATGGTTCTCGACTTTAGATTTAAAGAGCGGATACTGGCAAGTGGAGATCCATCCCGAAGATAGAGAAAACAGCATTCACTTCCGGCCAAGGACTATGGCAGTTCAAAGTCATGCCGTTCGGGCTCTGCAATGCGCCAGCTACTTTCGAGCGGCTGATGGAGACCGTGCTAAAGGGTCTGACTTTTGAAGCTTGCCTTATTTACCTGGATGACGTCATAATAGGAGGGCGTACGTTTGAAGAACATCTTCAAAATATCCGGAAGGTGTTATCAAAATTAAGCGACGCTAACTTGAAGCTAAACCCTTCGAAATGCAAGTTCTTCCAGAAAGAAGTCAATTATCTGGGACACATCATCTCTGCAGAAGGTGTTCGTACGGACCCCGAAAAAGTGTCCGCCGTAAAGAATTGGAAACGCCCTGAAACCTCCGTGAGCTGCGAAGCTTCCTGGGACTATGTACTTATTACCGAAAGTTCGTGAAAGGGTTCCCTAACATCGCAAGACCCTTGCACAAGCTATCAGAAAGTAAACAAAAGTTTCAGTGGACAAAAGAATGTGAAGATTCCTTCCTCCAGCTTAAAGAAACTTTGACGTCTTCACCGATCTTAATATATCCACAACCGGACAAGCCATTTATCTTGGACACTGATGCCAGTAATGAGAGTGTCGGAGCAGTATTATCTCAGGAAATAGATGGCCAGGAACGAGTCGTAGCTTATTGGAGTAAGTGTTTATCGAAACCGGAAAGAAATTGTGTCACTCGAAAAGAGCTACTGGCTATTGTGAAAGCCATCGAGCACTTCCATCACTACCTCTATGGCCAAAAATTTCTTCTACGTACCGATCATGCCTCTTTAACCTGGCTAATGAATTTTAGAAATACTGAAGGCCAGGTAGCCAGATGGATACAACGCCTCAACGAGTATTACTTTGACATGAGACATCGTAAAGGCTCCTCGCATGGAAATGCTGATGCCCTTTCAAGAAGACCATGCCCAGAAAATTGTCGTCATTGTTCCAGAGTAGAGACCAAATATGACTATGCTATACGCCAGATAACAACTTCAACAGCGACGCCACCCGATCCCTGGAGTGACGAGAAGGTTCGAGAAGACCAGATGGCGGATCCTGATATTAAACCCCTTATAGAGTTTATGGAGTCTTCCAGCAATAAACCAAGTTGGCAGGACATCTCGGCTTATAGTCCTACAACTAAGCAGTATTGGGCCCTCTGGAATTCTCTACATCTCAAGAATGGTGTTCTATACCGAAAATTCGAATCAGAGGATGGAAAGACATTCAGGTGGCAATTAGTACTTCCTCGATCTCGTATCCCAGAGGTACTCAAAGAATTGCATGGCAGCCCAACAGGAGGTCATTTCGGCGTCATGAAAACTTTGCACCGAGTTCGAGAGCGATTCTTCTGGGGTAAAGTGAGAGCTGACGTGGAACAGTGGTGCAAGTCCTGGCCTGTTCAGCTAGGAAGGGGGCCAAAGATACGTAGCCGAGGGAAGCTGCATCGCTACAATGTTGGAGCACCCTTCGAACGTATCGCTTTCGATATCCTGGGACCTCTGCCAAGGACTGCGTCTGGTAATAAGTACCTACTTGTTGTCATGGACTACTTCACGAAATGGCCCGAAGTGTACCCCATTCCGGATCAGGAAGCCCCCACCGTAGCGGAGGCTGTAGTGCAGCACTGGATATCGAGATATGGGGTACCTCTTCAACTTCATTCCGATCAGGGAAGAAATTTCGTCTCTGCCGTATTGAAGGGGTCTGTGAACTACTCGGAATTGACAAGACCAAGACCACACCTTTGCACCCACAGTCAGATGGCATGGTGGAGAGGTTTAATCGTACCATCCTGAATAACCTCTCACTGATGGTCTCCAAGAACCAACAAGACTGGGACCAGAAAGTTCCTCTCTTTCTGCTAGCGTACCGCAGCGCCGTTCACGAGACTACGGATATTCACCATCCCAGATGCTTTTTTGGCCGAGATCTTCGTCTCCCTTGTGACCTGCTGTTTGGTCGCCCTCCGGATACACCTTCATCGCCTGAGGAGTACGTGCAGAATCTCCAGGCACGTTTTGAAGATGTACACAATTTGGCTCGAGAACGGATCAACCTGAGGACGGAGAAGATGAAGACTCGGTACGACACAAAAGCCACAGGACATCAATTCAAGGAAGGTGACAAGGTGTGGTTCTACAACCCGACTCGACGCAAAGGACTTTCTCCTAAGCTACAATCGCATTGGGACGGTCCTTATACAATTTTAAAGATAATAAACGACGTCGTAATCCGGATCCGTAAATCAACGAATTCGAAGCCTAGAGTCGTTCATTACGACAGGCTTGCTCCATATTATGGCCATAATTCTTAGTGTGTCAATTATCGTGTAATTTATTTTGACCATGGTCTTGTATAAATAAGTTAGTGTGTAAATAATCTTGTAAATAATTTTGTTTGTTGTTTTTGTAAGTGTTTATTTTCTACTATGCATTACGTGTTTTTTTGTACTATGCATTAGGTGTTTATTTTGTACTATGTATTACATGTTTATTATTGCATATTCATTTAATTGTTTTTAATCAATTGCTTTATTATTATGTTAACGTTTGATGAAGGGTTGTACTGCCCGGGACGTGCAGTTTTTGAGAGGGGGGCAATGTTACGAATTTAGTCTTATTCTAATTGTTTCTACTCATTTGTGTTCATTTCTACAGTTTAATTTGTTGTATCTAATGTGATTTCAACCCTGTTTACCTGTAATATCATTTCCACTGCATTGCACGGCCCCCATGCTTTAACATTGGTTTAAATGGTAAACTCGCCAAATATTGCAGCTAGCGCCAAGTTGGCGACTTAATTTTTGGCGCTAAATTTGGCGATATATCGCCAAATGTGGGCGATAAGCTTGGCGACCATGGCAACCCTGTTCCTAATAACCCTGTCTGGCAACCCTATCGCGGTATTGTAACACTATTGTATTGAATGTATTACTGTATTGAGCTTTTCTCGTACGCTCCGGATTTTTCTAGACCTTTCTATTTCTAGATTATTCTGGCAAGTGCCAGAGGTTTCTGACCGAAAGGTATAAAAGGGCCCGAGCCGGCTAGTTAGTCAGTCAGATCTCAGCTTTCATGCAAGTGATACCTCTCTGCTTGAGAGAGACGATTGCATAGTGCGTGTGTTATTGCTTTTATTGAGTTATTATTTTTGTGCTGAGTGTTTACTATTGTTTTTGTTAGTGTATTGCATCTGTGTTATCAGTATTTTTATCGATTGTACGTGAATTTCTCGAACTGTTCTACAATTTGTGGAGGACTGTTTTGGCAAAGAATAAAATTGTTTTGGATCCCGCTCTTCGGCTTCAATCATTTCGAACCCCCGAAAACGCAACAATATATATATATATATTGACAGTGTTAAATTGGCTGTTTTCGATGTACCTTTTCTCAAATTCTGTTATACGTACATCAGTGTTTCTCAAACTTTCAATACTGGCGACCCAAATTTCAATCATAATTTTGTCGCCTCCCCCCTGTACAACAATAATTTATTTACTGCAATAAAAATGCACTTTGAGAGAGAGACGCTAAAGTTACAATACGATCTTAATTATAAACCGTACAAATTAATACGATAAGTATATTAAATTTTGTATACGTAACTTTTAAGTAATATATATTTTAACAAAAAATTGCTTAAAATATATATTACTTATTATTATGTTATTTTTCTTTCTCTAATTTTTAAATTGGAACAGATCGCAAAATGATATATTTAATTAAAGATTTATTTCTCCTTCAGCATTCGTTTCTCAAAGTACAAATGTCATTAGAAAAATATAGTCTAGTTTATGTTCCTCTCTATCATACCCATCACATCTGGCATTATAGGATACGTTTGCGTTAGTCTGGGCAACCTATCGGACGTCTGCTCAAAACATGTAAAAATGCTTTTCCTCGTACAATTCCAGGTAGCTTTGGTCAACTCGATACTTCTATAGCTACCGAATCTAGCTTGTGTGTGAATGTACATTTTTTAAATTTACACATTAATTGTAATTCACGGTAATTAAGTATTTACGGCAGTAGATTAAAACAAAATCATACATACATTTTTAAGTCGTAAGCAAACATTCGACGATAAGGAAGGATCAACAAGTACACAGACGAGCATAGTTCCGAAAATTAAATCAAGGCAATAAATATTCACAAAAATACTTAAATTTTGGATTTACCACTACTGAAGTAAATGATGGGGAAAAAAGCCCCAGCTCGTTATGTGTCAAAACTTACAAATCTGAAAAACAACATGTGAAAGTTGTTTCTAAAACCATGTAAAATCATTTAGCTATGTTGGCAAAGAATTTTAAAAAGTATTTTCTGGATGAGGACAGCTTGGTAGCAAGTTACGAGTGGATTAGGGATCTATTTCAAGATACTCCAGAAGGACTCTCAACTTCCGAAGAAGAAATCTTCATACATTTCACATCCAGTGAAAACTTAAAAGGCAATTTTGTAATAAATAGCTCTGAATTTTGGGTAGAGGTGGATGATGAATTCTCTGTACTGAAAACAAAAGCACTTCGTATACTATTACCATTTTCAACATCCTACCTTTGTTAAACCGAAATTTCTGCGGTGGCTGCTTTGAAGACAAAATATAGATCTCAGCTAAATATAAAAAAACTCAGAGTGTTAATTTCTGATATTAAACTTTCCTTCGAAAAATTTTGCTTTACAAGACAAGCCCATGAAAGTCCCTAATAATTATCAAACTTGTTCTTAATTTAGTATTAAGAAATTATTTATAAAATACCTTCTTTAGTACTGATACATTAAACGTATACTGGCTGAAACACCAGCTCTTCGCACGAGCTCATTTTTTAAAAAAATAAAACATTATTATTGATATAATAGCTGCTGTAAGGAGAGTAAAACTGCATGCATGCCATTGTATACAAAAATGTAAAATGATTTTTTTGGATAAATGCTATAATTGTAAATAACTGTTTAAAAGAAATGTAATTTTAAACTTCACAGAATTAGCATTTAGAATTAATGTTAAGTAATGAAAAAGAATATAAAATTCCGACGAAGAATAATATTAAGTTAATTTTAATATTTAAAGCGAGAAAACTTCAAAACATTTTAACCCAGGAGCAGGCGCGCACTCGATACTAACGCTAATGGTAGTGCGGGGGGACTCAGTCACCCCAATCATTTGCTTATAATTATTTTTACTGTTCACGATACAAATCGGAATTCCAATGAATAATTTAGTTAAGAGAAAGTATACTTACCGTCTTTCAAGGATTATTCAATTTTTCTTTGATGATTTGAGAAAAAATCTAATAAAACTGAACTAAAATGATTCAAAAATGCAAGACCTTAATAAAGGACGCAAATCAGAGATACTTTTCATTAATATTACAGAAATGTTATTTGCTGGCAAAGCTGCCATGTTTTGTTCCAAGTTATTGTAGTTTTAATGAGCTTTCATGATCGCGCGCGAGTGAGTGAATATTAACGTCGCTCTGTTCAGCTACACGAGAGCTTTAAGAGACGGACCTCGTAATTTTGAACAATGGTTAAGTGATGAGGACGATACTTGAGCTTCCCTCTTTTAACTACCACACCACTCCAAAAAGAGGACGTTTGAGCTCTTGATAGATTTAACGTGCATCTCTCTCCTACACGGCGGGTCTTTAGTGGTCTTGGGCTAGAACTCGTGACACCTTTGGTGATCAACAAATAGCATATTGAACTTTCTCTTTCTTGTGACTTTTTGACAAGGCGAACTGAATCTTGTGGTACACTTATGGCTTCATATTTTAGTTGATGGAGTTCTTTAGGAAGCATTTGAAAATTTTCTTTTCATTTCATGTTCATAGCGTTTCTTAATCATGAATAATATGCAATCTTTCAGCAGGTTCTTCTTTTGCTTGATCAGTTTCAACTTCCTTCAATAGAGATCACAGATGTCCCGCACCACCGCTCCAGGTTTAAAAGTATATTCAGAAAAAATACGGATGGTCTAAATAACCATACGAGTAAGTTTAAAGGTCAATCAAATGATTAACAAATGTATTATACAGCCTCGCTGAAAAGTGAATCATGTCTTCTTTTTCTTTTTATACAACTAATGTACAGTATTTCAATAATAATTACAGTGATGAATTGTTTATCTTCTTAGAATTTTTCTCAGGGTCTGGGTTTCGTTTTCTTTTAACGAGTAATATTTTATGTTAAAACGTAATAAAAAATCTCTCATTGAGGAAATGCAGCAAATTAAACAAAATGTTTTTTTTTCTTTAATTTGGTTTTGGGATCAAAGATAGCTATTTGATGACGGAAAAACGCCAGATGGTAAACATAAATTTTTTCAAGTGCTGTTTTGCGTAATTTTTTTTATTATGGAAGAAATTATTTTGTTTTACTTCTCTTTCCGGTTATTTTTTTTAAATCTTGAAATTTTCGATATGCTCGCACCCCCTTGTAGGGTCATCGAGCCCCCCCAGGGGGGCGCGCCCCACACCTTGAGAAACACTGACGCACATGCTTGAAATATTTCATAGAATTAAAATACACCTTTCTCATTATACTAAAATGAGCTGTTGCGTAATTTTGAATTTTTTAATAATTTATGAAATATTTTATCAAACATTGCGAAATTTAATCCATTTTTCGCATAAAAAATTTGTAAGAAATAAAGTTTTGAGTTTTTTACAAAATGCTTATTTCAGTATATATTAGCCATCATTATAAATATATCATTAAAAATTTACATACTTGTGAACAGTAGTTTCTCAGAAAAGGTACATCGAACAACAAAATTTACATTTTGAGATAAATTGATTTTAATGTATACAGTGAGACTTTTAATCGGCTAGGAAATAAAAAATTAAGAGGCTCAATTTACAATAAAAGATACATTTTTGGTATATATTAGACGTTCAACTTTTAAGCAAAAACGAAGTACTTTGCTTACATTTTTCATCATTCAAATGGGTGTGGCCCAGTTTCAACGATTATTTAAAAATAGGTTTTAAGGGCTTCTAATTACCCTAGAGGTTAAAAATAAGGTATTTTTAGAAAGGTTAAAATCTCTCTATACAATTTAAAAACGTAAAAATCTCATATTATCAAGAAAATATGATTTTAGCTTTCCAACACCTCTTAATGCATTTTGATATCAATTAATATTTATAGTACCTTAAAACTTTTAACATTAAAAATTACTGTATTTTTTACTATTTACCTGGAGAAGTAAACAGCTAAGTTGTTTTAAGAATACTTATTAGTTTTTACAGCATAATGCAGTGTTTCTCAAACTTTCAATACTGGCGCCCCCTTTTCCAATCACAATTTTTATCGCGCCCCCCTTATACATTAATAATGTACTGAATGCAATAATAATGCACTTTGACGCTAAAGCTACAATAGGCGATCTTAATTATAAACCATACAAATTAGTAACATAAGTATTAAATTTTGTATACTATTTTTAAGCAAAAAAAATAATAAATGAATTAAGTAATAGGATAATTATTATGTTATTATTCTTTTCTCTAATTTTTAAATTGGAACATATTGCAAAATGCGATGGCTGCTTAGAAGACAAAATCTAGATATCTGCCAAATATAGAAAAAGAACTCAGAGGGTCAATTTCTGATCATAAGCATTCCTTATAAAAACTTTGCTTTGCAAGACAAGCCCATGGAAGTCGTTAATACTTTTTAAACTTGTTCTTAATTTAGTATTAATTAATTAGTTATAAAATATTCTGTGCAGCACTGATACATTGAAAGTATACCGGCTGAAGTGCCCAATCTTTGCACGAGTTCATTTATAAGAAAATAAAACATTATTGATATAATAGCTGAATTGTAAGGAGAGCAAAGACAAGGGCGCGACAATATTTACAAAAATGTAAAAGGATTTTTTAAAATGATTGCTCAAATTATAATTAATTTTCAGCGAATTGTAATTTTAAGCCTCACAGAATTAGCATTTATAATTGATGTTAAACAGTAGCGCAAACAAGAATTTTTATAGGCGGGGGGGAGGGGGTCCGGGGTCGAAAGTTCACCAATCTTCTATCAAGATCCTTTTGATTTTGTCGGTTTTCGGGAACAAAACGCAGTAAAAAACTAATTCTTGAATAAATAATTAACATTAATTAATAAAACTAATACTTAATTAAATTTTGCGTACTATATACTTAGAATTATAATCAATCGGAAAAAAATCAAGGGCTTTGGAGGGGGGTCCGGATCTCTAGGATCCCCCCCTTGTGTGCGCCACTGATGTTAAATAATGAACAATAATATAAAATCCGATGAAGAATAATTGTATTATTTTTAATATTTAAAGCGAAAAGACTTCAGAATGTCTTAACCCGGGAGCAGAAGCGCACTCGATACGGTCGAGTGGGGTTATTGAGTCACCCCAATTCTTTTTTTTAATAATTATTTTATTGTACACGATACAAATCGTGATTCCAGTGAAGAATTTAATTAAGAGAAAGTTTGCTTACCTTCTTTCAAGGACTTTTCAATTTTTCTTTGGTAACAAACAGTTTTGCCAGAATTAACGATTTTATAATCTGTGTGTCCCTCGCGACCACTTCCAGGTAAAAAGTATATTCATTATGATAATATGTATGTTACTGCTAAAAAATTGTGTGAAACATTTTCGTTATGATTTATATGTTGAGAATACTTATAAAAATATGTCTTGGCCAAGTAATCCTTCATAGTGCTCTCTCTCCGTGGTTTTCCAAATATCATAAAACTCTTTTGCATGAAAAAAAGCGCAACAGAGAAATACATTACTTACAGCTTCCCTAAATGAGAAACAAACACACATAAAAGAGGGATCATATCTAACTGTACCAATAACTTAGAAGGTCAAACAGATTACAGCTATAAGGCGCAGTATTTCAAAAATAATGACAGTGATGAATTTTTTATGTTCCTAAATTTTTTTCGATTCTGGGTCTGGGATCTGTTTTTTCTCTGAAAGAGTAGTATGTTAGGTTCAAAAAGAAAGCGTAATAAAAAAAATCTCTCATCATGGGATTACAGCAAATCAAATAAAAGTTTTTTTTATTTGGTTATAGGATGAAAGATAGCTAATTAGGCATTGAAGAAGTTTTTATTTTTGATGATTTAATATCGCGCGCGCATGCCTACAAATTATATCAGAGTAAAAGTGCATTTTTTATTATGTCTGAAAGTATTTTGTTTTAATTCATTCCAGTAAACTAATTATTTTTTAAATCTTTTATTTTCGATATGCTCGCGCCCCCCTCGTAAGTTTATCGCGCCCCCAAGGGGGCGCGCCCCACAGTTTGAGAAACACTGGCATAATGTATTCGAATGCTTTTCATATAAAACTATAAGAAATAACACATAAAAAAACTTTATTTTCTCGGCGTTTATATTCATATTATTTTACTTTTTTCGATTTGGATATTCTTGGCAGGGAAAAGTAAATGACGAGTAAAGGTGAGATTAGATTAACTTTTTGGCGCAATTGTTGGACAACAAAGAAAAATTCAAGAAACTTTTGAAATAAAATTTTGAAAAGTCTCAAAACATGTCCTATTTCTCAATAGAAGCGATTAAAAATACAAAAAGAAATTTACATCTAACTTTAACTAGTAAGATCACCATAATTGACCTTGTTTCTTTGCCTGTTAATATCGTTTGGTATTTTAAAATGGCTGCCAAAAAATGGATTTTAAAAATATTATAAAATTCTCTGAAGAAAAGGATAATTTATATCCATTAGGTGACACATTATTCAAATAGCTGCCAAAAGAAAACGCCTCGAAGGAATATTATTATAGACGTGTATTAGAAAATGGAAAGTTGGAAGAAAATAAAACTGGATTTATTACGGTTGATGGAATTTAGAAAAAAAGTCTTTAAAATGGAAATCAAGCAATTTGAAAGGCGTTATCGTTCTTTGAAGAATGAATGTGAGGGAAAAATTGTTCGCAGTTGCCTGCTTAAAAATACTCAAATGGAATATTTGCATTAAACTCTCCCTTTAAAATAGTCTCTTTTGGCTTTTTATTATCTTTACTAATATTTTCAAATTGTTGAAATATTTCTGTGTTTTAATAATTATGTAATCGACTGTAATTTTCACTCAGAGGAAAGTTCTAAATTAATACATTTAACTTCATTTAAAGGTTATTGGTTGCTTATAAAGAACATTTATGTTCACCCAATAATGCAATGAAATCTTATTTCTTTCACTTAGTTTTTAGTTTTTTTTCTCTCTTATATAGATTACAGAAATTTAACACTTGACCATACTTAGTTTGGATTCAATTTAATTGTTGTTACTTGTTTTTAGAACTTATTTTCAAGTTACCTCTTTTTTTCGGAAGTTTGAATCGAAAAACTGCACTTACTTTTACTAATTATCAAGAAATAATTTAATTCTGTTATGATAATTTTTTTCTCCGAGGATAATGAATATTTATTTACAGTTTAAATTCTTTAATTTTTTACACTTTTTACTGCTTAAATTGTTTAATTCTAATATTTATGTTTTATTTTAAAATTGTATTAAGAGTGTGTAATTGCTTATTGGTATAACATTCTCAATGGATTTTAGTAATGTGTTAAATACAGGGAAGTCAAAATGAACATAGCGATTACAAACGTCTATAACCATTTAATGGAAAAGAATTTATCGATAAGATTTACACAGAATGTAGAGGGTACTTCAAAATTTCTTTACATAAGGCAAAGCTGCAGTGAAGCGGAGGCCTACGCATGTGTGAGATGAAACTTCGCAATGACAAGAAACGTGTTCATTACGGGCGTCTCATTAGTGAAGATGGCGAGTTCCATGCAGGAAAGCTTTTGCATGCTACAATTTAACAATTGTCATTAGTTACAATCAAGAACTTTTAAATACGAACAACATACGCAGATGGCATCAGATGTTTGTGAAAAAGGAAAAGTAGCGAAAGGCCACGTGTTTCAGCGAAAAACTTTGAAAAAGTTCGCAGCACGTTTGAACGAAGCCCACGGAAATCGACGAGATGCTGACGATGTCTTCTGCTCTTGGCCACCAAGATCGCTAGACTTGACACCGTGCGAATGTTTTTGTGGGGGATGTGAAAGACAAGGTATATGTAAATTCCATACCCCAAACAACTGAATAACAGAAAGTACGCATTTATAATGCGCTTGCGTCGGTGACTGCCCAAATGCTTCAGAATGTATACCGTGAAATGAAGTACCACCTAGATATTTTCCGTGTGACCAAGGGAAATAAAATTGAACATATATGACGTATGTATACAAAATTTTGAAGTTCCGTCTACATTCTGTGTAAATCTTATCGATAAATTATTTTCTATTAAATAGGTATATCCGTTTGTAATCGCTTTATTCATTTTAACTTACCTTGTATACTGATTCTCTCTTTTATGTATAAAATTAATTATTTTTACAATTATGATTTCCATCATGACAAATAAAAAATATACTTAAATGATATAAATATACTTATATCAGCAAGAAATTTAAATCCAATCCTATTTGAATCGAGAACCTTTGATTGTATTGAAAGAATATTTTTCAATGCAATCGAAGATTTATTGCTAGGAATTAGATATCAATAACCTAAAAAATATATGTATAGTCTTACAATACCAAGAAATACCCAGAGAAGCGGGTGAGAAAATAGCATATATATATATATATATATATATATATATATATATATATATATATATGTAAGAATAATTAAATTAGATCTAAGATTAAATTGCCTAGATATATACCACTTAACTTTTATTTTCCGTTACATCTCTCTCTTTCTTCAAGCCTTAAATTAAGCACCCAATTATTTCTCCGAACATATGGTCTAAACAGAACACTTCTAATCCCAGATCATTATTTTTATAGCCCCATATGTCATCTTTAACTTTCAAGTATAACATATAACTAAAAAGGGTACATAAAAATTCTGGACATAAGTGGTAAGGCTAGTTAGACTTTTCTCTCAGAGACAAACGCATAGGTTGCTCGCTGAATAAAACTGTCTTTAAAAAAGCTTGGTGTTAACTTGAAACATTATATATATATATATATATATATATATATATATATATATATATATATGCCACAGGGAAATGATTGAATTAGGGATTTCATCAAATCCCCAAGAGAGATGATCAATTCGCTGAAGATGTTAAGATAACAACTCTGTAAGGTAATTTCCCTAAGGAAAGTAAGTGATTTGATCAAATCAATAAAATGTGTTAGTGAAATGATGAAATAATATTAAAAAATTAAAAAATTTACAGTTAAAATTTAATTAAATTAATTAGAAATCTTACATGTACACATTTCAAAAGAAATAGAAATTATACATTAATGTAGTGCTTCAGAAATAACCTGCCTTATTTGTAACACCTTTTTTTTAGTTATTATATAGTTCCCTTTTTAAAATAGTTATTATTATTATTATTATTATCAAAAAACTTTTTTTTATCTAAATAGGGGCGTGGTCTTGAATTCCCTAATTTGTTCGCTTAGATTTTTCAATTGAAGTTTTATCCAGTTTCTAATTTTCTGGCATAAAAGTGAGATATCAATCGAAAGATTGTAATGCAATGAATAAAACTAAATAAAACTAAAAAAGGATATTTAGATCGTTTTGTTTTGGTGCGTCACGTCAGAAGCCCAGTTCTGACTGGCAAGGACGAGGAGAGATGGGAGGTAAAAGGGAGTGGTGACACGCGAAAGAAAAAAACTCTAAAAATGGTGATTTGTTCATTTCATCATTTCACTAAAACAGTTCATGAATTTGATCAAACATCAGAGAAATGACCTGAAAAAGACGTTATTTTAACATCTTCCGGGAATTGATCATCTTCCTTAGGGATTTGATGAAATCCCTAACTTCATTTCCCTGCGATATATACATAAAATAATGAAATAAAATAATAAGGAACCAAATTGTACTTCTGACAAGACAAAAAAAAAACAAATTGGATTTTAAGAAACATATCAAGAAAATAAATGGTGCAAAAGAGTATTTATTGTACTAAAATTGGATAAAAACAGACAAAACAGGAAACAGAGTTGTAAAGCTATTAAAATTGAAGATACCAAAAGAGTATTTGTACCATATGTATATGCATGTTATTGTAAAAAAAATTTATTCTTTCATAGAACCTAAAATATGAATAAAAATTTATTTAAATATATGTTAAGACACTAAACAAATATTTATTTACGCCATTTTTTTCTTTATTTCTTATGTAAATATTCCTTTGTAGTATGAATAAAGCGGTACTCTAAGCAGAGAATGTATTAATATTTTTCTATTCCTACAACACACTATTGTAATTGTAATTTAAAAAGACATTTCTATTCACTTCATTCAAAGAACTTGTTTGATTCCTCAATGCACACAAAATACAATGTCAATAACACAAAGCAACACAACAGTAAAATCGCCGATTAACACTGATTATTCATGGGCAATAAAGAGAAAAGAAGAACAAAAGAAAGTAAGAAGTTAAATTAAATGTTCATCTAAATTGATCAAGTATAAAGGACAGAAGATAAGACTATAGAAAGGTGATTTTTCTAAAAGTAATCAAATACCTCAAGAAAAAAAGAGACTTTTTGCTTTCCAAGAGCCTTCTGATTCACGTAGTCTTGGGCGCCCTCTGGCGACGAAAGAGGAATCTTTCCACGTCGCCGAAATCCTATTCAAGTTTATTCATTGGGCCGTCAGAGGAAGACAAATACCAGAGTGCTAGAAAACAACAGCTTGTCAAATAATGTTCGCAAATACTATCGTAGTAAGACAAGAAGAATGAAAGATGGTCCTACGTGCCTTTTTGTTCGATCGATCTCTGTTAGGAATATATTTTTTGAGTTACTCCTTAGAACAGGAGGTATTTTTTACAAGGATTTCATAACAAAATGTATGTATATATACAGTGAAAATCGCTTAACACGAAACTAAAGGGACTGAAATATTTTTCACATTATAGGATATTGCAAAAAAAAACCATGTACAACAAAATTATAAGTAATTACCTTTTATTTACATAGCATAAATATGTATGCATAAATTTAATAAAAATCAATTAAGAGGACTTGGTATCCCCAAAATGACCGCGACCTATCGTTTTTTTAATTTCTATTTAATCTTATTCTTTGTATTATTATCTTTCGATTGATATATCATTTGTACAAGTCGGAAAGTTAGAAGTTGATGAAAACTTCATTTGAAAACAAATTAGGCAATTCGGCCACACCCCCTTTTTAGAAAAAAAGCTATAAAAGAAAATCTATTTTATAAAGAGAAATAATAACTATAAAAAAAGAATGTGTAATATATACAGCAGAATATTTTCGAGGCAATACAATAATGTAATTTGTCTTCTTTGTGAAATGTGTACATGTAAAATTTTTGAATTAAGTCTTTTTATATTAAGAGCAGTCGGAAACCTCTATACCGACAATGTTAAATTGGTTGTTTTCGAGGTACATTTTCTCAAAATCTGTTATATGTACATGCTTGAAATTTTTCATATAATTAAAATACACATTTCTCATTATACTCAAATGAGCTTTTAGCTAATTTTGAATTTTTCATAATTTATAAAATATTTTATCAAACATAGTTTACGTTAACCCGTTTTCCCATAAAAAAATTTGTAAAAATAAATGTTGGGGTTTTTTACAAAAAGCTCATTTCAGTATATATTAGCCATCATTATAAATATATCATAAAAAATTTACATACCTGTGAACAGTAGTTTCTAAGAAAAGGAACATCGAACATCAAAAATTGACATTTTGAGAAAATTGATTTTTTAACGTATAATTACTTTTTAATTAAAAAATTCCAGCTCCATATTCTAAATCATCAGCATTTTTAGTAGCTCATCATCTTCTTTCTTCCTTTTAAGTCTTTTTTTCCTTCCTAACTTCCTTTGTTTTTTGTAAACAATAGTATTTTGCTCGTAACAGCCTCTGTTTGTCGAACTCCATCGCCTGTACCGTGTAATCACCAGGCTCAATACACATTTTTCTCAAAATTTCTAGTTTTGATACATTCCCCATATTAAATGAGGAAACTGCATCATATGTACCCAGTGACAAAACTTCTAATTGTACAAATGTTTTCTTCGGTACACGAGACCATATTACATTATTTACACTTTCGTTAGGATTTTGCGTACCTCCATGTAAACACTTTTTAGCAATTCTGGATTAGCTAAATCCCTAAAAACAGGTATGGCCTCCACAACATCCACAGGTAAACTATTTTTGTGATGATAGAATTCTGCTTTTTTAAATTTGCAACGTATCTGAATCAGATCCATGCTGAGGTTTTTCATCGGTTGATAGCTTGTGTAAAATTGCCCATATGGCTTGTTGCATGTCCTTCACGCTAGACAAATTTCTGCGGATACTAACCATAATATGCTTGCAGACGGTCGATTTCTGCCTCTGTCAATCTATTTCTTCCGCATAAAGGCTTTCCGTCAGAAAGTTTTTGACCTCTCATCTTATTTTCAAGCGTCGAAGACGTGTCCCCATTCTTTTTCATAACATGACCTATGCATTCTAATTTCTTGACAGAGCAATGGTCACCATATACTTTGTTCTCGACAATAGAAGTAAACGCTTTGGAGTCCCCATCTCCTAAATATTTTGTGTACCGAACATTGTAGAGAGACTGGGAACGCTGAAAAATGGATAGAGCTCCAGCTACTTCCATCTTACCGCTTTGTATTTTTCTCTTACAATTTTGAAGATGCTTGGTTTTGTTCGGACAAATACAATGTTTTGAAAAAACTTCGACATCTATAACTTTGCCGGTATCAACACTTGTGACTGTCACCAAACCATTCTTCGAAGAAAAACCACGCTTCTGCCAGCTACCATCAACAGCAACAGCAAGGTCCCTTTTTCCATCATTTTCATCAACGGCTTTTCTGCCATACTGTGTTCACAGGTTTCTCTTGTTGCCTGCAGTAAAATGTGGTTGTACTTTGAGAATTTTGTGGGTGGCGGGGAAGATTCATGATACCGCAAAACATCCTAGCAGACTCAGCACCTTTACCTATGCATCGCATAGCATACACTAGCCGGGTATTCAGTTCATAATTCTCAGAACTATCGCATTTCTTGGAGTTAAAAAAAGTATAGTTATATTTACAAGAAGGACATTTTAAGTGAAACTTCACAGCTTCACCACAGTTACTTTCACTGAGGTGCAACCTGAGTCCTGTTTTTCACACTTTATACATTTTACAGCTTCAAAAAACACACAAGCTAAAAGGTTAATGTCCACAATAACATTTCTGAAACCAGAAAAAGCCTCATCCGAATATGAAATATCCATGTTTACAATTTTTCTCTCACTGGCAGATGGTTCAGTTTCATTAGTACAAAGCTTTGCACCATCAGCACAATTTTTTCATCAGCAGAGTTTTTTGGAACAGTAGAATTGCTTTCACCACAACCATCATTACTTTTATTACATCTTCCTTTATTAAAAACTCCTCTTCGTTTCTTAAATACTTTAGTCGATGCTCTAGGCATGGTAAAGTCGATATATTATAGCAATTTTTTTTGAAAGTTTAAACTTAATAATGTTAAAGAATACTTGCGAGTTCAAAAATTATAACGCAGTTTTGAAAGTGTAAACAAACACTGATTTGACCGTTAAAAATACAGTGAAGTTTCAAATGGGTTAGGAAAATAATAAAAGGCTCAATTTATACAATAAAAGATAAATGTTTTGATTTATACCAGACGCTTTTTAAGCCAAAACAAAAAAACTTTGTTTACTTTTACGCTTGTCAAATGGGCGTGGCCCAGTTTCAACGATTATTTAAAAATAGGTTTTTAGGGCTTCTACTTACCCTAGAGGTTAAAGTAAGGTATTTTTAGAAAGGTTAAAATTATGTGGAAATGTAAAATCTCAAATTGTCAAAAAATCAAATTTTACCTTTCCGACTGCCCTTAATAATTTAATATAATTTCAGTTCTTATTCCTGATATGTTTTTCATACAAATGTAATACTTCAATATCATGTGAAGAAAAAAATTAAACTTTCAGTCGTGACAGAAAAAAAATTTTTAACATTTTTCTTGAATTTTCTTGTGTGTGTGTGCAATTAATACCTTCTTAAAATTGATCATTTATAAAAATTATGGATTGAGAAACAACACGAAAATGCAATTATTTTTAAGAAAAATATTTAACTAATATCAAAAGTTGTATTTTAATTTTATTTAAGCTTATTATAGTTTTTTTCAGAATTATAAACTTTAAAGTGATTTTCCTCAGTTTGTATTTTTCGAAACATTAGTGCATTCAAAATGCTACTCCTTCCACAACTATTTACCAATCACTTCCATTTTTTTCTGTTTGTTGCATATAAAGCATGTAACAAAATTAGGGATCCACTTTGCTGTAAACTGAATACTTTTTAAAAAAATTATATGTAAGAGATATTGGCTTTTTCGTTGATTTTAGCATGTATATCAACATTTTAATTTTTTTCTCAAAAACGAATTAAGTTATTGTAAAAGCGATTCCTAAAGTTGTTTATAACATCTATAGGAATATCACAAAAAAATTCAGGTTAAAAAATTAATAATTACAAAAGGAGTAGAATTTTAAAATTTTCCAAATTTTCGACAAAAAAGTTTTAGTTTTTAAAATTGTGTGAAAAATTTCATCTCGTATAATTTTCTGGAATAGAAACACTATATAAAATGTTAAAATATAATTTTTAAATACATAAATAAAGAGTGTAGCTCAAAGGGTACTAAGTCCTCTTATATATATATAAACAAAAACATTTAAAAGAACTAAAAGAAATTTAATACAAAAATTTCTAATTTTTTGTAAAATAAAACAATTATTGAGTTTTTCGTAAATAATCTGATATTTTTTTCTTTTCTAGAATCGAATTGTCAACAAATTATTCGATGTTGTCCATTTTATTATTCATTTCACTATTGGAGTGAGCGTCTAAATAACTGCGCAACTTTTCATGATGTTCCTCATTTCGGATGACGTGGAAACAGAAGCTGCATTTCATTTTCGCCGTCGGAATCTACATCCCAGATATATTTTTTGAGCTTTGAACAAACTCCAAAATGATACAGTAAGACAGTCCAATAATATAGAAAAATAATGAGAAACAACCTCTCTTTCATTTCTCACTTCTCTTAAATCTCTGGTGTTTTCCGTATTTTGTTCATCCTCAGAGGGAAATCTTTTCGTGTTAAGAGAAAAAAATGCGCAAGAATGCATAGTAGTTAGTCGAGACCATTGTATTATTTCGTGTTAACTGATATTTCGTCTTAAGCATTTTCGCGTTAAACGTATTTCACTGTGCATATACACAGTGCGTTAAGAATTTATAAGACCACTAACCAACTGGTGTATTTCTGAGCAAGATTACATAATGTGCGATTTTTTAACGTATGTATTGAAAATTGATTCTGAAATACTCTTTCAATTGTACCTTTATGAACAATTTTAACTTTACTAGAATTATCCAATTTTCGAAAGCTTAAGATGACTATGTACAGAACCATGATTTTAAAAAAAGCTTATAAATGGATATTTTCTGCATATTTTAGTGTCGTTTTAACTAGAATGTATTTGTTAAATTATTTTCAGAAAAATATTACAAGAAAAATTATTTAAATTCAATTTTTTCGACGTAAAATGAAGAAACGAGACTAAGTGTGCAACTTGAAAAAAGAGTGGAGTTGGCAACAACTGTTTTGATGACGTCATCCCAAACTCCTCTTCTATCAATGTAGCCAGTTTCTTCTTAATCGATCAACGTCAGTTGGGAGTACTGCCTCGTTGCGCAAACTCTGGGGCGCGCCCCCTAGCGGGGCGTGATAACTCTACGAGGGGCGCGAGCATATTAAAAATTCGAAAACAAAAGATTATTTTAAAAAATTATTATTTACTGTAAGTAAAAAACAAAATTCATTCTGACATGATAAAAAATAAAATACACATTTACACTGATACAATGCACTTATAAATGCGTATCAGTCTACTCAAAGTATTCTATGTGATTAATTTAACAATACTAAGTTAGGAACAAGTTTGATAATTACCAGATACCTTATGGGTTTGTATTAAATTTATCTTGATAATTTGTATGGTTTATAATTAATCTCTCAATTGTCAAATAAAAGTTTCGCGATCCGCTCCCCAGTGCCACCTTTTTCCACGTAGAGGCTCATGTGGGATGTTTTTTTAGTTTAGAGGAGGGGACGGAGAAAAGGGATAAATAACCAAATCCTTCTCAAACACTGTCAAAATCCTTTTATTGCATTCCAAAGCCTTCGGAATAATTTTATGGACAGTAGTGCACAGAAAAGATCGTACTTTGGAAAGACGTATATATACGTCCAGAAAATTAAGGCTTTGGCTGAACGACACGTTTATGTACGCCAGCGGCACTTAAGGGGCTAAAGTCGTATTGTAGCTTTAGCGTCAAAGTATATTATTATTGAATCCAATACATTGTTATTGTATGGAGGGGGGGCGCAATGAAACTTATGGTTGAATATTGGGTCGCGAATATTGAAAATTTGAGAAGCACTGGAGTACCATGTTATTGAGTGAACACGGGCAAATACATACTGCTGGGTAAAATGTCAAATCAACTTTAAGTTTCTTGTAAAACTTAATAAATCAGCCGCAAAAACATTTTTAAATATTGACCGAGTCTAATGTAAACGAAACTTTGTGTCGTGCACGTGTTTGAATGGCATAAGCGGTTTTCAGGGGGAAGGTACAGCGTGGAAGATGATGAACGTGCTGGGAGTCCAAGGTCTGCGATTACAGACCAAAACATTGCCAAAATATGTGATAAGAGTGGGTTCTCTCTCACGTCAGTGGTCACACTCTGTTAATCACCACAACTACTTTGAAGTACTAAAAAGACTTCGGAAAAAATTAGGTAAAAAGGGCCACAGTTGTTGAGTGATGGGTGGCTGCTGCACTAGGACAATGCACCTGCTCACCTATTGGTTAAGCAGTTTCTGAGCAGCAAATCATTACTGTGATGGGACATCCTCCTTATTCACCTGGTTTGGCCTCATGCAACTTTTTTCATTTCCTACAATTAAATCTAGCTTAAAGGGAACCCCTTTTACCTCATTGAAGATGTTCAGGCAAAAACGGAGAATCTCTTGATGAGCCTTTTAAAAACCTCGTTCCAGAACTTCTAGCATGAATGGCAGTACCGAATGCAGAAGTGTATGAATGCTGAAGGGAAATACTTAAAAGACGATAATGTCAAGCAGAATTAATTCTGTGCGTACAATGATTTATTGGACCAGTCTCATTTGTGTGTGTGTGTCACACCTTGTATTTTCGAAACATTGTTTTATGAGAAATGCTTCTACAACAATAAAAATTCCGGTATAATTAGCTAAAACTTTTCAACATAACCTGAAAAAGAATTTTTGAAATACATAATTTAGAAGTGTTTTTATGCATGTTTTAATACACACATCAGAGTATAGAAATTTTAACAAAAAACGCCCGTTATTAGTCCAATTGGTCGAAACTTATATAATATTAATATAATTTTTTCAAAAATTCTACTTCAGCCCCTGAACGAAGGTTTTAGCTATATATAAGCAAAATATTATTATTATTACGTAAGCATTTTTCTTAAAAGGAGAATAATTTGAAAATATGCCATTCTTTCTTAATTTATTGCCAAAAAATTGCATTCATATATTTTTTCCTAGTAGTAATATTTCTAAAACAATTTTATACGTATATTGCAATTCAAGTGACACTAAAGATCAAAAACTTTTTCATTTATACGCTTTTAGATATCACAGTTCTTGAAGCTGGAGTATATTAGGATATTGATTGACCCCTTGAGAATATTAGAATATTATATATCATATCAAAATCATTATAAAACGTGTTTCCCAGTATTTCGTAAAAGCGCTACCTCAGGATCAACGATTTGGCTTTCATTGGATTACCTATGTTTTTTGAAAGATTTTCCAGAGTAAAGAGTTATCTGAAGGAGAAAATTAAGAAAAATTTATATATATATTTATTAGTGCTGTGTGGTAAATCTACTGTAAGAGAAGAAGCTAGGTAAATGAAACAAACTAAAATTGCCATTCGCAATGCTTATAATTGGAAAAGATGATTTATGCGAAATAAAACGATCTGGAAGGAAAGAGTTTCTGCCAGTAGGCAACGATTGACAAACTGTTTGATTATCGACTAAAAAAGGATGGATTAACTCTTGAAATTTCGAAATATTTCTGCTTAAAAAAAGCTTATTTCTCACGGTTGGAAAGTCTTAAGGTATCCGATTGTGTTCGGAACCGTAATTTTGCAAAAGCGTATAAATGGATAATTATTTTTGATATTTAGTGTCACTTTGATTAAAAAATTATATAAAGTTGTTTTAAGAATAGTATTACTATAAAAAATGATTTAAGTACAATATTTTGACAAAAAACGAACATAGAATGACTCTTTTTCAAAATATTCTCCTTTTGTGAAAAATGCTTCTATTATAATATTATTTTGCTTGTATATAACTCAGACCTCTGTACAGAAGCTCAACCAGAAATTTTGAAATCTATAACTTAGAAGTGGGTTTATCCATGTTTTACGACAACCGAGGGGAGAAATTTTAAGAGAAAAACGCCGATAATTATTTCAATGGGTTGTAACTCTGAAAATAATGTGAAGTTTTCAAAAATCATAGTTGAGCCTCTGTACAGAGGTCTGAGCTATATACAGGCAAAGTATTATTATAATAGAAGCATTTTTAACAAAAGGAGAACATTTTGAAAAAAGGTTATTCTAAGTTAATTTCTTGCCGAAATATTGTATTTAAATAATTTTTTGTCAAAATGTCCTTAAGACAATTTTATACATGTATTCTAATCTAAGTGACACTAAATATAAAAATTATCCATTTGTGCACTTTTTTAAAATCACGGTTCCGAACGTAGTCGGATACCTGAAATAAAATACTAATACCAAATTTATAAAAATGCAAACATGAAAATTTTTTAATTCATCCAGAAGATGGTCTGAGTGAGTGTTTATTAATGGCGCCCTATAAAGCAACACTAGAGATTAGTGACCGACATCGTAATTTTGAACCACGGTCAAGTGGCGTCCCCAAGGACATTGAGCCACGGCAAACTTAACATGCATCAACCCCTTTACATGTGGGATCTTAAGTGACACCAGCGCTTAACTCATTTCACTATGACCCACACTCGTTACCATCCCAGCTAAGCTGCCGCCAGAAGAGGCTGAAGTGGGTTAAAAGTGTCTTGCAACAGCGAGAGGAAACTAATATTTTCTCATGAAAAGAAATTTAATTTTGACTGTCTCTGTGCTAACATTATGGGAATGATTGGAGGAATGAACCGAAAGAGTACATGGATCAATAAATTGCAGAAATATAATAATGGCTTGGAGACTCTTTACTTATAATGAATTGCGTTATTTACACTGAATTTTAGGACGTATGGATACTCTGGTCAACACTAAGCTAGGCAATAAGACTTTTTAGATGAGACTAACTTGATATTTCAGCAGAACAATATTTCTTGCCATTCCTTTAAAACCCCACAGGAACGGCTTAAATGAGAAAAAGTTCAGGTTTTTTGCCATCAGGTCTAGTCAAAATCAAGACTTGTACTCCATGGAAAAATCTTTGAGTTATATTCTCAAACTCAGTGGCGTAACAGCCCGTGAGGGCCAGGGCCTACTGTGACCCTCCCGGTATACGTGATCATTGGGTGTTGAGGTGCATGAGCAGATGTCCGATCAGGTGGTCCGTCTGAAGCCAGACACCCAGTGTTTATGTCTCCAAGCAAACTTGGTACTCATTTATCGACCCACAATAGTAGAGATGAAAGGTTGAGTTGGCCTTTCCCAGCCAGGGAATAGGACTCGGACCTGTGGTGTGGAAGCGCGATATACTACTCGGCCACTGGGCCATGAGTTATATTATGTCATAAAATTTTTGCTAATAAATAATTTCTCTGCCAATTAACTAAAAGTGGTAACAATAAGAGAATGGAACAATATTTTTAAAATTTAACTTAGCCACTTGAGTATTTCAATGAAAGGCACTGTGTAGATAAACATATTAATTTTCATATTTTCTACATTTTTAGAGAAGTGGTCTCATAATTTATTAACAGAGTATTTTTCATTCGTTTTTGACACAATTTCGTTAACTTAATCAATTTTGATTTATTCAAAATTATTAGAACCTAATTATAATAAATATATTGTTACATCATATTTCATGTATTTAAAGTACAGGGTGATTATAATTAAGGACCCACTTTCAAAATGCTGTAGAAAAAAGACCCACTGGCTAGAATGATTTTAAATTTGATCTGAATATTCTTGAAAAAGGGGGAAACAGTATGGCATAAGAAAAAAAATCCAAAGATTATCAATAGATGGCATTGCGTGCAGCTTAATTGAACTGGATTCGGCTACAAGTAACATATTTAAATGAACTACGATAGCTTTGACACGAGTTGCACATTAAACTAACTGTACTGTTCAATATGTATGATTGTTTCGGTTTTCTGACGAAAAATATGACTTAAAACATTCAACAGTTGTGGCAATGTCAGAGAAAAAACATTCACCACAAGGCGTACTGTGCTGTTTTGCTTCTTGGGAGGGACCATACCCCATATTAAAGGTACCTTTCCTGTACCAAACAGACACATTCGATTTGTTCATTGCATACAGATGCTGATTTCCATCACACCATAATTTTCTGGGGATTTCTTTTTATGCTATTTTATACCTTCCTATATGTTGTACAATGTGCATAAGTTTCATTTAGTACTTTATTGATAACTTTTTGAGTTATCGTCATTTTTGTCATTTTTCCTTAATTTATATCCAGCGTATTTAAAAGTTGCTCAACAAAAACTCAAATTTGCTAAACTTCCCCACAATTTAAAACTGAAAAAGAATTAAATTTATGTACAAACCTGGTGATTTTAGCTGAAGTTAGTATCATTATTGTTTTGTACATAAATGCTTTGTTTCAAATATTTTGTGAAATTATTGTGCTAGTGTAACCTGTCGTCAAAACGAATGCTATCCATATTACGTAAAAATATTTTTTTAATTTAAAAAATATTTTTAGTCATATTTAATCAAAGTAATGTTTTATTTTAGAACATATAAGTTGGAAAATAACATATTTAAAATTCTAGCTTTACATGTGCAGCGACCTTACAGCTCAACATAACGACTCCAAAACTGAACTGAATTGATCTGTTATTATTGTAGCGTGCCTGGTTCCATGTGTTGTAGTTTTTAGAAGTTTACCTCTTAATTGCACATTTAATCTTTAAAGTTAATAAATGTTTATTGTTATTTAATTCAACCGTGTTGTAGTGAAGAATGCCTAACCACGCAACGCGGCAGTGGTGACCCCTTTTGGACTTAAAAACACGTAAGCTATTCTGTTCTACTGACGAATGCAATACAAATTCTTCTACTACGGATGATCAGGATCAGTACGTAGCGAAAGATTTTTTTTTCTCCTTCTCCTCAAGGCCACTTGAAGCATCTGCTCGGAGATTCGTTTCGCTTCCTGCTTATTCAACAATATGACTAGTGAAACCGTTGAAGTCGCTCGTATTGCGTTGCGGCTGCCGCCGTTTTGGAAATCCAACGTTCGTCTATGGATTGCGCAATGCGACCATGCATTCACATTCAGTGGTATCTCCAGTGATGATACTAAGTATTCTGCTTTGGTTGCGAACCTGGATGCTGAAACTCTCTCCTACGTGTCGGACATTGTGTTAAGCCCTCCGAACAGTGACAAATATCACTCTCTCGCAGCGGCTCATCACCCAATTTAGCGACTCGGAGACTCAAAAAATTAAGAAACTGCTTACTGACCTTCAGCTAGGAGATGAGAAGTCCAGCCACCTGTTGCGAAAAATGAAAGAGCTGTCTAATGGCCAACTCCAGGATGACTTTCTGCAAAGTTTGTGGCTTCAAAGAATGCCACCACATATCCAGACTGTTTTATCTGCATCCTCAGAGCCTTTGGATAAACTGGCTATCATCGCTGATAAGGTTTCTGAGGTTGTTGGTTCATCCTCAACTATCTGTGCTGCCACAACTGTTCCTCCACCATCCCAGTCATCTTCATGCAGTGTTCAGCCAACCATGGACTCCTCTCGCCAGGCAGATACAAGAGCTGTCTCTACAAGTTGCTGAACTGACAAGAGAGCGCAATTCCTCTCGCCACCAACGATATAGTTCTGACCGCCGGAGATCACATTCACTCTCTAGGAGTGTCAATAGAGGAAGTGGCATCTGCTACTATCATCGCCGTTATAAAGAGCAGGCCCGCAAGTGTGTTTCACCTTGTGCATTTGTTCAAAAAAACGAGTAAGCTCTGTCATAGCTGGAATGGCAGAGCCCTCGAAACATACCAGCCGGTTATTTTTATTAGACCGCAAGTCTGGCCAGAAATTCCTCATAGACTCTGGAAGTGAAATCTGTGTCATCCCACCTTCTCCAACTATGAATAAATCACCTCAGTCTAACTTCTCCTTATTTGCTGCTAATAATACCAAAATTCCAGCCTATGGTATGGTCCGTAAAGAACTGAACCTGGGTCTGAGGCGACCTTTTATCTGGACTTTCATAACTGCTGATGTATCATCTCCTATAATTGGTGCTGATTTTCTAAAGCACTTCAACCTTTTAATCGACCTTAAGAAAAAAAGGTTGGTGGATGTGAAACTTCTCTTTTCACTTCTTGTGTTTTTTTCAAATATTGTACAGCCCTCACAATCCTCACTGTAGATGCAAACATTAGTTTTAAAAACATCTTATCGGAATATCCAGACCTCAGCAACCCTTCTTTAATTTCCAAATCAGCATCACATGGCACAGTCCACCATATTATTACTACTGGCCCACCAGTCACTGCCAGGCTTAGAAGGCTACACCCTAAACTGTATGATGCAGTGAAGGTAGAATTTGAATTTCTTCTTGCTCAAGGCATTATTAGACCTTCCAAAAGTCCCTGGAGTTCTCCTCTTCATGTTGTGCCCAAATCTGACTCTACAGTTAGACCTGTTGGGGATTACAGGCAGCTGAATTCTGTTACTGAGTTCGACAGCTACCCCATGCCTTATTTGAATGACTTTGCTCATGCACTACATGGCAAGAGGATATTTTCCAAAATAGACATTTTTTAAGGCATTCCACCAAATCCCTATAGCTGAGTGTGATATTCCTAAGACAGCTGTAACAACTCCATGGGGTCTTTACGAATATACCCATTTGTGTTTTGGCCTTGTGAATGCACCACAAACCTTTATGCGATTCATGCATGAAGTACTAAGAGGACTTCCTTTTTTTTGTCTACTTGGATGATATTTTGTGTTACTCAGAAAATGCTGAGGAGCATCGTTCTCACTTAAGAACTATATTCCAAAGACTGAGCTCATATGGTTTAAAACTAAATATCTCTAAATGTGTATTTGGTGTGACTGAACTCATTTTCCTTGGCCACCTTATCACTCCTGATGGCATTAAGCCATTGCCTGACAAAGTTCAAGCAGTTCTTGATTACAAACAACCAGAGACTGTTGGCTCTCTGAGAAAATTTTTAGAACTGTTAAATTTTTATAGACGTTTCTTGCCCAAAGCAGCTGAACAACAGTATCTTTTAAGTGAATTTTTAAAAGGTTCTAAAGGTAAGAAGGACTCAAAGCCTTTAAACTGGTCTTCTGAGGCAATTACAGCATTTCAGAGGTGTAAACAAGCTCTTGCTGATGCTGCACTTCTTGCTCATCCTTCACCTTCTGCCCCGCTTGCTCTTCATGTGGACGCCTCTGATTATGCCATAGGAGGTGCACTTCACCAAGTTGTGGACTCTGAGCTACAGCCATTGGCTTTCTTTTCCAGAAAACTTACTTCATCTGAAAAGTCTTACAGTGCCTACGACCGTGAACTCCTTGCTATCTACTCGGCTATCCGACACTTTCGGTATATGCTGGAAGCTAGAGATTTCACAGTGTTTACTGACCACAAGCCCTCACTTATGCTTTTAGGCAAAAAGTGACAAGTGTTCTCCACGGCAGATCCGTCAGCTGGATTTCATTTCTCAGTTCACCACAAATATTGTACACATTCCAGGATCTGACAATATTGCTGCTGATGTTCTCTCTCGTGTTTCTGCAATCACCTTCCCAAGTCAAATTGACTATGACTGTATTGCTGAGACACAACAGACTGATCAGGAGCTTCACACCCTAATAGCATCTGGAACTTCCTTGGAACTCAAAAAGGTAACTTTTCCCAATTCGTCTACTGAAATTATGTGTGATCTATCAACGGGCACAGCCAGACCCTACATCCCAAAACAGCATCGCCAAGATGTTTTCTCTGCTATGCATAATTTATCCCATCCTGGCATACGTCGATCAGTGCATTTTTTGAAGCAGCGTTTTGTTTGGCCATCAATCTCATCAGATGTAGCTAAGTGGGCAAGACACTGCCTAGCTTGCCAAAAATCCAAAATTCATCGTCATACTAGATCACCTGTTTCATCATTTCAAGAACCTTCCCAACGTTTTGATCATGTTCATCTGGATCTCATTGGACCTCTACCTCCATCAAATGGCTACACCTATTGCCTGACAATGATTGACCGTTTTTCGAAATAGCCAGAGGCCCAACCTCTCAAAGACATAACTGCTGAGACTGTGGCTGAGGCCTTCTTTTCCTCTTGGGTGTCTCGCTTTGGAACTCCTGCAATTCTCACAACCGACAGGGGCAGGCAGTTTGAGTCCTCGCTCTTCAAAGCTCTTAGCAAACTACTTGGTGTTCAGAAGTGTCGTACAACTGGATACCACCCTCAAGCTAATGGGATGATCGAAGAATTGCACCGCCCATTGAAAAGTGCAATCAAATGCCATGCTACTGAGCGTTGGACAGAAGTACTCCCCTATCATCTTACTAGGTCTACGAGCCTCTCTTAAAGAAGATATTCTGTGTACCCCAGCTGAATTAGTTTTTGGGACCACTATTCGACTGCCAGGGGAGATGTTTGACTCTTCCAAGCCAGACGATGATGTTGTGAATTTTGTTTCGAAACTTAAGTCTCACATGCACAATCACTTCACCCTAAACCACCAAAACACCATGGCAAACGTCCAGTTTTTATCCATCCAGGACTGTTGGAAACAACACATGTTTTTCTCCGTCGAGACATGTTACGTCGTCCACTTCAACAACCCTATGATGGCCCTTTCAAAGTCTTACAAAGGAAGGATAAAGTGTTTTTCCTTGACATCAATGGTAAACGGGTATCTGTATGTATTGATAGATGCAAACCTGCCTTCTTTCTTATCTCTGAGGACTTGCAACTACCTCAAACCAAGAATGAAACACCTGCTACTGTGGAACCTAATGCAACAGCTCCAACACCTGCTACAGTGGAACATGATCCAACAGCTTCAACGCCTACCCAGCCATCTACACGTTCTGGTCGCAAAGTTCATCTTCCAACTAGGTATCGTTGACACTGGAAGGGGAATATGCAGCGACCTTACAGCTCAACATAACGACTCCAAAACTGAACTGAATCGATCTGTTATTATTGTAGCGTGCCTGGTTCCATGTGTTGTAGTTTTTAGAAGTTTACCTCTTAATTGCACATTTAATCTTTAAAGTTAATAAATGTTTATTGTTATTTAATTCAACCGTGTTGTAGTGAAGAATGCCTAACCACGCAACGCGGCACATGTATCATTAGATTTTCCTTTATGACGTGACAAACTTTAAATGTATTTTTCTCGGACTTTCAATTTTTGTGATACAAATGTTTTCTAATCAATAACGCCTTTATTCTGTTCAAAATAGTGTCTTAAAACTTTTTTGCATATACTCCCAAATATATTATCTATAAAAGTTAGTAGGGATTTATATATAGTTCGAGATCTCTAGTTATTCTTTCAAAAAATGCTAAATTAATATTTTTTAAATTTTCGTGATTTTCTGCATGTTTAGCGATAAAAATTATTATTAAAAATCAACAAAGAAACAGATTTTCACACACAAATCCATACTAGCTCTTGTGTTCTCAATAACCTAAAAAACATACATCACTTAAAATACCTAAAAATTTTTAAAATTTAACATTTTATAAAAAGTTTTTAAAAACTTCAAAAGTTCTTAATTTTTCAAAAGTATTAGATAGTGGCTGGTCAAACTGAAAGACATTTTACATTCAGAATCAACTTAATAATTTTCATTACTATCAGAATGAACTTAATAATATAACCTGAAAGTAAAATAGAAATTATACTTTTACTATTACTCAAAACAGGGTACTGTGTAGCCTTAACTTCAAAATGTATCACAAATAAATTTTTCTACTTGTCCCTTACATTGAAAGTACATATAAGTTGATTAAAATTTGAAATATGCACACTGAAAATCTAAAACTTTTGACTTATCTTATCGAAATTGCTAGTTAAAAATCAACAACGAGAGTACTTCTTAAAAAAATGACCCATGTCAAAATATTCAGTGTTGTCATAAGGCATATAAATTTAAGGAATTTTCCTTCTAATGGACATTTAAGTCATCTTGATCGAAAAGCAATTTCGTTTATAGTAAGCATGATTGATTATGTGTTTGAAAACTATTGACTTTCATCGATTTTCGTTTTAAAACTGTAAAACTTGTCGTCGAAGTTTTCAATTAATCATCATCTTCTAAGCTGGGTCATTTTCTGCTGTTTAAACAAGTCGAAGAAGTTTAGTGCTTATAAAAAGAGCAGCTTTCATTCCCGAAATTCTTGTTGTTGTTGTTGTTCTCGTGTCCATGAATAAATGCAGTAGATATCACTAGATTCCGTCGAAAGTCTTGATCACTGCCTCTGCTATTCTGGGAGCATCAGGGCTGTATAGGAGTTCCCACAAAGAGTCCCTCAGAGGGACCATTCCCATTTTTAGTAACTTTGTTGCGACGGTTGGGCATTCCAAGATGTGATTGGGCGTCAGTTGAAGATCTGGGCAGTGTTTGCATTGAACATATGATCTTGTCTTGTCTGGGTGAATCTTCATGCCCTTAAGGTGTTCAGTTCTCAATCTGGCAATTGTGGATGTTATAATTCGGGGACAGTCAAATTCCGTAACTAGGGGTTTTTTAAAAGTGTGATTCATAATTCTATGTTTGGCTACTGCATTAGCATCATCAAGTGTGATGGTGGTGCACTTATGTTCGATGTCTCTAGCTTCTTTGGCGAGGCTATCTGCACATTCATTACCCTCAATGTTGACATGTGCGGGTATCCATTGCAGGATACAGGATTTTCTTTTGTTGTGCAGCTGTTCTAGAAGGGTAATAATATCACAGGAGATGTTAGTCTCTCCATTTCTTATGGCTTCTATAGCGGATTTAGAATCTGAGAAGATTACTAATCCTTCTGTAGAATCAATAACATGTGGGTTTTGTTGATATAATAAAAGGGCCTCTCTAATTGCCACGAGTTCACTTGTGAAGTTTGAGGCGATTATGCCTGTGTTAATTTTGTGTTTGTAGTTATTACCATCTGGGAGGAGTAAGATGATTCCGGCACCTCCATTGCTGAGGGATCTGTCTGAGGAACCATCAGTGTAGGCGATTGCAAAGTTATCTTGAGAGAGTATTGCTATCGTTTCCAGTCCTTTTGTCTGAGAGTTACAGGGTCTTCTTTTTTGGAACATGGCTGCAGCAATTCCAATTCGAAACAAGTATTCTTTGGTGGGTTTTTTGGAATGAGGGGCTCCTGAAGGAACTCTAAGGAGGAATGATCCAAATTGAGTTCTTTTCTGAATTCACTATCAAGTTGGAGAGTCGAAGATCTTTTTGAGCCTTGTAGAATGCTTCCATTTATCAAAAACTCTTCTAGAGATATGGTCCAAACCATATGAGCGTAGTTTATTAGTGAACTTGATAGTGGCAAGTTTGCGCCTGCTTTCAGCGGAGGCAAGCCGCATTCTTGTTCGGCCTTTTCATTATTGGTTGATGACACTGCTCCAATAATAATTTTGGCAGCTCTGTGTTGTACAGAATCAAGTTTCCGCTTAACAGAAATAGAGGCCGGAGTCCAAATTGGGGTCGCATATTCTAAAACCGGTCTGATAACAGTGCAGAAAGTGCTTTTTAGGGTTTGAGGTCTTGAGCCCCAAGAAGTTCCGCATAGCTTTCGAAGAATATTCAGTTTTCCAAGAGCTTTGTTGGTAGTTTGTTCGATGTGCTTTGAAAAGCGGAGTTCAGGATCTAAGGTTACTCCAAGATAGGTGGGAAGGTCGACTTTTTTGATTTGAGAGTTCTGTATTTTGATATTAGCATTAAAACTGCTTCTGTGTCGTCTATCGGTAGAGAAGATGCAGTAGTTTGTTTTGTCTGCGTTGATGGTTAATTTAAGATTCTCTGCCCATTCAGCAATACCTTTCAGTGTTGTGTTTAGGGCCTTTTCCGATTCTGTAATGTCATTGTGTGAGTGCCATATAGCAATATCATCAGCGTAGCAGGCGATATTTGTGTCTGGGTGAATATGATGGTGGATGGTGTTCATAAAGATGAGAAAGAGCAAGGGGCTTAAGACAGAGCCTTGAGGAACTCCAGCCCACATTCTGCGAGATTCTGAAAGTGCCCCGTTAAATCTAACGGAAAATTTTCTTCCTCTGAGAAAATCATTTATCCATAATAACGCTTTGCCATTAATTCCGGTGCCTTGGATAGTATGGACCAGTTTTTGACGCCAAACTCTATCAAATGCTGCTGAGATGTCCAAAAATACTGCTAAAGTTTTCTTGTGAGGCTTTTCTTGAAAACCATCAATTATCGACTGGTTCAGGTAAAAGAGCTGGTCGGTAGTACTATGATGGGTTCGGAAAGCTGTTTGATAGAAGTGAAGCTTTTTGTTTTCGATGAGCCAGTTCATAAGCCTACGGTGGATAATCCGTTCCATGAGCTTGCAGAGGGTGCTGGTGAGGGAAATTGGCCTATAGTTTTTGCACTCTGAAGCATTCTTGTTTGGTTTCAAAATTGGAATGACGGTGGAAAGTTTCCAGATTTTGGGCAATTTGCCAGTAGCCCATGAAAGGTTAAAAATTTCCAATAGTTCTTTTTTTGCAAGATTTCCAAAGTGTTGGACCATGCGGCCAAAAATAACATCCGGGCCAGGGCTTTGCCGGGATTCATTTTAGCAATGGCAGCTTCTAGCTCTTCCATTAAGAATGGTATGGTGAAGATGTTTTTATGGTTATATCTTTTTGAGTCTTGGATGGTATTCCTGTAGGTACGCAGCAGTTTCCTGTCATTTGCGTTGAAAGTTAACTTGCTTTTGTTTTCATAGTGCTTTGCTAGCAGGGAAGCAGTTTCCTTATTTGTGGCTGCATCTCTTCCAGAGGATGATATGATATTAGTAGGAATGTCTGCTTTTGGTGTGTTGATTGATTATTAAGAGTTTTGATGACTTTCCAATGCTGAGATATTTTTTGGGGATCTAAAGTTTCACAGAATTCAGTCCATTTTTTACGCTTGCAGGAGGAAATAACCTCTTCAACTTCGTGACAAAGGTTCGTGAATCTTATTCTGTTTGTTTCAGTATTATTCTTCTGAAGTTCTGTACTTAGTTTGTCACGTTCGTTAATTAAGTTCTCTATGTTGGTGTCTTTCCAAAACGGGACCCAGTCATTTCTTCTTTTTGACCCTAGGGATAGAACGTTTTGCAGCAGCATTAATATGCGAAGCAAAGGACCGTAGTCTCTCGTCGAGGGTGTGTGGCGAAGAAAGGAGCAGAGCAATTCAAGTTCAGAGGTGAATTTTCTCCAGTTTGCTTTCCGAAAGTTCCAGGATCTTTTGCTTTGGATGGTGCCATCAACTCTTTGATTTATCGAAGTTATAATAGGGAAATGATCGCTAATAGCACTTTTTAGAATCTTCCATGTCGCTTGACTTGCTGTTTGGTGGTTAATGGCCGTGATGTCAAGGGCTGATGTTGTGCCGTTGGTTTTGGAGAGGTAGGTACTTCTCTTGTCATTTAGTATGGAGAGATCGTTGTCACAGAGCAGGTCTTCAATCTGTGAGCCTTTCAAGTCTAGAGTCCTGGACCCCCAAGATGGGCTCTTGGCATTAAGGTCTCCTAAAAGAATTTTTGTGTCCGATTTTATGTCCAAAAGCGTGTTAAGGAGATCTAAGTTGATGTCAGAGTTGTCTGGATGGTAGGTATTAATGATTGTTACTTCCTGCTGCGGTAGGAGTACAGTGATTGCTTGTACTTCCGTGCTGTTCTCATCGTAATCTGTAGTTGGTGGCATTATGATTTCTCTAAATTTTATGTCTGCTGATTTAACAAGGAAAGCAAGGCCGCCACCTGCCCGGTCTTTTCTGTCTTTTCGCAAAGTAGTAAAGCCTTTGATTTTTAGCTTCAGATTTGGGTTAAGCTTGGTCTCTTGTAGACACGCAATATGTACCTTATTTACGTTGAGGATCTCAGTGAGCTCCTCAATCTTTCTCTGGGTACCATTAATATTCAACTGCAAAATGTTTAGGGTCCTCGTAGCATACTTCTCGCCATGGGCCCGGACTTCAACCCGTGGCGCGTCGGCTACCCCGAACGCGGTAACATTATCTGAATCACTCAATATTGCACTATTCATGGAAAAAGGTGCCATATCCTCCAGGAGGTTGGACTTCTACCTGTTGGTCCACGGAAGGTATTTTATTTCCCTTCTACCACCCATTGGAAACCAATGGAGGCGTTCCCTATCCGCCACCTGGGGACGCGCCCTCTAGGGGTTACAGGCTCCCCGAGGGCCGAAATTCTTGTAAGAATCTTATATTACACACTTTCATGCTGTTCGACTTTTACAAGTCACCTTTTTATAGGGAAGTCATCAGATGAAGTAAATATAATAAATCTTTCTTAAGCTGATAATGACATGAACAACTCCGAAGAATTCATATTTTCTTTTGATAGAAATTCTGAAGAAAATAAGAGAGTTCCGATATTCTAAGGAAAATATTGGTATTATTTTTCAAATAACTAACAATTAATCAGATGATATTTGCTTAAATTTTTGTGATAATAAAATTATAAAAATATCATTGTAAAATAATTGTTTTTTAAAAAAAGAAAAAGGGATAATTTTTGCTGTTCTCTTTGGGTATAAATTTTCTTTAAAATCCATTTCTGTGTCCCAAAAATAGAAATTGAAAACATCTTTTTTACTAATAAATGCCCTTTGTTTTAAGATTGGAAAAAATGACTTACTGTAGAAACGAAGAAATGATATTAAGAAACATATTACATTAAACTTTAAGAGATGCAATGAACGATTTCAATTTATACACAAGCGTAATTTTTCAAGGCTATATTTTCTTAAAATTTTAAAGTATTATTGCATACTGCCTGTGTATAATGAAAATATATTTTAAAATAGAAAAGTAAAGGTTTACTTAATTTATTAGCAACTATAACTTAGTACTAAAAATCAAATATATCTTTATAATTTGTGAGCGACTTCCCCCTGAAGTCACTCCCTCACCGTCCTGCCTACCTAAAGGTGTTGGAGGAAACAAAGCATGACCCGAAACTTCCATAATACTTCTTATTTATTGTTATTCAAACACACTAATCAACCACAAGTTAAACCACAAGAGAAAATTCTAGGAGTGATATAAAGCAAGCAATAAATCCTGAGTGAACAAGCGCAAGTAGATAGATCAATTTAACCTCATCAATCTTAGCCTATCAGATTCCTAATCCACTAATTAAAACTCCGTTCTTAACTCAAGTTGCGTAAATCACTTAAAACTCCCCTTAACGCTGCAACAGATTCTCTGCTCCTTCCTCTCTACAATTACCAATCACTGACTTTATATACTCTAACTAATCTGCATATCAGGATTTCTTCTTGAGAGGGATTGCTGTGAGTTTAAACGTGAATGCTATCCCAAAGATTCCCCAAGAGGATTAGTATGAAAGGCCTCGTAAAGACCCGTCACAAGTTAACTGTAAAAAAAGTATTACAATATTTCGAGGTGTAACAAGATCTTACACGTGTTTTCCCTTGACAAATCTCCGAGTTTCCTTTGTGACATTACTTTATTATAAGATCTCGTCTTGTGAACGAACATGACACAAACAAAATAGACATTACTAAACAGATTTGCTGTGAGGATAGAAAAAATTATGTCTGTGATTCCTAATCTGTAACAAAATGTGTATAAAAAATGTTTTCTGGTGACTGAGGAATTGAAAAGAAAGGCGAAAAATTTTAGTGTGAAAAATTTGAATTGATCCTTAAGAAATAGATGTTTATATTTTTTTACATTTCAGAATCCTATATAAAAAGAATACAGAATCTTGACGCTTATTGTATTATTTAAACATGTTTAGAAGAAAATTGATATGCAGATTTATTTTCAATGGTTTTATGCTTGTCTTTAACTAATAAATTATATTTATCAAGAACCTATTTTCTCTCCTGGGCTTCCTAAGAACACCACAATGGGCTCAATTCATGTGACGTCATAGTCACATGATAGGAAAAGCCACGTGATTCTAGCCAATCAATTTAAAATCTCATGCGACGTCATAGCCACACGATAAAAACTATCTAGTGTTTCTAGCTAATCAGTTCAAGCGCTCCGGTGTTGCCAAGTATTTCTCTTTGCAGAAACCTTCTCATAAAAAGCACATATGTATACAAAATGCATTTTATTTAAATGTATAAGCATAAGATATGATTTTTTTTTAATTTAAAAAAAATCTTTTTGAAGAAATTTGTTTTCCTAACATTTAAATATCTTAACCCAATTATGAAATTTGAAATTTATCTGAGTTTTACAAATAGAACAACAGGTACAATTAGTTTAATGTTTGTTTTGAATTCAATGGAAAACACGTGTTTGTTTTTATGACGTTACTTTATGAATTGAGCCCATTGTAACAAGTTTATTAGAACCATGTACTAAAAGGGAGCCTACTAGTATCATCAAAGCAAAAGGGCTCAATACTATTGGTAAATATCCGCAAGAGGATTTCGTATTTGCCTATACAGACGGTTCTTCTGATGAAACATTCTTGAATGGAGGTTCAGGAGTATTTATGACCACTCCAAGTGATGCAAACTACCAACGAATAATTGGTGCTGGAGCCATTGCCTTTTGCTTCACTTGTGAACGAGAGATAATTGAGGCTCTTAATCTATATGAGACTCTCCCTATTCTGGAACAGACTAGATGTCTCGTCATTATCTGATCTGTGACTCAAAAGCAACCCTCCAGGCAATTCTAAATGTAGGTTCAAGGATTACTGAAGAGATTTGCTCTCGCCTGTTTAGATTACAGGAGTTAAAGTCTGCTTCCTCCAATGGTTACCTCCACATATTGACATTAAAGGCAATTAAAACGCAGATAAACTGGCGAAAAAAGCTATAAATCTTAATGACATCTTTGTCAGCATTTCTTTAATAGACGCAAATGTTGTTGCAAATTTCAAATTGAGAGGGAAGCCAATTCCTGTCAAGCATCAAATGTGTAGTATAAGTGGAGAACGCCTATTAACAAAGACCATTGTTAGGTTAAGAACAGGTCATTACAGAGGAATGAAGCTTGAAAAAGGGATGGTGGAAGATCTTATAGGAATTGTGATAATTGTTTAGACACAGAGCTAACACCTGCTCAGATTTTTGACTATCCAGCTGCTCTACAAGAAATAGGGGTCCTCTTTTCGTCAACAATATGAAACATTTGGATAATATGAAACAGATTGCCAGAACAGTCATCTGGGTACTATCTGATTTGGTCCCGTCATGGATACGACGCATCATCATCATCAACTAATAAATTATAAATATAGGATTGATATTTCAAAATTTTATTTTAATCTAGTTCATTATCAAGCAAATTTCAGTAATTTAGAAATCTAACGAAGTAATTATTCATCTCATTTATATAGTTAAAAATAATTCATTTGAGATTTATAAAAAATACTCATAATTTCATTTCATTTAACTATAAAAAATCTGATTAATCTTTTTAATTACAAACTCAAATTATTCTGTTTCACTTTAAAAAATTATTTTTGTTAATAATTTGTAAAAGATATTGTTTTTTCCTTTAAAAATGAAGCGCTTGCTTCTCTGAGCTGTTAGTAAATATTGAGACATTTTACTTATTGATTCTTACAAAAAATTATACTTTTAACTTTTTATTTTTAGTATTTTTTTTTCCTTTTTTGATCATTAACTATAACATTAAGTTTATGCATTTGTAATCTTTGCTTTTAATCATTACTTTTAAAACTTTTTCATCTTATTAAATGAGAAATGATTGATGATTTTGTAAAGTTTTTCTGTCATAAAAAGAAAACTGAAAGATTTTTTTCTCTCTGCCACAGGAGAAATAAGTTAAAATGTAAATAAATAAGTGAACAACGAATCAATAAAATGATTTTCAAAAGGAGCAATATAGTATTTCTCTGGGGGAAAATTACAATTACAAGAAATACATCAGAACGAAAATTAGAAAAAAAAATTCCATGGAAAAATTCTAAGGAGAATAATATCGTAATATATGTTTCTCATTTATAAAAATCTCCAGTATGAGTTTTTAATTAATCTATGCCCAGAAAACATCACATGGCTATAAAAATAAAAACAAAAGGGGTCATCGAAGAAAATAACAGAAAAAAGCATACTGATGACCGAAAATTGTAAAGAGAATGGTTGAAAATTTAAATTCTAATTTTTTTTACATTTTAAAAGGCAACATAATGTTTTAGAAAATGAGTCGTGAACTTACTTAAAAGTTTATTTTTATAAAACTTCTGATTTTATTTGATTATATAATGTTAATGAAAATGCAAATATATTTTCTAAAAATCTTAAATAGTTAAAACATTTTTTTAAAAAAATCATTCGCATATATATAGAGAGAGAGAAAGAGATATGCTAACTCTGAATTTATATTGCTTCCCTATTAGTTTAATAAAACTTACATTTCTTTCATTTAAAATTAAGGTTTTCTTAAGTTTATTTTTTTAAGTGTAAGGGATTTGAATTACTCGTAGCTTTAGATGACACGTGTTTCAAACGATGTTAACCCTACAAATTATAAACATTCTTATTTATATAAATATAAACAAAACGAACTTCATCAACAAAATGAATATAAAACGATTATCTGACAGTAAATGAATTTTTAATTTGGAATTAAATTGCATTCTCATCATTTTGGTGATTTTGGCTGCATTTACACATACACCACATACACAATGGCTTTATACGGCAAAAATAAGTATTTAAAATAAAATACAACACAGCACATAGCCCTTCCTGTATCAATCTATAGCTTAAATGTGATGCAAATACTTTCATTACAAGTAGAAATGTTGCTATAGGGTTTTTCTGAATCCTTAAAAGAAAATTATACTATTATCTTATAAATTATACTTTATTTTAGCAACTATAAAATAATGAGGAATAATTTAATTTTTTAAAGCTAAGCTATTTGTGAGCTATGATGGTTATAAAACGATTTGATCTGAAGAATGTTTGGAAGAAAAGATATTATTTTTTGAAGTATCTTGAAACAATCGTCTTATAATGACCTCTTATCAAAAGAATTTTACTCTAAAGAGACGTCTTGGATAAAAATCATAAGAAGTTTAGATCACATAAAAGGTAGATGTGCTTTCGCATTTGGAAATGTAAACGAGGAAGCTTCTATTTACTACTTAAGAGTTAGTTTAGTTTTAATTAAGTCGTCTATATTTATACTCTTCAATAATGGTAAATGATCAAATTGGGGTAATTAGAGCGTCCTCTAAAATATAAGTAGACTCTTGATATTATTAAAAGAAAACAATATCCTACTTAAAACAAAACGAAAATTTTCCCCAGCTTATATCAAAATAATTTTTTATCAACAATATTATTTTTTATATTGATGGTAATAAACAATTTGTGAAATTTTCAAAATATCTTATGCGTGGATATTATTTTGGATGACAATACAATAATTTTTAATTATAATTAATAAAAATTAATTGATTAAAACTAATTATTTAAAGAATTACAAATACAGCCACGTTGGTGACTTGGCGACACTTTTAGCGACTTGTGTCAAAACTTGAAAAGGTTTTTTTCTCACAATTTAAAGCGTTCAGTAGAACTGAAATTTTATATACACGATTTTTTGGATGGCAATACCATACTTTAATGATAATTAATAAAAATTCATTACCACTTAGTGTTGTGATTTGATACGTAACTAGTTAAAAAAAAAGTAACTAAAATAAAAATTTTCTTTGTTGATCTAAGTAGGAATTGACTTTAAAAAAAATGTATATTACTTGTTTTAAAAAGGAGATCCGTCTATTTATCCAAAATATTTATATTCTATCAAATGCATTTTACATGCAATTAACAAAACTCAATTTCTCTCAGTAATTAAATTGTGTGTATGTGGGTGCGTGGGAGGGTGGACATAAAATACATTTGTAAAAATTAAATTAAATAACAAAGGATCAAAGCAAAAGTTCAACAAACATGAAAATAAATGTCTAAGGAAGAATTAAGAAATACGCAGAAACCAAAATTAAATATGAATCCTAACAAGTCAAAAATCAATTTCAGACAGAAGACCGAGCAAGTGAGGTTAAACTAGTTTCATGGCACCAACCTTCTTTTTTTGCGACTTAGTAGGCTAATAACGAAAAATGCAAACAAGAAAGGAAAACAATGAGCAAAAACTTCAAAACAAAATTATGATTAGTTAACCAATTTAAGGTTTGAAAAATATCATAGATTTACAAAGAACGAATTCGAAAAAAAATTATGTTCACAAGGGAATTCAAATAAATATATATATACATGGGGTCGCAGGTCTATTGGGACAAACTTTAAGGGAAGGAAGATGATATCACAAGGATTCAAAACAACACGTAGTCGGAAACGTCCTTGTTCAACGTTAGGTAGCGTTTCTCACAAAAGCATTGGAGGAAACAGACCTCCAATATCACAGTCATTTGAGCTGCTATCACACTCAGAGTACTGTAGGACAATTTTACGAACATCTAACTGGCAGATATGCACCTGATTTACGGATTGGCAGAAGGAAATGCTTGAACAGCAGAAAGATTGCATCACAAAAGGTATCCACAGAGAGATGAATCGGAACATCGGATGTTTACTAATTTGCATCAGAATTTGTGAAAGTACTTTTTAAAGATGGAATGAGTGTAATTGTAAGAGAGGCTCGACCCTCTCGCGCGGGCATCTAGATGTGTGGGGGAAGGGAAAAACACTCGACATGATTCAACTAATTTATTTATTTCCACGCTAAGTACAGACACAATTACAACTAATAATAGAAAGAGAATATCTCAATGATAACCGTAAAAGTGGAACAACGACAGTAAAACGTGAGCGATTAGGAGACTAACTAACTTGATCCTTATCTTAATTAATGATCTAACTACTTATCCTATTTAATATAATCAATTAAATCTTAGTGAATAATCGTCATTTTAAGGTTTTCTTCTAATAATAATCAAATCATTATAATTCTTCATTATATTATACCTTCAGTAGCAGTCTCACCTGCCTTGAATATATCTTCTCTCCTTCTAGCTAGAAAACCTCGCCTATTAACAGTAAGTTAATTTACATATCACGATTCATCTTCTTCCGAAAAGTTGGTTGTGAATAACGCGAATTGATTGCCCAAAGATTTCCCAGGAGGATTAATTAGAAAATCGTGTATAGATCCGTTACATAATGGTGTGGCCTTCACTTTGCAAAATATGATTAACACTACTCCAAAGATGATCCTACGGCAGCAGTGATGTTTCGTACACTGGTGCTTGTATTCCTTCTAACGGTATCCACAACATTTTGTTCTATGCTGGAAGTTCGATTCCCTCCCCCCACCCTATCCCCTCGTAATGATCCATATTCACACAAATTGCCATTCAAATCAAGTAAATATTCGGTGGTCGGGTCCATCTCTCTGTGGGTACCTTTAGCGTCTGCTGCTAGTGCATTTCCTTCTGCCATTCCGAAAATCATGCATATATCTGTCAGCTATGTGTTCGTAAAATTGTTCCATAGTTCTCTGAGGGCGATGACAGCTCAAATGATTGTGGTAATGCAGGTCTCTTTCCCTCAATGCTTTTGTGAACAGCGCCACCTAGCGCCGAACGAAGACGTTTCCGACCATGTGGGGTTGCTATGAGTCCTTGCGATGTCACCTATCTCGCCGTAAAGTTTGTCCTAATAATCCTGGTACACTTTGTATATCTAAACAAAAGAAAAGAAAAGAACAATGTCATAGTTTAAATATTAAATATCCTACAGAAAAGGGGTGGGGATAAAGAAAATGCACAAGTATATATAAATAAATTCCCCTTATAGAATCCAATCCCTTTTTTAATTTGTTTATTTGTATTGAAAGTTAAATTTAGAGTTATATGTTTACTACATAATATCTACTAACTTATACAAAGGCAACATGATGCATGTTTGTAATTTTTCAAGGAGAAAAAATTTTTGATAGATGTAACGAACAAACAACAAAAACGAAGAAACCAAGTAAAGCATAAAATAAAAAAGAGAGTTATTATATGCAGAAGAATTTTAAATCGTTTTTACTAAAGTATCTTTATAATAAAAAATAACGATTTTTTATTCAATTTTAATTCTGAAAAGAATTATATATCTTATTTAGAATCTTTCTTCAACCCTCTTAGAATTTTAATGTGAACAGTTCAATTTTACTGATGTTCCGAAATAAGAGATTTTGTTTTTCCTTTCTATTCGGTAATTATTTTGTGAACCGATAATAAAAATAGTGACTAAATCCTAACATCACACAAAGTGTAATATACAAATCCGCTTATTCTTTATTATCCAGAACACATCAAAATAACTTACGAGGATTTGGTAGATTTTGAACAATTTTTTTTATTTATGTATTTAAAAATTATAATTTAGCATTTCAAATATACAATGTTTCCATTCAAGAAAATGATACGAGATGAAATTTTTCACGTATTAATCACACAATTTTAAAAATTTAAATTTTTTAAAAACAATTTGGAAAATTTTAAAATTCTACTCCTTTTGTAATTATTAATTTTTTCACCTGAAATTTTTTGTAATATTCTTAAGAATATTCTAAATAACTTTAGGGATCGATTTTACAATAACTTAATTCGTTTTCGAGAAAAAAATAAAATGTTGATGTGCATGCCAAAATTCAACGAATAAGTCACTATCTCCTACATTTTAATTTTTTTTAATGTATTCAGTTAACACTAAAATGGATTCCTAATTTTGTTACATGCTTTATGTATCACATGCAGAAAAAAATGGAAGTGAATGGTAAATAATTGTGGAAGGAGTAGCATTTTCAATGCACTAATGTATCAAAAACCAAACCGAGAAAAACTACTTTAAAGCTTATAATTCTGAAAAAATAATTATAATAAGCTTAAACAAACTTAAAATACCACTTTAAGACATATATTTTTCTTAATATCATTTTCGTATTTTTTCAACCCATATATTTTTATAAAGGATCAATTTTTAGAGAGTATTAATTGCACAAGAAAATTCAAGAAAAGTGTTAAAAAAAATTTCTGTTTTGACAGAAATTTTAGTTTTTTTTCTTCACATAATATTGAAGTATTATATTTGTATTAAAAACATATAAGGAATAAAAACTGGAATTATTAATATAAAATGCCTTAATTCAAAGATTTTACGTGCACACTTTTCACACATAGAAAAAAAATTACATTATTGAACGCCTCGGTAATACACTGCTTTATATACTGCACCTTCTTTTTCATGGTTATTATTTCTTTTTTTAAAATAGATTTTTTTCATCGAGACACTTTTTTAAGCTTTTTTTCTAAAAAGGGAGCGTGGTCGAACTGCCTAATTTCTTAATTTACGTTTTTAAATGAAGTTGTATCCAACTTCTAACTTTCCGACATGCAAAAGTGATTTATCAATTGAAAGATAATAATGCAAAGAATAAGATTAAATAAAAATCAATAAAAACGACAGTTCTGGCATTTTGGGGGAACAAAGTCTTCTTAAGTCGATCCTTTTAATTTCAGCATCGAATATATATTAACTTGATATCCATCGTATTAGAACATATTTTTTTTAAAAAAATATGTGTGATTATAACTTTCTTTGCATTTATACTAAAATTGTCAGAATTGAACTCAATCGCAAAGTTTTTACTTTTGTCATATACAATTTCTTAAATTTCTATAAAAATTTCATTGGCTCTTCAGAACACGAAAGCTAGTTTGGTCATAAAAATAAAAGTGAAAAAAGATACCATTTGAGAAAAATAACTATCAAAAAAATTGGCTTGAAAACTGAAAAGGTGACAAAAAATAATAATTTTTTATCTCTTTCTGTTTTTAAAAAGACAATTTTTGGAATCTGATGTAGGCTTATGTGGAAATTATGACATTATTCAAAAGAAACATTTCACAGAATTATTAATTCTTTCAAGGAATTATCAAAGGTTATTTCTTGATATTATAATATCTCACATTAAAACTGAATATCATGCATTCATTTTTACAGATTTTTACTATAAATAATAGCTTGATGCAAAACTTTTTTCACTTAAAAAAATACAGACTCTTTGATAATCTAAATTTCTCATTTTGAATTCATATCTTATCACACACACACTTTTATATTTGCTCAAAGAAAATATGATTTATTATAGATTGTTGGAATGGATCGTAAATATTCTTTGAAATAAACAAAGATTTCAAAAAACTGTAATGGAAATGAAGTTACAAAATAAAAAGCCAGTATATATTCTGTTTCAAGATTGTTAAGATATATTTACGAATTTTTAGAATTAGAATATTTTTTTCATACAAATTTTGCCTTTAAAATTATTCTAAGCATAACACTTATAATACCAGGTGAAATTTTCCTATCCTTTTGCTTCAAAAATTAAATCAATATATTAGAGAACGCAATTCAATTCATTCTTAAAAATTTAACTGTTATTGAAACAAGTTAAAATTTCAATTAGAATGCAATATGTTTTTAATAAATGAAAAATAAAAGAGTCATTATCCCCCAAAGTTTTAAAATGTTTCTCCTGTTTATAAAAATTTATCATTAGTAGTTTTACACATTTAGGAGAAAAGGCCCAATTTTTAAAAAGGGGTATACTACCCTTCTTTGTGTAATATCTTGATATTTCATTTTTAAAATAATCGTTGTTTTCCCATAATTTGTCAAACTTTTTCTGCTTTTAAGGACAAAATGGCTAATATCCTACTTTTTCAAATGATTTACTTTCGAAAAATACAATTAGTACACGGAACTTTACTTTTATAAAGTTTCTCTATAGTTAGAGAAAATTCAAAATTCTAAATCAGAAATAGAATTTTAAAAACTTTCAGATTAGGAACTTTAAAAAAATGCTAGCGTGTAAAAATTAGAAAAAACTAATACTTTAAAGAAAACATGTTAGGATAAGTAAATTACAAAACAATACCTAATCAGTTTTTTTTAAAAAAAAAAATATTTTATTTATATATATACCTATATAAACTAAGGTTCAGTTAAAATTTGTAAGGGAACACAAATTCTCAAAATTTCAAACTCAGAATGCTTGAATGGCATCTCAAAATATCCAATTACCTGGAAAAATTCAGAGGGCAATACTTTAACTATCTAATTGTTATCCTAATAATACGTCAACAATAATGATTCAAAATAAGAGAAAAGGTTTTTGTAATTTTTTTCTTGTTAATTATAAAGTTTTTTCATCAATAGGGTGGGGAAGTTTAAATAGTATGATTCCAGCTCAATTAGCGCGTTTTCGTCAATTGATCATAATTCAAAATTATGAGGCCTAACACCGATAGCCCTTCTATTGAGTCACAGTGCGAGGCTAATAAATAATCGATCAAATAGTTTAATATAAGGGAGAAGAAAAGTGGACATATGTGATTGTGTCGGAATGAGTGCCGCTATAGCAGAGCCACCGAACAGGGACACGAAGGACAATAGAAAGTATACACCGCATACAATGTTTCACAATGAAACCTGTTAGTGATAGAGGAAATTAATCTGAAGTAAAGTCCTTTCATATAAGGAGGCATCCAGATTGGAACAATGTGAGGGAGTAGGGTTTGTGATTGTGGGAGGTGAGTTTAACACGGATATCTGTCGACATATAGGGGTAGTCTACAGAGAACACTGCTTATGTCGATCGTCTTGGAACAGTTATTGTAAAAGTTTTCGAGAAGGTCAGCAAATGATATAGAATCTCCATGACAATGTCCACCCACACGTTTCCCGTGAAACCAATGCAACTTTAAAAGAAATCCGAGGGTAAATGTTAAAACACTCCCGTACAGTCCAGATTTGTCATCCTTTGCCCTTAGGCCTCTTCAGAGAATATTACGTTTGTATTTGGACGATGAAGGGAAGGCAGCTGGGCAGGACTTCCTCAAGATTTAACCACGTTCTTTCCAGAGTGAAGACATAGACCTGCTACCGAAATAATGGGACTTGTGTTACAACACCCATAGCGATTTCTTTTAATTTCCAATAAAATCATTCTTTTCATTGAACTTGTTCACTTTTCGTTCAAGCAACCCTTACATTAGTTTTTAAGCAAGTAATACGATAAATCTTCCATTAAAAACACAAATTATAAACGCGAGTTTAAAAGAAAGATTTATGAAGGAAATACGCTAAAATATTTGACTGATATTTCCAGGCGCCTTTAGTAAATTTAAAATAGTGGGCAATATATTTCCCAATGAATGCAAAAAAAATAATAAAGATCTGTAAAGCTTGAAAATTTTTAATAATAAAGGCTCATTTGTAACAATTCTGAAAGAAGAAACTTAGGCACAGCAAATTTATCGTATTTCGAATCAGAAAATTGAAAACAAATGAAAAAAGTCAGTTCATTTTTCATGGACGTAAAATGCATTGACAACAATTGAAAATGAAGTTTTAATTTCTCCTGTAAATGACGGCCGGCGATAAAACGAAACATTTTTGGAACTTTTCCATTTTCTTTAAAATGAGATTGGAATATTGAATTTCGGTTTCCTTGAAGGTTGAATTTTGTTCAGTCTACAACGATCAAGCTGCGCTGTGGAATCAAATCTTTCAATCTCAAGTAAACATCGAAACGCAAAAGAAATCTTCGTTGAATCTGTAGTGAAAATATTGGAAGTTCAGTGCATCTCACCAATCGAAAGGTTGAAGGAAAGGGAAATTTTTCTTGTTTATCTATATAACTTCATGCATCATTATCTCGTATTCGTGCCCTTTGTGTATGTTAAAATGTGTTTATTCAGGAAGGGAGACCTATTTTAGGCAAAAATATAGCGGTAGTGTTTTAAAACTTCAGTAAGTTGTGGAAAAAAATATCACCGGTTTCAATAAAGATTATATTGAAAATATTTTCATTTTTAGTGCAATATTTTCAACAAATAAGTATAAGGCCTAAAATGTTTGCATTTTCTTAGATCCCGTTGCTTTATGCGCCAGTTGTATTGACTGACAAAATGGCAATACAGAACGCCAAAAAAACTGTATTCTAGTTCTGATGTAACTGAAATCTTGAAGTCATAGTTTGCTTAGAAAATCTTTTTAGAGCAAATATTTTCGAATATTAATATGAGTAACTTTAAGTAAACTTTTAAGATTTCTAGACTCTGGATAACAAAATATCAAATGTGAATAATTATATGCAAGTATTTTACAATATGTCTAAAACCAGCTTTTTTTTACACTTTAACCACTTTAATGCAAAAAAATGTTCTTTAAACAAATTATCTTCAAAGAAAACCAAAAATATATTAAATACATTATTTTGTGAATTGCTCCTGAGCTTTTTCACCAGTATTATACAGATATTTGATTTGATAATAAAGATAAATATTTTTGTAAAAATTTTATTCATAATTTTGATTTGCATGTTATTGGATTGCTTAAATATTCATATATTTTCTTTCTTGTTTTTGTTTAAAATAATGAAGATATCTTAATAAATATTTAACCCCAAATAAAATACAGGATGGCAAAAATTTTATTTTGGAAATTAAATTCCCTTTAGAACAGGTGTGAAAATAGCGGCCCGTAGGCCCCATGTGGCCCTCAACGAACATTTTTGCGCCAAGACCAGTATATCGGCACACAATAATATATCATAAAATATCAAAATTTCTCCGAAATAGGAAAGATTGGAGCAGAGAAGAGATGCCACACACATAAGTGTCAGGATGTAAATATTAAATTTTCTTGTTGTTTTAGAAATGTTTATTTTTATATATTATTCGAAATAATCCTACGTTTCTATTTAAAAAAAAATTGTGGCTTATCTTAAGTTAAACCATGTTTGCTTGGCCCAAGCTAGCCTTTGAGTTTGACACCCCTTCTGTAGAATAATGGATTATTCTGCTATTGCATAAACGAATCAATATAAAATGTTGTTGATTTTTTGAAAGTATTTTATTATCATCTCAAATATTTTTATTTGTGCAAAAGCTAAAAATAAACTAAAACAGTGTAAATATCCTACGATTCTTTTTAAAGAGGTATAAAATTTATTCATGTTTGAGGAAAGTAATTTTTCCACGTTTATAACTTTGCTGTCTTTTAAAACAGTAAATATTAAAACAATCGAAAAAACACAAAGTAAGCTATGTTATTGATATATCAGAAATATGCTGTTAAGAATTATATTATAGTGAAATTAGCCGTTACCCGTCCTCTTCGAGGGGTATTTCATGACATTGTATGTCTATATATAATCTGTTTTTAAATTATTTATATATAAGTCCTAACATATTAAGCTTTCGACTGTATTAAAAATATTTCTATTGTACGCGCTTCTTGATTTAAAAAACAGGACTTAAAATTCTAAAACAGATGAATAACTATCTCTTACCACACATACTTCTCATCGGTGGGTGAGGAGTAAGGGAGGGGATTATTAGGTTTCCACAAAACCCATTGTTAGCGGATCTCTATTCACCCAAAGAAACATTCTTACCAAACTCTAAGTCTGTAGGTGTAACAGTTTCGGAGATCTCATGATGAGTAAGTCTCTTTACATATGTAGAAGTTCGCTTCTTCTGTATCAGAAAAACACAGAGCAAGAGAAAATGGATAGGATTGATGCCTTAGTTCATATCCTTCCTCAGTAGCTCGCCAGACGAGAGTGGGCCTTCTCAAGAAGCTTTTCCCCGGCCAGCCTTCTTCCTGGTAGTGTTCTACAATTTTTAGTTCTCAAAACTAGGAAATCTTTTTCTAGACCATCAATTCATATCAGATTTGGCCTGCCTTTTTTCCATGTGCCAATTGGTTGAGTATTGAAGAAGATTTTTTTACTGGTGCGGTCTTCGTCCATTCTGACAACTTGACCTGCCCATTTAATTCGTTGCATTTTGATGAAGTTAACGATCTCAGATTCTACAGTCTACAGAGTCGTTCTAAATTTGATCTTCGCCACGTTCCATTTTACTGAATTCCTCCAAAAAATAAATCTTCCTTTAGCAGATACTTATCACTTCCTTTAAATTTTCAATGTTATAAGGAAATTAAACGAAGTTACCACAATTTTTAAATACTTGTGTTGTCTAAATAATTTTTCTATCTCTGGAAAGAAATTAATGTATTCAATCCCTTGAATACGCAATATTTTAGTTTTTGCTGCATTTTTCTATTTTTAAGTAAATTATGCTTATACTATTATATGTACACACAAAAAAAATATGCAGTTGAGGTACAAAATATAATATTTCCTTCCTACTTTGATTATTTTTACTACTTTTTTTCAGTTATTCTAAGAAAAGCAAAGTAAAGCCATTAATAAATTACTATAGCTCTCAATAGCTATTGTTGTTTCTTTCAAACTTTTTAATAGGAAAATCGAACATTTTCAAGGTGCAACTTATTCTTTAATATCACAAGCTTTTTAAAAATATAAACATTTCCACGAAATACAAATAGCACAGTCGCGCAATAATTAGTACTCCACAGTAGCTCACACAAAAATTTTTCAAGTGGGGAGGGAGGCCAGGGTCGAAAGTCCACCATTTTGGTATCATGCTCCAATACTCATCTCAGCATATTCTTTTAATTTTGTCGATTTTCAGGAACAAAAACAATACAAAATTAATTATTGAATAAACAATTAGAATTAATTAATAAAATTAATTATTAAGAACAAATAATTAAATTGTACGTAATATATACATAGGATTATAATCAATCGAAAAATAATCAAGGGTTATGGGGGTGTCCGGACTAATAGGACACCCTATTAGTACTCTATTAGTTACCACTTGCTGATTTAGCATTTGAATCTTCCTCCCAAAAAAGAAGAAAAGGATTCTTAAGAAAAGTAGGAAAATTTTCTTGTATTCAGGCATACATTGGCAACAAATAGTGCAAATCGCTTTCGACGAAAAAGGCCCCTGGGAATTCGTATAAGCATCGATTAGAAGCGGAAAGTTGGAGGGAAATGAAGCTAAGGTTGGTTTCGGTGAGGGGAATTCGGTAAAAATGTCTTCAAAATGGAAATCAAGTGATGTGGAAAGCGAGAATTTTCTTAAAGAATGAATTCTATAAAAAATTGTTTGTGATGATGTACTTCAAAATTTTCTAAGTATCTTTCTATTTTGCTAAAAAACTGGGAACTCTTATTTACAATAGTTTTATTTTTAATCATTCATTGTGTTCCTATCTTAATCTTTAGATGCTAAATAATAACGTTTTTCATTTCCTTATTCTTTTTCAAAGAATGTACAAAAATCTGCATTTTAATTCTCATTAAAAATAGTTAATTTTGTTCAGTGGAAATTTCTTTTTTTTTCTTAAAGGAATTCTATAGTTCTTTATTTTTTAAATATTTATTTTGGAGCTCATTTTTTCGCTGTGAATATATGTTAAATCTGAAGACAGGAAAGTACACCTAATTATTTTGTTAATTACGATGATTTTACAACTACTTTCTAAAATACATTTATTTAAGTCACTAACACAACTTGAGATATTTAATGGAGATGTGTGGATCTCTTAAAATCAAAAAATATAATCTTAGAAATATTCTCTGATTATAATCATTCTGTGTAGAATGTGTATTATTCTCGAATAATATTAAAGAAAAAGTGAATTATCTCCAAGGTCTTTATGAAAGATTTTTATTGGGGAAATCTTAAACTATATAGAAATCGTTTATTCTAACAAACTTTCTTTGACACTTTTCAATACATTTTGTGTCTTTGAATAATCACACAAACGCTTAAGAATTTTTAATAATATAAACTATCAAAAAAGAGAGGGGGGGAACTGTTATACTTATTTATGTTAAGAAATATTAATTTAAGAATTTAACGAGAAATATTTTATTTAATAAGAGTTAAATATTGTTGTTTTTATATGTTGTACCTCAAATTGTTTATTTTTGAAAAACGATATATCTCATTCAAGTTGATATGATAGTAGGAAAAGAGGGTGCCAGCTCAGGTGTCGTCCTCTTCCCTTGATCAAGATTCAAAATTATATAATCCGTCACCAATAGCCCTAATGCTGTTTTATAGTGTAGCCTTAATATAACCGTCAATCTCATATATCATGGGGGCTGCGATAGCCCAGTGGTCAAGGTATCGAATCATGGAAGGCATGTCATGAGTTCGAGCCCAGAACCACTAAAAACCCGCCGTGTAGATCAGCGATGCATGCTAAATCTGTCGAGAACTGAAACGTCCTCCCATTGGTGTGGTGTGGTAGTTAATAGAGGTTGGGTTCCAGCTCAGGTGTCGTTCACGTCACTTGACCATGGTTCAAAATTACGTGGTTCGTCGTCAAAAGCCCTCGTGTAGCTGAACAGTGCGACGTTAATATTCACTCACTCACTCATATATCATGGAAATTAGCTTCGCGGTTCATTGATATTGGTAGAGAAAAAAAATTATATAAAATATTAATTAAGTGGTTTTCTGCGTAAAATCAAATGTAGTATCAGAAAAATATAGGGCATTTAAAAAATGATTTGCGAGAACAGATTGTTCTTGTTTTTAGATTTATTTGAGGAATTAAAATTAGGATAAAATAGACTTTTTATCTGAGTATGAAAAATTCTGGATCAAAATTTGTTGACACAAAAATTGCGATTTAAATTTTTAAGGAATGTTGGAGAGCTAAAATGTTATTTTTTTGACGATTTTAGATTTTTACATTTTCAAATTGTATGGATTTTAACTTTTCTAAAAATACCTTACTTTAACTTCTAGGATAATTAAAGGCCTTAAAACTTATTTTTAAATAATAGTTGAACCCCATTTGAATGGCGGAAAATGTAAACAAAGTACTTCGTTTTTGCTTAAAAGTTGAACTTCTGATATAAACCAGAACATGTATCTTTTATTGTAAATCAAGCCTTTTATTTTTTTTCCTACCGATTAGAAACTTCACTGCATACATTTAAATCAATTTATCTCAAAATGTAAATTTTGATGTTCAATGTACCTTTTTTGAGAAACTACTGATCACAGGTATGTAAATTTTTAATGATATATTTATTATGATGTCTTATATAAACCTAAATGAGCTTTTTGTAAAAAACTCAAAAATTTATTTTTTACAAATTTTTTATGTGAAAAATAGGTCAAATTTCGCAAAGTTTGATAAAATGTTTCATAATATTAAAAAATTCAAAATTAGCTAAAGGCTCATTTCAGTATAAGGAGAAAGGTGTACTTCAATTGTATGAAAAATTTCAAGCATGTACATATAACAGATTTTGAGAAACGGTACATCGAAAAAAACAGCCAATTTAACATTGTCAGTAGAGAGAGAGAGAGGTTTCCAACTCCCCTTAAAATGAGCATAAAATAAAGGTTTTCTTATTTGAGTATGCAAAATTCTAGATCAAAATTTGTTGACACAAAGTTGCGAGTTAAATTTTAAAAAACTTTTATATAGGTTCCTCAGAAAATGAGAGAAAATGAAGTTAGTTTTGAAATAAAGTTGTACATAAAATTGACCTTTAAACTACCAATAAAAGAAACTTGGGTCTCTAGGCAACTTTACTAAAAATATGACATTTTATTTTCTTATTCCATTTAGAAAACAACAAAAATTTAAAAAAAATTCTAAAAATCCTTCTAAAATTTCTTTATTCCAATAACTTCTCTCTCTTTCTATTAAACATCTTCATTTATACTCCATTTAACCACAAAGTTTGATCCAGTTTTCTATTCCGTTACAACGGGAACAATTATTAAATACTAAAACTGTTTATCGGACAAATCACTAAAAATCAACAGGAAACGACTCTTTATTATGTAAGTATTTTTTTAAAAAAAGCATAAATACAGGGTGCCGGCTAAAATTATAAAAAGTAATGGCTTACTATGGTTACTTACGGAACTACCCTTTAGAATGTAATAAACTGTTCATCCGTGGATTGGAAACATCTCCGAGATTTTTTTTTGGCACGTGCCGTTCGGCCGCACGTGCATGCATTATTCGGCAATCACAGACGATAAACTTTTACACTGCCTTCATTAGTAAGGATGTAAATTCCACATTAAAAAAGATGTAGTGCGTTCTTTGGTTAACGGAATTTAAATCAGTCACACGTGTACTGCGACGTGTTCGAACAGAATGGAATATCGACCCTCAGACATCAAAATCTATCCTCCAATGAGAAAGAACTTTAAAGGAGACGGGAACTTTGGTATCTCACACTAGCAAGTATCCTCAAATTTTCGTGACACGAGACATTGTTGATCGTGTGCGTGATTCATTTTGTAGGAATCCTGATAAGTCTATTAGGCAAGCCAGTAATTACATTCATTCCATTCTGTTAGAACATGTCGCTGTACACGCGTGACTGATTTAAATTCCGTTAACCAAAGAACGCACTACATCTTTTATTGTGGAATTCACATCCTTACTAATGAAGTCAGTGTAAAAAATTTATCGTTTGCGATTGTCGAATATTGCGCTCACATGCGGCCATTGGTACTAGACACCAAAAAGCTCTGAGAGTTTTCCAATGCATAGATGAACAGTTTATTACATTCTGATGGGATTTTCCGTAATAATAAACCATTATTTTTGGATGCTCTTATCCCGGACAATCTGTATATAAGCATATTCCTTTTAAACATTCAATTCCTATTAAAAGTAAGCATAAATAAGCATAAACGTTTTCTAAGTTATAAGTATAAATCCCTGAAATTCACTTGCTGAGATAAATCGTAAACGAAATAAATGGAGATGTGAATATAGTTTATTGCAACAACCAATAAAAGATATTATACTGATGATGTGCTCTAGATGAAAACAGATGGCATAGTTCTAAATCCTTAAGATTTTGGATCTTTCAAATGGCAATGTAATATATTACAAATAATTTTATCGTTCATGCAAAAATATAAGAAAATCAGGATATAAATCACAAACTATACTTCCAAGAACAAAAGAAACTTCTTAACCACAAATAATACTATTGGTTAAAAGAGCACCAAAAGATAAACCATAGGGAGGAGACAATTTTCGTTCCGCATCAAGATTATGAGAGACTATAGAAAAGATCTTTATCCTTTTCCTTCATGGCTTAGATAACTTCGTCTTTTTCTTTATCGATCCAAGTACTATTGGACTTAGTGCTTTAATTGACTTTTGCTTGTTTTTATAGACCCTCTAAGATGCATTTCAGTTGATAAAGTTTTAAAGTTGAAGGGAAAATAATCAGGATTAACACGAATTACTAATTTTATCAAATACTACCTAGTACGCGCGTTCTTCGCACGGGTGAACTGAAAAATTTAGCAATACAAATTAAAGGATAAAAAAAAATTTAATGAGTTAATTTTTTACTGGAATTCCAAATTAAACAGACAAAAAAGCTTTTTGCACATCTCAGGTAAACAAAAAATCATATTTGTTAAATGTTTGTCTGCAGTTCTTAATAGCTGATAAAAAGGTTTTTTTTTATTTGTAACAACCTTGTAACTCTCTTGTGGGTCGATTTCTGAAAACACCTTCCTAAGGTGATCGCTGCTCAGCAAAAGTAACATATTGTTACAAATTTTGCTTAAGAAACTCTTAAAATAGTGTAAATAAATTAATAAATTCTGGTTGTGTAATACGTTAATTTACTTTCTGATGTATTTATTTTATGTTAAAATTGTAATGTTCACAAGCAACGAAGTTCCTTACATCTTAATGGCAATTCAATGGAAACATAGCGAAATGTTATCAATAGAGCTACATTGGCATCATTTTTGGCAACCATGTTGGCGATGGATTGGGCAGAAGTTGTTATACTGTAGCATCCTCTGAAGGGAAGCTGCAAGAAAGAGGATAGCAAAAAAAATACATATCCATTCTGATCGGTTGAACGGTGTTGGAGGGAAGCGAGGTCATACATACAAATATACATTTTTATACATATAAATTACATTAGTAAATTAAAATGATAAATTGAATGATTTTGTAAGTAATTCAATTTTTTGAGTTTCTCTGTAAGTAAATTCTTCAATATTAATCATCTATTTTTCAGTGTATTGTATTAGGATGGTGATTAAATTTGTAAGAACAAGGGAAATTGTTTGCAGTCTAAGTGCCACTTTTCGGTGTGGTTGCACAGTTATTCCCTTATATGTTATCCGTAAAAAATAATACACATGATTTCTTCGCTTTTACTTCAACACTTCTCTAAGCCTTCTTATTCATTAATGTCTCTCGGAATGAACAAGAAGGTCGTAATTGTTCATATCGTCAGACTTCATTTTTTATTAATGTTGCCCTTTGCAAACCACACGAGAGCTAATGGCAATGGACCGCATAAGTTGTAACCAAAATCAAGTGAAAAGTGTTGAGAACTGGGTTTACACCCTGCATTCAAAACATTCACATCCCACCAACGGGAGAGTTTCGCCAAATTAAACATCAGCCGCTTAACAAGAGGAGGGGTCACCAAGATTCGACAAAAGCTACTCTCATCATGTGTTCGCGACCATGACTAGTTGGCTATAGTGACCCCTCTTAAGTTATCCGACTACGTTCGGAACCATGATTTTGCAAAAGCGTATAAATGGATAATATGTATGATATTTAGTGTCACTTAGATTAGAAAATACAACAAAAAGTTATTTAAGTACAATATTTTGACAAAAATGAACATAGAATGACCAATATTCAAAATGTTCTCCTTTTGTGAATATACTTCTATTATAATAATATTTTGTTTGTATATAGCTCAGACCTCTGTACAAAGGCTCAACTAGAATTTTTGAAATACATAACTTAGAAGCGGGTTTATGCATGTTTTACGACAACAGAGGAGAAAAATTTTAAGAAAAAAACGCCGATAATTATTTCAATGGCTTGTAACTCTGAAAATAAAGTGAATTTTTCAAAAATCTTAGTTCAGACTCTGTGGAGAAGTCTTTACTTTATATAAGCAAAATATTGTTATTTTAGAAGCATTTTTACAAAAGGAGAACATTTTGAAGAAAGGTTATTCTAAGTTAATTTTTTGCTAAAATATTGTATGTAAATAATTTTTTTGTCAAAATGTTCTTAAAAGAATTTTATACATGTATTCTAATCTAAGTGACACTAAATATCATGAAAATTATTCATTTATGCGCTTTTTCAAAATCACGGTTTCGAATACCTTAAGCATATTAAAGAAATATAAAGAGAAATAAATAATGCTGCCCAAACATTATGTTTATTCTTCAAATTACTCGCTCTTTCTAGATTCTCTTTTTACGACATTTTTAAGTTTCTTATATTTCTAGCTCCTGTTTATTCTGGTATCATACGTTTTTATTTAAATAGAATTTAAAAAGTCGTTATTTACAAGTATATTCAAAATTAGTGTGACTAATTTTAAAATCATATAACTATTTATGGTAAACTTTGATCGCTTGACTGCCAATTATATTTTTAAGATGAAACGTTTAATTTACTATTATTTTTATTCGTTATTGTAAATGATGGCTCCAAAATTAGATCCTCAAACCCAAAATGAAATTTCAAAACTTTTGAAGGCTAGTTGCTCAAATTCTGTTACAAATAAAGCATTTAAAAATAAGAAAAATACATTTTTGTAACGGAGTACTAATTAAACATCGAAAAGAAATAAAATTTGTCTGGCAATCAAAAGCTCCAGGAAAAAAATGTGGACGAAAGGAAGTCCTTGCTGAAAAAGAAAAAAAGTATCTGATAAAACTGATGGCTGTAGAAAATCCTCTGCCTGGAAGAACTTTAGCAAAGAAACTACAGGTATCGAAATCGACAATTTGTAGTCTGATAAATAAAATTGATCATAAAAAGTGTAGAAACCAGTCTGTCAACAAATGTCTGCAAAGATCACAGAAAAACGAAAAAAACGTTCTTGCCTTCTGTATGTAATGTTACGTAAAGGTAGATACAAAACATGGATAACTTCGGATGAAGCACTGTTTCGTTTATCATTCACAACTGTTAAAACCTCGGCACAAACTTCAATAAGAAAGCATCGCAAAAACGTAGCTGTTTTGTAAAAGGAAAGTTGGTCATCAGGTGTTGTGCTAGGGAAGGGAATATCCTCTCAAGGCTTAAAAAAACAGTTTTTTGTAAATCCAAGTGCTAAAATAGTTGCTAAATACTATCATAATAAAGTTCTGAAGTACATTATCATAGAAAGTAAACGTTTGTGCCCCAAGGAAACTTTGTTGTTCGCTAATATTTTACATCAAGTCATACTGTAAAATCCACTGCAAAATAGCTGGAAAATAAAAGAAAAAATAAGTTTTCTTCCTCCTGAGAAATGGCTACCACCATTCCTTAACTGTGTACCTTGCGATTAATTTTTATGGAGATACTTAAAAAGAGACAGTTAAATAGATGTAAAATAAGAATATTTTAAAAGGGCAATCAAAGAGGAAGTTTGGAAAATACCCCTCCCCCAAAAAACGGTTGCAAAAGCTCTTTTGACTTCGCTGAAAGGTTTACGTAAAATGTACAATGCTAAAGGAAACCACATGGAAAATTTCAGGCAAATAACTTAATTCAATAAAAAATTATGATACCGGAAAATTGGTCACATTATTTTTGAATCAACCAGTAGTTCTTTTAAATATAAATTAAATTGTATATGTTTAGTTTTATTTATTATTAGACGCATTTTAAGTCATTTATGAAAAAGAAAATCTTATTTGATGTGTTAAAAAGAAGTATCTCAGGAATTTCCTTTTCCCTTTTTTAAATATCTTCTGATAAGTTTAAAAGAAAATCTTACATAAAAGAGAGAAATTTAAAGCAAACATGAAGTCTCTATTCAGTTTAAAGAAATAAATTTGAATTAAAACTAAGAAATATAAGTAGGTTTCATTTTCAATGTTCAGTTAATGTTTTATTCTTCTTAATGTTTTAAACTAGATGAAGAAACCCTACAATTTATTTTAATCCTTAAAAATGGGTACGAAATAGCCTTCTTTCTATATTTTAAGCCAGTATTTATTTCCTGTATCAATAAAAAAAAAATTAAAACCTCGAAGAATCAAAGCAAATGCATCAAAGAACACAATGTATGATTCAATTGCATCTTTTTTTTATATGAATGCCCCGGAATCACTTGCAACGATTTCTTTTATATCAATTCGTCGATTCTTGTATCGCTGTGGTGATTCTTTTTTTCTTTTCCTGAGAAATGTTCTTTATCTTTTTGCTTCTATCGGTGGAGTTCAGTTCTTCTACCGAGTGGCTCTTTTTACTCTCTATGGATGTTGCTTGAAGTTCTATAAAAACATTGGCTTTATTTTTAGCACGTGAAATGTCACTGTAGTTCTAAAATCGAAATACATATTCCAGGAAAAATAACTGTCCAAAAATGGACCAGAAGTGAAAAATGTTTGAACTGTGTTTGGTGATAAATTCGAATCCAATTTCTTTACCGACTTTTGAATGAAAATCAGATAACCACTAAGATGCCAAGAACAATGGTGATGTTTTAGTGAAACTTACATAAAAATAAATAATTGTGTAGTGTGAAAACTTTTTAATGGGGAAAAGGGAAAACGCAAATAGCATTTTCTGGGGGAAATATTTGTGGTATTCTAAATTGATTCAAAATATTTCAAAAGTATAATCTATTTCAAAAAAATATCGTAGCAACTTTTTTAATGTGAAAAGTATGTTCTTAAAACCTTGAAAAATTTCCTTCGTTTACAAAAAATACAGCCTTTTAATTTTGAGCACATAAAAAATTGCATTAATTATGTATTAGAGTTTTTTCTAATGGGCTACGGATTGGAGTTTTTCCAATGCAAACCTATTATATTCCCCGGTATCTCTTTTTGGTGCGGCACCATTTAAGTGGATATCAATTACCGCAGATTATTTTGACGCCCAGTTTCCTCCCTAGAGGGAGGCACCTGACGAGGAGAACCTGTACAAGGATTTAATTTTGCCGAGAGTGTCCAAGCCAAATAGACACTCTAGGGATCTTTTACATGTCGTGTAATCATACGACACGACCACTGTCGATTTTCTGCATCATGAAAATCCACCGATTTGGACCGGTGTCGAACCCGCAACCTTGGGCTTAGAAGGGCAGCAACAAACCAGCCACACGACCCATTCGGTAAGGTAAAACGTATAAGAAGAAAAACAGGCTTTAATTTTGCTGATAGGAATGCATTGTTGGAAATGTTTTTTTTTAATATAATATATTGAAACGTGACATGGTTGTTCTTTTCTCTGCAACTCTCTGCTTGATTCTTTGTGGAAAATCAAATGTTACAGGTAAAGCTCACTTCCCAGCGTGAACTTGAATAAGATTATGGCAACTCTAGATAATGTGACTAGGTTTGCCAGATTGGCAATTTTATCAACTTTGGTGATAAATTTGGCGAAAATATGATATTGCGAAAGAAGCATCGAGAAGGCTCTAGGTTTGACCCTTCTAAAAATTTACATGTGGCCGGTGGAATTCAGGAGAAAGTCGAGATCAAAATCTGGTTGTACGTTGACTATGATGAAACAGAGAGACTTAATCTATCTGAGTTCCTGCGAGTGGAATTGCTCAAGAAAGTTGCTTCAACTTGTTTGTAACGAGTGCGTTTTCCATTGCTGTAAATAATCTCTGATAATATTTCTTTGTATATATACGTCAGTTTGTCTTTGTGTAGTCATCTGTTTGCTCTTGTGCATTAATAAACCTGTTTATATTCAAATAATTGGAGTCGTTGTCTGCTTTTTCCATATGCAATTTTGCAACAATATAGTTTTTCATTTCTGAAAAACTAAAACAATAGCACAAATTTATATTTTCACTGAGAGAAACTATCCATATATAAATAATTATTTATCCATAATAATTATTTATTTATGGATAAATATTTATAACCATACATAATTTGCCCCTTTTTTAAAGAAAATGCGTGTAAATACTGCCTGTAATTCTGAAAATTCCATACGGGAGATAAAATATTGGATTACATTTTAGCATTTAAATTACATAAATGGCTAATGGATGCAATAAGTTCTGAAAATTCCAGATTAAAATTGATAAGTATAATCATTATAAAAGTTATATTAGTGATATTTCAAACAGAATCAAATAAAAATAAACTATTTTCAGCTTAACTTATTGCTAGTAGTAAAAAGTAGCAAAATAAATTACTACATTTATAAGTCTTTTAGAATTTATTTAGCATTCCGAGTATGATTAAAAGCAAAGGCAAAAATGCCTGTGGCAGTGACAGCAAAATCTTCAGAAAATCACATCATTTAAGAAAAAGAATTGTAAACACTCAATCGTACCATTTCAGCGACAGACAAATTTAGGCATTGCCAACATTTCGAATCAGAAAATTGAAAATAAATTGAAAAGTCTGTTCCATTTTATGGAGAAAAAGGTCATGAAAGGTAAGAGAAGTTTTAATTTCTTCTGGAATGTCGACCAATAACAAAATGAAATATTTTCGAACTTTTCAATTTTCGTTCAAAATGAGATTGAAATATCGAATACCGGATTTCTTTAGGGAAAAATTCGGTTCCATCTACAGATATAAAGATTGCTGGAGTGGTTTCATTTCGTTCTATTCCGAACAGACATACAATGCAATAAAATCTGGCCTGTGGTTGCGAAAATATAAAAACCCTAAATTCACCACAGCAAAAGCATTTACCCCTCCCCCTAAAAAATAACAATAAAACTAATTTTAAAATTATTCGCTTAAGGATAAACACAAAAAATAGATGCGTGTCCATAGAAGTTTTCTTATAGAATTTTTTTTTTTTAAAATTGCTTTTTAGTACCTTGGCAGAAGTGGAAAAGTTTTAATATAGAGTCTTATATTGACAAAGCTCTATGTGTTCAAATTCTCTTTATATTTCTGCGCTATATTTTAAGGAACACAGAAAGGCACAGGAAAAAAAGGTTTTATATTTTCTTCAGGAATTTGAAGAAAGTATTTTTGAACAAGAAGCTATCGTATTACCTTTGATTTAAATTCCAAATCTACTTTTAATAAATGTGTTTTTGAGTTCACACGAAGCTATCTGATAATTTAAATTTAATGGAAATAATATACAATTGGACAGCTACATCACTCTAAGGACTCATTGACTTGAATTTAGGGAAACGACCAGGTTTTCTCAGGAATAAGACATGATCTTAAATCAATTTTTGCTGTAAAAGAAGGACTGAGGATTTTCCGTTTAGGGGATATTATTTTTCCTTCATAATAATTTACATTTTAATCACACACACACACACATATTGAGAAATCATATTCATTTATATATTCATACACAAAAATTTATGTTTATTCAAATATATAAAGCCATGTTATCCTCTATGGAAACATTGGTGTTAAGTTCAAATCACTGAAGGAAGCTTTCTTTTCAACTGTGATGCCTTATCGTGGTTCTTTGAATTCTGTGGCATTACAAGGACACCAATCCCTGGAACCTCGGATATTTGGCTCGATGGAATAACTCTATATTTCTGCATTCATCTCATCTCTGAGTGTTAATAAATTGTTCCTTTTAAATTTATTATTAAATTTTTTAATCAACCGTAACAATTCAACTCACAAAACGCTGCATATAGAGGATCGTAATCAGTTGCAACAACGTCCGTTAGATACCTAATGTACCCATAAACTTTGATTAGATATTCGGTAATGTCTTGTGACGGGATCATCGCGGTTTCTATTAATTATCCTCTTGCGTTCTTTGGGGCCGAAAAAGGCAAATTCTTTCCAACCAAACCCAGAAGCGAAGCGTTATTATGCAAAGTAAGAACCTTTTAAATAGCAGAAGTTTAGCGTAAGTGGTGTGGCCTTTTGGGAAGTGACTATGCTAGTCTGAGTTTAAGCGTGTAAGCTGAAGTAAGCCGATATTCCAGTGTTCAGCTATCCATGAGAGTGCATTCAAGTCGAGGTGGATACCATTCCACGCGAGATAAAGAAAGAACATTGAACATTCGAGTGTGCTGCTGATACCTAGGATATAGAGTTAGGACCGTTCTACTAAATACTAGGAACTGTGTATAAACAGAGGTTAGGAGTAAGCGGTAAAGTTAATTATAGTGGTCAGGATCGCGCTTATTTGGTAATACGTATTGTGTGTTTCTTCACATCAGATCCTCTAAGTTAAAATATAAATATTATCATTGTATAGCGTTTAAGTTAAGATCTTAATAAAGAGATATTAAGATTATGACAACGCCTGGTTCTTCATTCACTCCCACACACCTAGGTCAAGAGAATAACTTAGAAGTAAGGCATCACCCACGGGCTAACGCCTTTCAGTCTTATGTCTGTTTGGATAACAATTTTACTCTTCCCCAATGGGGCTGCATTTAGCAACTTAGCCTTTGCAGACACGCAAGTCTCCAAATGTGACAGCCATTTCATGGTGGCACCATCTAGTGGCGGCCACGCTACCAAATTTGGCTTGCTAACAATCCTAAAACAGTAATTTTGTGAGAAGTGATTTTTTTTACGAGAATCCTGAAAAATCATTCTATGGGTCTTAGTTTTCCATTTGATCTGGTTTTGGGGAAAACACCGTAATATTTTTTTTAAAAAAAATCATTTCTTATTAAATTTTTTTGTAAAGACTCCATGTTATTTTTAAAGGGGGAAAACGACGAATATTACACTAACTGTTTTATTATTAATTAAATTTTTTGCTTCAGTTATCATATAGAGTTTACCTACAATAAAAATAATTTCGTATGGTAACCCTCTGGTGTCAATCGTACTGAGTTTATGCAGCTTATCTCTGGCAGATCTTTCTTTCGCGTGATCAGCTTCACATCCCACGAAATTTGGTGATTTTCAGTTGTTATAGTCAACTTCTTTGTCAAAAGAGCTAAGGCATGAAGTGTCGATTGGCTCGAAAACCAATTTTCAACACCAATTACGCTAAAACTCTAGTCAATGTTGTTTAATTTTTTTGTGTGTGGTTTGGTTCTTAAAATATACTTTTCGAATTTTCGACATAGATAACAAATAATAGTAATTTTTAAACAAAAATGTAAGGAAAAAAACTGCTTAAATGATTTTTCGTAAAAAGGTTATTAGACGAATAACAAAAAAAAAACTTTTTTAATCCGTCAGTTTTAAGCAATTTTTTTAATCTTTGAACGTAACACGAATAACAAAATTTGTCGTTTGGAAAAAACATTGGACATTAAGAAATAACGAAGTTATTTAATGTTTAGTTAGAATTTTGAGTATTTTCTGAAAAATCGCAAAAAAAAGTTTTTAATATTTTGTCTTAAATTACTGATTCTAAAAGAACAAAATATGAACTTTTTAGCACAGAATTTTGATGCATTACAATGGTAAGAATCCCGTGCAGAACGGTTGAAGATCTCTTTTCATAAAAACGCATCAATATTGACTCAGTTTTAAAAAAATCGTAAAAAATAAAAAATTTCGTTATTTTATAAAAATATTTTTACTGTGTCGTGGCGAATTAAATGGTCTTTCCGATTCTGTAATTATTTTTTGTCTGATTTCGGAAAGAAAAAAATGATCGTAATTTTAAAAAAGACGAAAAACAATATATATAATCCTTGTTTTCCTTTATTATTATTATTAATGCTTGAACAAATTTCACTCCTCATTATGTTTCCCTACCGGGAGGGGGGCTTTGTATGAAATTCGAGTCTTAAGAAGTAAACTCCAAAAAAATTTTAAAGTCAATTCCTACTTAGGTCAACAAAGAAAAATATTATTTTAGTTACTTTTTATAAAATAATTACGATTAATATAAATATGTGTATACATATGACAGAAATCAGAATTTTAAGTAGCAATTAAATTTTAATGATCATTAAAGTATCGAATTGTCATCCAAAACAATCGTGTATATAAACTTTCAGTCGAACTGAAATTGCGCTTTAAAATGTGAGGAGCTTCAAAACGTGAGGAAAAAAAACCTTATAAAGTTTTGACTCAAGTCGCTAAAAATGAAACCAAAGTGATTATATCCGTAATTCATTGAATAATTATTTATAATAAATTAATTTTTATTAATTATAATTAAGTTACAGCATTGTCATCCAAATTAATCATGTATATAAAATTTCATCTCAATTGAGTGCTTTAAAATGTATTTAATTAATGATTGAAAATTTGAGCAAGATATAGGGAGATGGTGAAATAATAGTAGGAATTGAATAAACAAGCATACCTTTATCATTGCTAGTCCTCAGTTTCAATTAGATAAACAATTGTTGCAAATTTAACATATATAAAATATTTTTTTAATTTTTCTTTGATTAGTAAAATGTAAATGTTAAAAGTAATAATGATTCTTAAATAATATAATGAGTAATATTTAAATAATATATACAATGCATATATTTGTAAAAATAATTAAACTAGATTAAAAATTAAATACCCTATCTAGCACTTAACTCATATATTTTATTTCCTCTTCAAGTATCAAACTAATCACCCATTTATTTCTTCCGAACATATGGTCTAGCCAATAAACATGTCTAATTTCAGATCCTTATATTTAATAGCCCTATATGTCAGCATTAACTTTCAAATACACTCATAAAATCCCCGACGCTTACCGCGTCTGCATTTTAAGTAGTAACCCATTTAGGTTTTCACTGTGGCGTGCTTTTTGCTGTCTGCTCTTAGCGCCAGAATATGCCTAACTTTCATCAAATAAAGATCCTTTTTAAAAATTCAGTCTGATTCTGGCTTCAAAACATGTCAGAATTAAAGCCGGTACGATTTTCATGAAAACGCCCATTTTAGAGTTTAAACTTAAATATATTCTTAAAATAATCTTAAAGTAAAAACGAACCCCAACGACCGCAATAAATGCTATAGAGAATTTGATGGAACTGCGACTGCGCTGTATACCTCTTTGTAGAATACTTGGGGTTGCCGGAATAAAAAGGAATGCTCTATGGTAAGAAAAAAGAAGTAGCGCGCTATTAATCCCCGGAAGAACATCGCTCTTACCACCAAAGAATTAGAATCATCGTCTTCTCCTAACAAAATAAAAGAAATTTATATTTCAAAAAGGGAAGTAAAGAACGAAAATAAAATTAAGCAAGAAGAGAATAGTTAATTAATCAATCAAGAAGAAAAATTAAAACAACCTATAACCATTGTAAAAAAGGATATTCGATTTGAAGATCTACAGACTTTTTCCAAAAATATAACCTGGAAATGCCCATTCAAACATTCTTCAGAAATTTTGAAAGTACGTGCGATTACTTCGATACAACAGAAAATCTTAGTTATAACCAAGTTAGTAGATGGAGCCGTGAAGACTTACATCAAATCACAATTGATCCCTAAAAATTTTTACGAAATGAAAAATAATTTAATACGTGAATTCGGAACACAAGTCAATCCAGCGGAGATTCATCTTCAATTATCTAAAACAGAAAAAACATCAAAAGAGACCCACATAGAATATTTCTACAGAAAAAAGAAATCGCATCCCGGATAAACATGGAAGAAAAGTTGAAAAATTTTGCATCATAAAAGGATTAAAGGAAAATAAATCCATAGAAATACAGTTACAAAGCTGCAGCAACTTAGAGGAACTGAAGGAAAAAATGAAACTTTTAGATATCCAAGAAAAATCAAAATTAAACAGGAATGAAGTTATATATCTAAAGTATTCAATGACAAGAATACCTCACCATATGAATCAATTTACCCATAGACAACAGTATAGAAGAGGGAATTGGAGAAATGATCAATCTCAAGGCCCGGATACCATAACTGGTTCAAGATACGATGTATACTTTCCTCAGCTTCCATCACCCTCTTATCGTCACCCGTCCTTTTCTCTTCAGCGGTCGACCAGGTATCCGAGAAACCAACGATTACCGCAACGAACAGCAGTTTTGCGACTGGAGGCTCCAACTTTCTACCCCGTCAAAGAACCCAAGAAAATAATACAGTATTCCAACCTCATCGAGCATGAGAAGTTATGATCATCCAGGGAAGAATCAACTTCAAACAAGTTGAAGTCCTCTTGGATACAGGATCAAGTGTCAACACTATTCCAAAAAATATAATATCACAAATCAAGGGACACCACAATGTGGAGTATATCAAAACAAAAATTGCTACCATCAATGGACAAATTAAGATGAGTGAGGCAATTACTTAATAATTGAAAATAGGAGAAATTATTAAAGATATTAAATTCCTCATAGTAAAAGTAGAACTGAAATATTTAATAATTTCTAATAAAACTATGAGTATTTTTGAATTAAATATTAATTTTAGAGACTATAAAGTTTTTCAAAAAGGAAAAAAAAATTTTAATTATGAATCTAAGAAAAGTATTAAAGAAAAATGAAATTCTTAAATTTAGTAATAATAAAATTATCACTAAGAAAACTGATATATAATGTGTGTTTAATATAGAAATAATTCCTAACAGTGATTATGATAATTATTAATGGGATTATTGATAAATATAAACATGTCTTTGCTAAAAATAAGTTTGATGTGAGCGAATTAAAATGTAATTCTCCTATAAAATAATACTTACCTCAGAATTACACATTGCAAATCGACCATATAGGACACCTTTTAAAGATGATACGGAAGTAAAAGAAAGCTATTAGATGCATGATTGAAAGCAGGAATAATTAAACCATCTTATAGTTCTTACGCTGCCCCTATAACATTGGCTTTAAAAAAGAGGATAATGCTTGTACACGATTATGTATCGATTCCAGAAAGCAAATGCTATCACAAAACTAGATGCAGAACCAATTCCCCGAATAGATGCAGTTTTAGACAAATTAACACATGCAAAATTTTTCTCAACGATCGACCTCTGTTATGGTTATTGGCACATTAAATTAGATGATAATGAATCTGAAAAACTTGCATTTACATCAAATTACGGTCTTTTTCAATTCAATCACTTGCCTTTTGGATATAAAAATTCCCCAGCTATATTTCAAAGAGCTATTAGACAGATTTTAAATAAATACCAAATAAAATTTGCATTAAATTACTTTGTCGATATAATATAGTATTTTCGGAATCAATTGAAAAACATGCAAAACATTTAGAGGAAGTTTTTTAAATTTGTGAAATAGAAAATATTAAATTAAAATTCTCAAAGTGTAAATTTGGTAAAGATACAATTGATTTCATAAGATATGAAATAAAACAAGGATCATGCACTCCAAATAATACAAATGTCGAAATAATTAAAAAAAACTTTTAGCCCCTAGAAATGTAAAAGATTTACAAAGATTTCTTGGTAGTATTAATGTCTATTATAAATTCATACCTCAATATACAAAATTAAGAGTACCCTTAAATAATCTTCTTAAAAAGAATCAAAATTGGAATGTCAACAGTCTTTTCAAAAACTTAGACAGCTTAATTTCAAAGCCCATTTTAGCTATATTCAGTCCAAATTACCCATGTCATTTTTATGTAGATGTATCGAAAACTGCGATCTAATGTATCCTCAAACAACAAAAATACAATGGAAATCAACATCCGATATTGCATTCCATTCGAGACGACTGAGAAATTATGAAATTAATTATACAATAACTGAATTAGAATGCTTAGCTATAATTGATAGTTTAGATAAATTCCATTGCTATCTTCATGGATCTCATTTCACAGTTCATACCGTTCATAATGCATTATTTTGGCTTAAAAATTTTAAAAATCCCATAGGTAAACATTTTAGATGGTCTTTAAAAGTTTCTTGTGGCCGCGGTAGCCGAGTGGTATAGGTATCGGACCGTGGCTTGCTTTGTCCCGAGTTCGAGCCCAGTACCACTAAAGACCCGCCGTGTAGGGCAGCGATGCACGTTAAATCTGTTGAGAGCTGAAACGTCCTCCCGTTGGTGTGGTAGTTAGGAGAGGGGGTGCCAGCTCAGGTGTCGTCCACGTCAGTTGACCATGGTTCAAAATTACGTGGTCCGTCACCAAAAGCCCTCGTGTAGCTGAACAGTGCGACGCTAATATAAAATCAATCAATTTAAAAGTTTCTATGTATGATTTTTATATAAAATATAAGAAATGTAGTACTATATGTATATATATATATAATATTTTATAATATTATTTTAAAGCTGATATGTTAACAAGAAATCTTATTGCTTATCATATAATTAATACACCCCCAGAACCTTTATTAGATATCAATGAAATAAGTCATTTTCAAAATCTAGAAAATATATCAGCTCCTAAATGTTTTAAGAGAAATGGTGTTTTTGTAGTAAAAAGACAAGGTTTAACTAAAATAATTGTACCCAAAGCTCTAAGAGTGAAGTTAATGAAAGCAACTCATGAAAAATTTGGCCATCCTGGTATAGCTACCATGTTAAAATTAATATCACCACAATATTATTGGATAAAAATTATTACTGATATACGAAATTATGTGAAACTCCATGAAACTTAAATTAAATAAGAAGTCACATCAAAAAAATACTGACTGATGCAATCACTTTTTTTGGTGAAAAACCCTTTGAACTTTTGTCGATAGATAGTGTAGGTGGTTTAAATTATTACAATTCTGTTAAAAAATATTTGCACATTATTTGTGATCATGCAACCAGGTACATTTGGACTTTCCAATCAAAAAATGCAACAACAGATACTTATACAAATTGTTTAAGACAAATCTTTCAGAATCATATACCGGAAAAAATTTTAAGTGATAGAAATACTGCGTTCACCTCTTCAAAATTTAAGCATTTCTTAAGACATAACAATGTCACTCAATTGTTAACTACTTCTCACAGACCACAAACCAATGGAATGGTTGAACGTGTAAATCAAACCATCATTACCCGATTAAAGTGTGAAATTAGTAATAGTTCAAGTAAAGTCTTATGGACAAAAATTCTGGAAACAGTAACCCATCAGTATAATCAAACTCCACATACAATAACAGGTTTCCCTCCAACCTATTTAGTGTATGGTAATATACCTTTCGAAATTTCACTAAAAGATAATGAGATATATCCTCCCATAGAAGAAACAAGAAAATTAGCCAAAGAAAAAACCGAACAATATTATAAAATAAATAAAATTAGATATGATAAAAATTTTCAGGAAGCTGATTTCAAGGTTGGTGACTTAGTAATGTATGAGGGGGCTGCGGTAGCCCAGTGGTTAAATCCAACCATGGCAGGCATGTCATGCTGATCCCAGTACCACTCAAGACCCGCCGTGTAGGGCAGTGCACGTTAAATCTGTCGAATGTCCTCCCGTTGGTGTGGTGTGGTAGTTAGGAGAGGGGGTGCCAGCTCAGGTGTCGTCCACGTCACTTGACCATGGTTCAAAATTACGTGGTCCGTCGCCAAAAGCCCTCGTGTAGCTGAACAGTGCGACGTTATTTCAATACCCCAATACAAGGAAATTAAGTCCCTCTTATTCAGCCCTTATACCGTTTTAAGAAATGTTCTGATGCATTATTTGAAATAGACCAAATGCCCGTAATAAAACTGATACTGAATTGGTTCATTCAGTCCGTTGAAAACATTTTCATCCATCTGAAAATTTTCAGTTGAATTACATTCACCAAAACACCCATAATAAAGAGAATAAGAAAATAACTAAAAGAAACCTCTTACGTAATACAGAAGTAACTGAGTTCTGCTTAACAAAACTTTTCGGAGAAGAGTAATATACTATAATATTTAATTCTATAGTATATTTTGTATTAAAGGAGATATTGTTTATACTTTAATTGAGAAAGCAGAGTGTATGTGTTTTAATATACAAAATACTGAGAAATTTTAATATCATTCTCATAATTTTATCTTAAGATGTCGAATGAGATAACATTTATGACAGAAATTGGTTCTTTAAAGTTGAAGATTAAGTTTTTAGAAAAATGACTCTAATGTACTAATACTAATGATATTTATTTTGATAAGATACTTAAATAACGTCATGTTGCATTCTTTTTTCTCCACTGAATTTTATTGTTTTGTTAAGTATTTTATTCAGCACTAACCTTATTGCATGTCATTTAATTTTTTTTTTTCATTTTCAAAGTGCGTGTTTTGATATATCGTCCCTATATCAAGATTCACTATTTCTCGTAATTTTCCTTATCTAAATTTGAAATTAATTTCATAACTTGAAGCTTATTTTTGGATATTATACAGTGGATAAGCGAGAATACAATCATTATAATTTTGTATATGTCTTGAAACATTAAAAGGACAAACATATTTAGTTTGATATGTACACCTCTTATAATTTTCTTATTAGTATTCCTGAACATCTGTGAGTTAATCCCGCAGATTTTTCAGAGAGATGTGTTTAAAAATAATTAGTGTGATATAGTTTAAATTAATTAATATGTGATGTCATAGAAAGTAAAGAATTTTGTCTATGAAACGAATATTTGGAACGTTTCGGTGAGATTCAAAATATTATATGCGATATTGTTAAATTACAGTGAATATTGTAAAATTTTACATAAATACTAATGGTGATGATAGAAAAGAGTCCACATTTCCGACTCACAATTATTTAAAGAGATATCTCATTCTTATAACTCATATTCTCTTTTATTCTTATATTTTTATAATTTTTATATTTTTATATTCCAATACTTTATAACGCATATGAAATAAAATATTGTTTTTTGTGTTGAATAGTGCATATAAGTTGTTGTGTGTGTACACCGTTTTCATGTTATTAATAATTCAATTTTATTAGTGTCTATATTTTTTTATCTTTTTGAAAAAAGTATTTCATATATGCAACATTTGTGTAACACTATAAGGTATTATTACGATGGCGCCAGAGTAGATTTTTATATAAAATGAGTATTTTAATATTTGCATGATACCATATATTTTATATCTTTTATCTTATTGTTTGATATGATATTATTTTCCAACATAAAAATGTTTTGAAAACATTATCTGTTAGCTATAATACAAATCTATTATTATGAAGGAATAGGAGGAAACACACATGAGCTCTTATTCTGGATGTCAAATAGATTTGAACAAGCTAATCTTCAGTTATATGTAAGAAAATTCATTTTTATCAATTAATATTTTGGAAGTGTCATTACTGTGTTGGTTGTTATAGTATCGTTTGTTTTAGAGCATTTTGATTTTTGTATTCCTATTACTTAAAAATTTCTATGTGTAATATGCGTTTCCAAATGATGCTATGTATTGTTTAGTTTTTGTTGAAAATTAATTAAGTTTGTAAAGAAAGAAAAACCACGCCAAGATTCCCTTTTAAAATTGGGGGGCAATGTAAGGATAATTAAATTAGATTAAAAATTAAATTCCCTATCTAGCACTTAACTCATATGTTTTATTTCATCTTCAAGTATCAAACTAATCACCCATTTATTTCTTCCGAACATATGGCCTAGCCAATAAACATGTCTAAGTCCAAATCGTTATATTTAATAGCCCTATATGTCAGCATTAACTTTCAAATACACTCATAAAATCCACGATACTTATCGCATCTGTATTTTAAGAGTGGTAACCCACTTAGATTTTCACGGTGGTGTGCTTTTTGCTATCTGCTCTTAGCGTCAGAATGTGTCTAACTTTCATCAAATAAAAAAAAAAAATCCTTTTAAAAATTCAGTCTGATTCTGGCTTCAAAACATGCCATATATATATATATATATATATATATATAATAGGTTTTTAATATATTTTATAATATTTTTAATATTATGATGTTATATTGGAGTAATATAAAATTTTCGAACGCGCGCGTATATTGGACATTTGCTGCTTGTAAAATAACTTTTTCACTGCACTGGGTTTTTTTAACTCTGAATGTGTTATTAAAAAACTGTATAAATTCAAATACACTAATTAATTTAGTATTAAAGTATAAAGAAGATTAAAATAAATGTGTAATAAGAAAAACTTCTCTTATTTATTATATCATGTATCTTTTCATTTTTAATAACAAGTTTTAAAAAACAGTCAACATTTTTACAGCTCTTGACATTAAATAAAACTTTTTTACACTCAGAAGAAAAAATAATAAATATACTTGTTTGCATACTTGCCTTTTTTTCTTAAACTTTTACTCCTCTGGAAATTATTCATATACATTTTGATGAAAAAAATAATCTCCAAAAAAAACTATATTTACTCAAGTGCTTTCTTTGTAAAAAAAATTTAAATTTTTTTCGATTATGATATTTTCAGCTGCCAAAAGTGCAAACGATAAATACATACAAAATTAGATTAACTTTTCAGCGCCACTGTTTGGAAACAAAAGCAAAGTTCCCTCGAACTTTTCGAATAAAATTAAAGAAAATTCTCAAAGCTCGACCTGTCCTTCTCCAGAAGCCATTAGAAATGCAAAACGAAATTTACATCTAATTTCAACTGGTAAGGTCATCGTAATTGGCCCTATTTCATTGCCCGTTGATATCGTTTTGGGACTTTTAAGTAGGTAACAAAAGAAAGACGCAAAGATAGAACAGAGTAAGAACAAAAAAAAATATTTAAAATTCCTAGAAGGGAAAGAAAATTTATATCCATTAGGTGACAAATTATTCAAATAGCTTTTGAAAAGAAGAACTACGAACGAGTATTCCTATAGGCGTATATTAGAAATGGAAAGTTGGAAGAAAATGAAACTGGAATTTGTCTTCTGTGGGCGGAATTTAGTAAAAGGTATTCAAAATGGAAATCAAGCAATTTGGACGGCGCGATCGTTTTTCTTAAAAAATAAATATAAGAAAAATTGTTCTCAACACCCTTTCTGGCGATTTTTCGAAGTACTTTTATGTTAACAGTTTAGATTTTTGTCTGAAATAGTCAATTTTTCAATGTTTATTCTTGTTGTTGATAACAAATAGACTTATTAAGGTATCCGACTACTTTCGGTACCGTGATTTTGCAAAAGCGTATAAAAATAATATTTATGATATTTAGTATCACTTAGATTAGAAAATGTATATAAAGTTATTTTAAGAATAGTATTACAATAAAAAGTTATTTAAGTACAATATTTTGACAAAAATGAACATAGACTGACCCATTTTCAAAATATTCTTCTTTTGTGAAAAATGCTTCTGTTATAATAATATTTTGCCTGTATATAGCTCAGACCTCTCTACAGAGGCTCAACTAGAATTTTTGAAAAATATAACTTTGAAGTGGGTTTATCTATATTTTACGACAACCGAGGGGAGAAATTTTAAGAAAAAAACACCGATAATTATTTCAATTGGTTGTAACTCTGAAAATAATGTGAATTTTTCAAAAATCATAGTTGAGCCTCTGTACAGAGGTCTGAGCTATATGCAGGCAAAATATTATTATAATAGAAGCATTTTTCACAAAAGGAGAACATTTTGAAAAAAGATTATTTTAAGTTAATTTTTGCCGAAATATTGTATTTAAATATTTTTTGTCAAAATGTTCTTAAAACAATTTTATGCATGTATTCTAGTCTAAGTGACACTAAATATCATGAAAATTATCCATTTATGCGCTTTTTTAAAATCACGGTTCCGAAAGGTAACTTAAAATGTTCCTGATAAAGTTCTAGAACACTATCTAACAGACTTACCAGTTCTAAATTAAAACTATGGTTCCGAAGTAAGTTTTATAATTTCATCGAAAATTAACTGATTTCTTGTAATAAGAATCTATGACAAAATTGAAATCCAAAAGGTTTTTCTTAAATATCGACTTAACGAATGAATGAAATCAAATGTTTCTCATTTCATTAGTTTTTTATGGCTTATTTCTTTTAAAGCTATATTAATAATCCTACACATGCGCATTTAAAATTTTCTTCTTTGCTCTTCCTTTTTACTGAATTGGAAGCAAAAAAAACGCTCTAGTTTTAAATAAATATCATGAAATAATATCATTGTGTGTTAAGATATTATACCAGGTAACAAGAATTTATCATCACTTTTAACTTTACGGATCATGTTTCATGTGTGTTGAAAATGAATACTGTTCGGGCATTTCTTCTATTTGCTTTCTGCCCAAAACTTTTGTTTAAAATTATTTTATTTTCCATTTCTTTTATTAAAATAGTTTTTTTCTTATTTTCCAACTGTATTATTTTAAAAGAATTTATTATCCTTTATTCACATAAGATTGTAGCTGTTTCGCTGTCTTATTTCTCATTCGTATACATATCTCTATATAATTTACTTATATTTCTTAAATAATTTTAATTTTTACAAAGAAATTCGGAATTTTTATTAAAATTCTTGTTTTACTAGTATATATTTTTAAAGCTTAGTATGCAACGTCAATGTCATCGAGCTCTCTTAAATTAAAAATAAGAGTTTTATAAAGAGATTTCAAAGTTATTATTAAGATTAAGAAGTCAATGCTGCAGAAATAATTTTACTCTGGTTACTATGCTTTTCCATGCATACTTATAAAACGCTCCCCCAAAAAAAAAAACAGTTCGCCTAACAATTCCCAAAGGCTCAGTATTCTCAAGATTGCGAATTGAACCTGACACATGATATTAGGCTTAGTCAATATATGACATAAAACACACGAAAAATAATCACAAATACTAATAATCAGCTAACAATTCATTAACTTATTCGACTGACGCAAATTATGCTCTCTCTCTCTATATATATATACCAAACTTTTTTTTACACAGTCTTTTACACAATTTTGAAATAACACGGTACATGAATTTAAAGATTTTTTTTTTACTCGCATTTTTGTTTCTAGCACGAATTTCAAAAAAAAATTGGAGGGACTCGTATCCTTTGGGTGAGAACGATTTGAACGAGTTTATAACGGTTTATGATAACGAAAAAGTCTATACTGGAGAAGTCGAAGGTAAAGTTTAGCTGTTAACAGCTGATTTAATTCACGAGAGCATGATATTTGTTACAAGTATGGAACAACATTGTGTTACTCATAATCTCGACATAGAGCACGCATTAAAATTTCTACGTTATCAATATAATATTGTGTGTGTGTGTGTGTGTGTGTGTGTGTGTGTGTGTGTGTGTGTGTGTGTGTGTGTGTGTGTGTGTGTGTGTGTGTGTGTGTGTGTGTGTGTGTGTGTGTGTGTGTGTGTGTGTGTGTGTGTGTGTGTGTGTGTGTGTGTGTGTGTGTGTGTGTGTGTGTGTGTGTGTGTGTGTGTGTGTGTGTGTGTGTGTGTGTGTGTGTGTGTGTGTGTGTGTGTGTGTGTGTGTGTGTGTGTGTGTGTGTGTGTGTGTGTGTGTGTGTGTGTGTGTGTGTGTGTGTGTGTGTGTGTGTGTGTGTGTGTGTGTGTGTGTGTGTGTGTGTGTGTGTGTGTGTGTGTGTGTGTGTTGTTAAGCAAAAGAAAGGATACCGTACTGGAGAAATTCAAGATTCATATTTCCTAATATCTACCAATTTAAAACAAAATGATACTTTATTCAATGCCTCAACTTCAAATGAAATGTTTCTTAGCATATAAAAAATTGATATAAAGACAGTCTAAATTTCATCAACATCTAGTATTCAACAAAGAAATTTCTCTTTTAAAGTATTTCTTTTCCCCATTTTTAAAAATTTCCAATAACTCTCAAGAAAAGAAGCAATCATGTAGTGTAATATATGATTCTCTTTTGTCATAACAATCTTAAATGCAACGGAACATTAACTATGACGCTTCTTGTATCTTCATCAGTTTTAAAATATTTGCATCAAAAAAATTCTCTTTTATTTTCACAACAGAATGTTCACAAATATTTTCATATGAGTTGAGTAGTGTCGTCATATTGCTGCCCTTCCACCTACTGATATCATTGAAAAGTCCATAAAAAAATCCCTCTGTCTTTTTAACTCGTGAAATTTCCCTGGGGTTTAGCAAAAAAACGAGAAAAAAACTCTCCCAGAAAAATAACAACTCAAAAAATAGTGCCGGAAATTGAAGACGGTATCATAATGCCTTGATATAGATTTATATATAAATTCCAGATTTCTCATCGTCATTCAAAATGCAACAGAATGTTTGAAAATACACTTTAGTTTTATATTGGGAAGGATTTGTTGTTGTTTTTTCAATACCTACCATTAGCTCACACTCTATATATATTTATTTATTTTACTTATCTTCGTGGAATTTTCAATCGTTAATAAAATACATTTAATTGGCTCAATTGAGCTGAAATTTTATACGCAATATTATTTTAGATGACAATACAATAATGTAATTATAAATAACAAAAATATTAATTGATTAAAGCTAATTATTCAAAGAATTACAAATTCAGCCACGTTGGCATCATTTTTGGCGACTTCTGTCATAACTTTAAAAGATTTTTTTTTCTCACGTTTAAAGCATTCTGTTGAACTGAAATTTTATATACACTATTGTTTTGGATAATAATACGATACTTTAATGATAATTATTAAAAATCAATTACCACTTGATGTTGTGATTCTGTCATTAATAGAAATCAATTACCACACTTAATGTTGTGATTCTGGCATTAATAAAAATCAATTACCACATAATGTCGTGATTCTGTCTGTTGTTGATTCTGTGTATATACAATGTGTGATACAATATGTATATACAATATGTGATTCTGTGTTGTCTTAATGTTGTGATTCTGTGTATATACATATGTATATTAATTGTAACTATTTAATAAAAGTATCTAAAATAAAAATTTTCTTTGTTGATCTTAGTAGGAATTGACTTAAAAAAATTTTTACATTACTTGTTTCTTTTATTTTTATTTAAATTAAATTTAGAACAAATGTAAATTTTTCTAATGGAAAGATCATAAAGCTTTTTTTTTTATATTTCGATGCCTTATTTTACGAAAATACATATTGTGGTCTTATTTACGCACTTGTAAATTGGAACGTGTGAGGAATCATCTGATCTAAATATTTTTAACCGTCTGATCTGAATATTTTTTATGGAAAAAGAGAAAAGTTCTATCGCAGTTTTGAAATTAATTTTGAACTAAAACTTTTTCTTATTTTCAGAAACAGGATGAAGAAACAGAAATTTCAAATAAAAGGACATGGAAAATAAAATATACGAGTATTTGCCTGCTGTTCTTTGAAATGGAAGTCTATGATTTTTGTCAGTTTTTTCTTCTGTTATTAATTAACTTCTAAATATTTGCCTCTTTTGTGTTTGAATATTAATTTTCTAAAATGAAAATTTTAGCCTTCAGCTTATAACGCATACTACTATGATTTCACATTCTTTTAAATGTATAAATTGAGATACTTCAATTAGGAGATTATAAATATATTGCTTTTTTGTTTGATTAATGTCGTTTAATTAATGTACCCTAAAAAAAATTTCTGATAATGCTTGAAAGATATTTAAGAGATAAAATATGCTGATGTAGGTGTTGAGACTTTGAATGCAATTGTAACAGGCCTGATGCGAAAGCCACACGATCTCCCCCCCATTGGACTACTCTAAAGCTAAATTTAAAAGTATTTCTTATTCTACTAAAAAAAAGAGAAAATTCTCTTGTTCTTTTTCGATTCCTACTATTAGCTCACACTTTCTATATATTATCTTGGTGGAATTTTCAATCGTTAATAAAATACATTTTAAAGCGCTCAATTGAGCTGAAATTTTATATACATGTTTATTTTAGACGACAATACAGTAATTTAATTATAATTAATAAAAATTAATTGATTAAAACTCATTATTCAAAGAATTACAAATTCAATCATGTTGGCATGATTTTTGGCGACTTAGCGACACTTTTGGCGACTTGTGTCAAAACTTTAGGAAAAAATTTTTCTCACGTTTTAAAGAATTCATTTGAACTGAAATTTTATATACACGATTGTTTTCGATAACAGTACTATACTTTAATGATAATTGATAAAAATCAATTACCACTTAATGTTGTGATTCTGTCACTAGTATATACATATGTATATTAATTGTTACTATTTAATAAAAAGTAGCTAAAGTAAAATTTTTCTTTGTTGATCTAAGTGGGAATTGACTTAAAAAAAAACGCTTATATTACTTGTTTATATTATATTACATATTTATTTTTATTTCTTGGCACCATCTTTGCTCCTTCCAAAATAATACACTCAAATTGTTGTCAACAAATTAAATTATACCTAAAAAAATTATCTGTTCACCATTTCTTATCAGTACCTCACGTTTTTTCTATTAAGTTATACCCAGTCACGAATAACAAACTTAAATGAAAAAAGATATTGAATTAAGTCTTCGACGCATTGTTGCCACAAAAAAAATTCCACAAAACTTTTTTAAATTAGAATTCGAACATTCTCCAGGCACGACCCATCCCTTCTAGCAACGATTAGAAAAGCAAAATGAAATTTGCATCAAATTCGAATTGGGGAGACACCATCGTAATTGGCTCCCGACTCATTACCCTTTGATATCGTTTGGTATTTTCGGGAGGACGGAAAAAGGGGTGGAGAAAAGAAAAAGAAAGAAAAATAGAATTAAAGATTTTTAGAAACGAAAGAAAATTTATTTAGCCATTAGGTGACAATTTATTCAAATAACTTTTCAAGCAAAAACTTCCAAGGGACATTAGTGTAGGCGTCGATTAAAAATAGAAAGACTGGAGTAAACAAAGTTTAGTTTTCTTTTCGAGGAAGGATTTTAATAAAAATGTCTTAAAAATGAAAATCAGGAAAGTAGAAAGGTGAAACTATTTCTAACAAATTATTGTTGAACAAATGGTTTCAATTGCCTTTTCAACAACTTCTCAATCCTTTCTAAGAATAAAAATGAGGTTTCTTCTTAAAACAAAATTCTATTCTTAGTCGTTTATTATTGCTCATACTATCATTATCAGGATGCTAATTAATATACATAATAATTAAGTATAATTAGCAGTTTTCTAAATGATAACCTTTTTCTCTCGGAAATAAATTAATGTAATTCCCATGATTACAAAGAGATGGGAGGAAAGCAATGGTCTTTCTTATTTTCAACAAAATGTTCTCCCAACTGTTACAATAGACTATATCTGCGATGTCTATCCTTTCTAATTAGGGTTTCTCCCGTCCAGCCAAATTAGCACCTTGAACTAGAACAACTCCACTTCGAAAATGAATATCACTATTAAATAGCATATAAATAGTCAGGGAGATAGAGAATAATTGTTAAGCTCTCTTGTAAATGCGCAGTTTTGTAGCTGAACTTTTATGTCAAAACTTCGCCATTAAATGCATCACTGAACAAAATAGTGACATCTCAAACTGTCTCATTTGTATCGATTCTCTTTCATCCTTGGATTCCCTGAAGTGTATTTCTTCGTCTAACAACACAATCGCCGAGATCCAAGAATGACTTAAAAGCCTGAAATATAAAAACATCTCGATAGCTTTTGCATTTGTTCGCGGGCACACGCGCGTTATTGGAAATGAGCGGAACGATTGGCTCGCAAAAGCTGCCACCAAGCGCGAAAGTGACATTGCCGTAAATATTCCTCAATCTTTTACTAAAAGATTCCGAAGGAAAGAATGTGGTGAAGTCTTAGAACCAAGAATATCTTATTTCAATTAAAGGGAGCTTATCAAAGAAATTTTTTCAAACCATTAATAAGAGAGACCCATGTGCTATCATTTTTATACTGATTACAAAATAACGCAATTTCTCATTGGTCATGGTAACTTTAGAGTTTATTTGAATAAATTTAATTTGATTCTGTCATCTTTCTGCGATTGCAACAATAGGGGCGAGGAAAATGTAGAGCACGTGCTCCTTCTGTGTTCCAAATTTGACAGAGAAAGAAAAATCCTAAGACTGGCTATCAAGGAAATTAATATACATCGGCCTCCAGACTTTCACCAACGTATTTCCACCAAAAGGGCTTCTGAAAAGTTCTGTAAATTTATTGTATTCATTTGTAATCCTTCATGACTTTAATGTTTTTTCTCTCTCCTTTCCTTTGTAATGCTTCATACTTATTTCTTTAAGCCCCATGTGATACTTTGTGGTGCACGGAGATTTATAAATGTTTTCAATAAAAAAAATTAACAAAAATAGCTACACTAGTAAGTTTCTGAATTACAATAGCTTGCTCTGAATTATAGTTGTTATTACAAGATATTGAAGGATTTCTCTTTGGAGAGTTTCAGATAACAAACCGTTAATTCTTATTATTTAGTTGTCTTTTGTCTGCATATCGTACACTTAGTTCAACGCTTAAATTGATAAAAGTGAATTTTTATGAATATTTATTTGTTAATCATCAGTGTCCGATTTAATGGCTTCTCAGTCCTTACTGTGTTTGGATCCTTCTCCTCCTCCTCCTCCTCCCCCCCTCCGTAACCTTAACAATCAGTGAGATCTCCACCTCAACCTACACGAGGAGGAGGTAGCGCTACACAATCTTCTTGGGGCAAATAACAAGAGTAGTCTCTAAACACTGAAAATAACACTATTTATAATAAGAAAATACAAAGAAAATTGTAAATAAGATTAAATCGATCCATAATCTAAAGACAGAGACGATATGTCACTATTAGGATCAGCGGCCACAGGAGCGTAACTGAACTATGATATAAGCTTGGCTCATTTAAAATAATGCCACTTTAGTTTTTCTTATAAAGGGTGTTTTTTTTTCAGAGGTATAGAACTTTAAATTGCAATAAAACAATGATGTATTATTCGATTGACATGAATATTTTTTTATTCGAAAGATAATCTTGTGGCATTGCATTTTAAATATGATTTCTGGTATATGACTGCCACGGCTGGCTCGGATTTAATCCAATCTGGACGCCCAATTTTCGATGACTTTTTCCAACATTTGTGGCCGTATATCGGTAATAACACGGCGAATGTTGTCTTCCAAATGGTCAAGCTTTTGTGGTTTATCCGCATAGACCAATGACTTTACATAGACCCACAGAAAATAGTCTAGCGGTGTTAAATCACAAGATCTTGGAGGCCAATTCACAAGTCCAAAACGTGAAATTAGGCGGTCACCAAACGTGTCTTTCAATAAATCGATTGTGGCACGAGCTGTGTGACATGTTGCGCCGTCTTGTTGGAACCACAGCTCCTGGATATCATGATTGTTCAATTCAGGAATGAAAAGTTAGTAATCATGGCTCTATACCGATCACCATTGACTGTAACGTTGTGGCCTTCATCGTTTTTGAAGAAGTACGGACCAATGATTCCACCAGCCCATAAAGCGCACCAAACAGTCAGTTTTTCTGGATGTAACGGTGTTTCGACATACACTTGTGGATTAGCTTCACTCCAAATGTGGCAGTTTTGTTTGTTGACGTAGCCATTCAACCAGAAGTGCGCTTCATCGCTAAACAAAATTCGCTTATGAAAATCGGGAACAACGGCAATCTCGTTTTGGGCCCATTCGACGAATCTATTCAGGCGTGAGTCTATTCATGATGAATTGCCAAACCAAACTGAGAATAAATCACTTGACAGCTGTTAAATCGGTCGCCATCTTGGAAAATAATGCCAACTTAAACTTCTATACCTGGAAAAAAACACTCTTTATTTTTCAGTTATTCATTTGCTCGAATCCTTGTGCTACTGAAGAACCACGATATAGAGAGGTTGCAGTAAGTTAGATCTGTCTAAGTTAAATCTTCTCGCGATAGCGTTGTGTCGAAGTTTGGGAAGTAGAGGGCCCACTGAATTATCCTCATTGTCATTTGACCTTATTTCAAAGTTAGGAGGTCCATTTCTTTGTGATTTTGAACCATAGTAGAAATCAAATCTCTAAGCTATTAAATATGTTTTTAATAATGCCACTTTTTTTAAATATTGATGCCCAAAAAAATGTTTAGAATTTTTTTTTTTCGTAATGAGAAAAAATTCTTTAGAAAAATTATTTTAAATGAAGTACAATGTAAATGAGATTGCCTATCAAAGCAAAATATTTAAAAAAAAAAAAAACCTGATTAAAAATGTACATCAGAGCAAATACTTGAGTACAAAAACATCGTTTTATAATTGCCAAAGATTTCCTTTAACTCAAAGTATTTACAAAAAACAGAATAGTTTTTAAATTTGCAATTTTAATGTAATTTAGAATTTATTATGCAATTCAAAGTCATATCTTTTTATTACCATTACGTATGAAAAATTTTGAATGTAATCTCTAAATCTTTACAATCGTGCATTTTTAAACATTTTTTTTTCGAATTTAAAACTGTTCTCTTAAGATATATTATTCAAAAAATATTTAAAAAATCAGTTGTAGATTTATCTTTTGTATTTATATATTCTCTATTAGTTTTATGTAAATGAAATGGTAAATAATTCCAAGATACATAAATAAGATACAAAGTAAAATAGTTTGATTTTTTAGAATGATTTTGAGAAAAAGTAGAACAGTTTCTATTTAAAAAAATTAAATGTTTCTTCATATTAATGCTGATAAAAAGTGAAATGCATTTTCATCATTTATTTACAAAATATATATGATTAATGCTTATAAAGGTTTTTTTTTTTCCTTTCGGCTTTCAAGAATAATTGTGAACTTCTTCGAGAGCAAAATTTACAAGTTAAATATAAAAACAAATATAAGCAAATACGAGCAAGAGAAATATTAGCTTAGTTGTTAAAAAAATCTGAATAAAAATATTCTCGTTCAATTCTTATGAATTATTCATCGGTACTATAACAACGATAACAAAAGATGTATGCACTGAAAATGTAATCTGCCATGAAAAATTTTACACTTACTTAAATTTCATAGAACATTTAACCCGTTAAATCTTATCAATAAAAAACACTTCATTTCTGAAGTCCTTAATATAATAAAAGTTATGAAAAAATGACAATATAAAGCAAGCATAATAATTAAAGGAGGAAAAAATGCGCATTTTTCTTCCTATTCATTCTAATCTATATGAGGAAATTTGTACTTAATCACAAACAGATGTTACTTACTTCCATGTAATTCATTTCTTGTTGTTAAAAGTGGTTAAATCAAATTAGTTATGTAATTGAGGAAAAATTGTATTTTAATTAAAAAATATGCAATTTTTATGATAAAAAAGAACAGAAATATATTTCTAATGTATTTTTTACAAAATATATAATACAGTTTCCACGACATTTTTTTATCTAATAGAAATCAATAAATCGCATTAAAATTGAAAAATTAATTTTAAAAAGTACTTAAGATAGTTTAAATAAGTCACATTAGTAGAGTCCCATTCGTACAAAAAAGACGATTTTTTAAAAGAAAATTCTTAATTTCATATCTTAGAATAAATTATTTTATTTCATTAGAAATAAATTCTTCCTACCAATAATTAAATACTTTTCAAAATAATTTTCATGTTTTTACGGAATCAAAACGTTAAGAATAATAAAGCAGAATAATAAAGAAAACTAAAATTGTGTTATACTCAAAACAGATTTTATTCGTGTTTAGAGTACTAGATTCCTTCGGATTCCCTTATCCCCGTCAACTGAAAAACATTTATTTATTCTCCAAATATGCATATGTCTTCTGCTAAATACATATTCACGATTCTTAAGCCATTATTTTACAAAATTTATAGAACTCAAATTCCTTTTGTAAAACTCGGTGAACATGATCTACTTTTTTATGTATTTTTCAAAACACAAATATATAAAAGTATCAAATTGCTATCTAATTACTTCACTTGAGTTTGGAAACTTCTATAATAGGTACAGATTTACAAGAGATTCCAATAGTCCATTTATAAGTGAACTGGAAAAGATGAAGACAGAATCATGATCATTTCTACAAATGGAGTTAATGGATAAAGATCTCGGCAGTGTTCCTTGAATCCCCCTTTTTCGGTGGCTTATCTCCAGGTGCTTGATTTGATTCTGTGAGTTCGTTCTTTTTTTTTCTTTGTTTTTTTACTTTCTTATCTCTCTTCGACCCCATCTCTGTGAAGAAGCAAATTCTATGGTTGCCATAAAGATCTGGAAGGACTAAAAGCATACCAAAGGCAAGGCTTTTTAATGTTGCATAGAAACCATAAATAATTGATGATGTCGATAAAATGCTATACTCACTTATCTACTCGTACAGCTTCAAAAAGACATCATTCATAAAAATTCAGTTAAATATCCGAAGTATGTTGTTAAAGAAACTAAAAACTATGAATATTAATTTCAAATTTTTTTCCACCTTTGATTATAATGGTTAGCAATTACAATCATCTGATATAAAGCCGTAAGGCCATCGTCAGAGTTTCGTATTTGGCAATATTCAAGTAGTCCAAACCACGGACTCCAGTCCTGATTTTAAGAAACATCTGATTTGTGGAATGTGGGTGAGTGAGTGTTCATAAACTTCGCCATATAAAGCAGCACGAGGACTATTGGGGACAAAACCAGGGACGTCTTAAGGAAGGGGCCCGGCCCCAGGGCCTCAGGCACAACAAGGGCTTGTCTCGTTCTCGATTCAGACTTATTGTCCTAATTCGAATAATTGCAACGGTTAAATGTTATTTCCGGCTGTATTCTCCGAAAAACTACGAATTTCGGACGATATGTCAACTAGATGTGATGACCTTCGTCCATGTATAGGCCTAGGCCAGACCACTAGACACCATCATTACTCATTCAATAAAAAGGCGGCAATCGATCGAGTTGGTTTGTGTGATTGTAAGTCATGCACTTTATTGATTTCGAGTTACTTTTTGAACGAGTATTTGACAAAGTGTGCAATATACCATCTATTCTTAAGGACCATAGGTAAGGCCTACATTTATATAGAGACCCAGGGCCTATATACTTTAGAGTAGGAGCCCAGGACCTCAAGAAATCTTAAAATCGTCAAGGGTGGAACTCGTAATTTTGAACTTTTGTCAATTAATAAAGACGACACCTAAGCTGGAACCCTACAGTCTAATTTGTTAATTAAAATCAACTGTTTTCCTTCTTTTTTTTGTACAAAAAATTTCTAGTGAGTGCGTTTGTAGGTATGTGCACACGCAGTGATTACACACAACCTGTATTTTTTTTTACAATTGCTTACAAAATACACTTTTCACAGCTTGAAAGTTTGGGGAAAGTAAGAAGTTTCGCTCCCCTCCTACAAAAAACACATTTTCAGAGAAAAAATTCTTAAAACTTTCAAGTTAAATCTCCACTTTAATTTCTTTACCAATCTGCTTATGCAACTAGAAAAAATAAAGACTTTATAGAAAATATGATTTTATAAATGTATTAAACACGAAAAGAAAAAGATAAAGAAAAAGATCAAAACATGAATCACACACACACATTAGTTTAAATAAGTTGTTTGAAAATTATACTAAAAATTGGGATATAACCTTCAAACATCTTTAAAGCATTTCATTAAGCATCCGAGTCACTATTTTTATTAATCAATAAATGAAAAACTGAAAAATAAAACTAGAAACGCAGATTTATTAAAAGTTTTATTTGAAATGTTCTTATATCACTCATAAAAGTACATCCCAAATTGCCTGAAATTTAAAAGGCGGTATATTTCAAGATACTTATGTCTTATACTTTTAAGAAAAGTAGAAAATTCTTCCTATTTCAAAAAAGTATCCCGTTTCAAAAACTTATTAATAATAATATCGCACACATAAATGTCGTCTGAAAATGTTCACTTGAGTCTATTAAAACTAAGAATTAAACTCTGACTTTATATAAGCACAGAGATCCAATCTACCATTTTATCTTTATTTTATCCCATGCATATACAGAAATGCTAACTTTTTTTGTTTGTTGGAAAGTAATTTAAACATGATCATACCTTAATATCAAATTTCTCTTTCCATATGTATATATAGTTTTAGTATAATGATTTCAAAATTATCTTTTGAAAAATTGTTGAGTATAGAAATCAAAACTAAATTAATGATGCAAGTTATTCGTGTTTATGGAAAATGCATGTACACAATTACAGTTCACTATATATTTTAAATGTATAAACACACAATAGCTATTATTTTACTATAGCCAGATTAGTATAATTGATTTTATTAACATTGCACGTAGATTCATCAGCTAAAATGGAACTAATGATTATTGAGTCATTATGACTTATTTCCCAATACCAAAAGATTTTTCTATAACATTAAGGAATCTTTTTAAATACTAATGAATATAATTAGTTAAAAAGTATAATTAATTCCAAACATATTTTTAAATATCTATATTCCTTTAATTTTTTAAAGAAAATTGCATAACTGCAATATAGAAAATTATATCTTGCATTTCACCATTAATTTTTTTTTTGTATTCAATAAATCTTCATGCATTATATTCAGAATTGTGATTAGTTAAAATTTTAAAAGATTGCTTGCCTTTTTAATATATAATTGGTATTAAATACTCAAAGCATTTCATTTCAATCCATCTAATTGATTTTTGACTAATAGGACTGGTTTCTCTCACTCTCTCTCTTTCTCGTTTTTCCCCTGTCAAAAATTATTTTTCCTTTCTCATAATTATATTTTAAATACTGTTCCTGGAATTATTTTAATTAGGAAATTTTTTATACCAATGCGTATATAGAAAAATTTCTTACATATATAAAATCTATGAATATGTAAATAACAGTATTCTCTTAATAATTACGATAATAGTAATTACAAATCTAAATTGGATGTTGGAAATAATTATAATTGAATGCCTTTATCCTACTAATTGCAAATCTGATTCAAAAGATTATAATGATCTGGAAAAGGACAAGGAGGACAAATTAACAATGAGGACAAATTAAAAAATTATTAAGTGCTCATGATAAGTTGACGTGTGCTATATCGTAGCTCATACGAGTCCAAAGAGTCAGTAAATATGAAATAAAAAGTTATTGAAATTAATCAAAAAATTAAAAAAATATTTTCAGAAGTAATTACAAGTATTAGAATATACACACACTAGTCGTATCCACCCGTTTCTCTGAATATTTTATGTATATATCATGTTAATACTATAGATATTTAAGTCCAGCATTAAACTTTGAATTGTATTCAAAAATATTCTGATAGCCCAATCTCTGGATTTAAAAAGGACAGGATTTTAATTTCTAAAACGGAAATATATCTATTTTTTTAATCATCTTACCCCTTTTGGGAATCGATTTCCGAAAAACGCGTTCTTAGCTGATCTCTTCTCAACAAAAAAAATCATACTTGCCAAATTTTAAATCTATAGACCTCTAATACGTCAAAAACTTGAATCTTTTACTACAATGCCCTCATAGCCTCATTTGAGAGTCAATTTCCATAAAACTTGCTTTTAGCAGATCTCTACTCAACAAAAGAAGCCTGATTGCTAAAGTTCAAGTATGTAGGTTTCATAGTAGAAAAAGGAAATTTTAATTTTTTAACAACCGCGAAACTTTCTTCTTGGTCGATTTCCGCGCAATCCGTTCTGGGCGGATCTCTACTCAACAAAAGAAACAGTTCCGGAGATCTCGTGATGAGTGAAGAACTGCGGAAGTCGCACTTGAGTGTTTAAGTAGATCTATTAACTTGTCGGTCTACAACTATGCTGTGTTACGTTGTAGCCGACTGGGCTAAAAAGGAAATCCTTCACTTTATACTCAAATCCTGCTGTACGGTGGTATTTATTTTTTATTCGAATCTCCTTGCTCTCTCCATATATATGTATCAATGTAGCACATAATTGCAAAAAAATAACATTGGGGTTGTGTCCACAAAATAGTGGAAAAAAGTCAATTCAGAATTCAGTATCATTCTCACCATCTTAATAGTAGTTCGGAATTATGAGGACAGTCATCAGTATCCTTTTTAATTCCTATAGCTCGATAGTTTCAAATTTGTACTTTTATTTACAGTTCGGTCACACTTTTCTTATTAATTTACTTTTTATAGTTCAGACGTTCACAAAGTAAATGAAAATTTACGCGTATCAAAATGAGCACCATTGTGTTTTTTCATTTAATATGCAATTAAACTTTATCCAAAAATTTAAAGCGATTTTTTAACCATAAATTCTAAAATTACAGTTCCATTTTTAGCATAAATAAATAATAATTAAGTATCGTAGCAACCTCCTTCAAACTATTTGAATGAAAATTGTAAGGCTACACCACACATTTTGCAACATCGAGGACTCTAGTTCGACAACTTTTTTGTACGTGTGAATGTTGAAAATTGATGAAAAGCTCTTCAACTATCCACTGATTTTTGAATTTAAATTTCTTGATTAAAATTAGCGTCTTGGATGGCTAGTTATTCATCAGATTTAACACTTCTAGTGGTATTTTCTAAAGTAAGAATTCAATAATGCCTTGATTGAGAGATTAAATTTAAATTGATAATTACTTATTTTATTGAACAGCGCCGATTTTCCCTAACTTAAACTTATTATACAGGATTTAACATATAACATTAATTAACTCTAATTGAATGCGAAAATATCTCCTTGTGAATAACTTCATTAGTTTTATGTGCTGGAAGGAATTATATTCATTTACAATTTTGCTAATTAATTACCTACAGAAGCTCTCAGCTCAGTACTTTCAATATCAATGACGAAGATATTACAGCTCTCTTTTTTTTTAACTTGTATCACAGGATCATTGTGTTTCTGTTTGTGGGTATCTGTGTGCAGTAGAATATAAAGTGATGAAACGAAAAATTGGAGGACGGAAAGTTAAGCATGAACCGAAAAAATGTAAAAGCTGCATCGCACGTAAAACGCACACGTTAAATGTAAAAGTACATCACACGAACCGTTTCACGACAATTAAGCATTACTAGAGGTTAGAATTTATAACAACTGAATCCTCTAATGCGCATTATAATAATTTTTGAAACCTTGCCGGTATCTGAGAGAATTTGTGTACATGAATTATAATGTTCGTGTTATAAAAGTAATTGTATTTAGATTTTGATGCAAAGAAAGATTTAGTTAATCGTTAGTAATCCACTCAACGTCATGGAATATTTTTATTTCTCAAACATTCTAAATAGTTACCATTTAATGTTTGGCTAAAGTAAATTCAATTGTGGTTGCATACTTTATTTAAAATTCCTTTGAGAGGAATGAGATAAATTCATAAGACGTCATAGTCACATAATGAAAACAATCATGCGTTTCCAGCCAATGAGTGTATGCGCGTTTCGCTGTTTTGTTGTCAACTTTTGCTTTTTACTGAAACTTCATTTAAAAAATATCATTATTTGTCAAGCATAATAACTCGAATAGGTGAACAGTTGATATAAAAATATACATGTAATAGAATTTTTTTTTAGTTTTGAAAAACTCTTTGATGAAATTTTATACTTGAACATCTTTGCCCTATTATCAAATTTACTATTCAATTCCTACTATTATAGCTCGCACTCTCTAGACATTTATTTATCTTGGTGGAATTTTTAATCGTTAATAAAATACATTTTAAAGCACTCGATTGAGCTGAAATTTTATATACATGATTATTTTGGATGACAATACAGTAATTTAACTATAATTAATAAAAATTAATTGATTCAAACTAATTATTCAAAGAATTACAAATACGTTGGCATCATTTTTGGCGACTTGTGACAAAACTTGAAAAGGTTTTATTCTCACATTTTAAGGCGCTCATTTGAGCTGAAATTTTCTATACACTATTGTTTTGGGTAAAAATACGATTATTTAATTATAATTAATTAAAATTAATTGACTTAAACGAATTATTTAAAGAATTACAGATACAGCCACTTTGGTTTCATTTTTAGAGACTTAGGTCAAAACTTTAAAAGATTTTTTTCCTCACGTTTTAAAGCATTCAGTTGAACTGAAATTTTATATACACGATTGTTTTGGATGACAATACTATACTTTAATGATAATTAATAAAAATTAATTACCACTTAATGTTGCGATTCTGTCATATGTATATACATATTTATATTTTTTGTAACTATTTATTAAAAAGTAGCTAAAATAAAAATTTTCTTTGTTGATCTAAGTAGGAATTGACTTAAATTTTTTTTACATTGCTTGTTTTGTCTAAAATTTATAAGTAGCACAACAAGTACAAGGATGGCAGGTTTAAATTCAATGAAGAACACGTGATTTCATTTCTCATATAACCGTTGTGCATTTATCCAATTGGAAAATTCCGCCAAGAAGTACATCTCCAGGAGTTTCCTTTCATGTTATTGATTAAACATAGGCTCACTTCTTTAAATCATCTCCAGAAAGATCAACATTTAGTCACTTTCCCTCTTGAGCAATATGGTCCTATAAACTTAATATAAACTACTTTGAGTGAATAAGATGAAAGGCAATATACCATGGTTATTGAATGTTCTCGATCTTAGCTTCTTTATTTCACTTATGCACACATTTTCATGCTACTTCTCTAATACATAATTTCTTCTCTTTATGAAAGTAATACATTTTTCTGTTTGCTTGCTTTTCAAGCAAAACAAATCTCTTCATGTAATATCAAGGATTGCAATTTCCAGGCATGACGTCGAAACAATATGTTTTATGATCATTAAAAACGTTTATTAAAGAAAGCATTATTGTAATTATTTTACTAATGGAATCGGAAATTATATATATGTAAGGATAATTAAATTAGATTTAAAATTAAATTCCCTACATAACTTTTATTTTCCATTACATCTCTCTCTCTCTCTCTTCAAGCATAAAGGTATCCAGACTACGTTCGGAACCATGATATTCAAAAGCGCATAAATGGATAATTTTCATGATATTTAGTATCACTTAGATTAGAAAATATGCATAAAACTGTTTTAAGGACATTTTGACAGAAAAAATATATATTTAAATATAATATTTTAGCAAAAAATTAACTTAGAATAATCTTTTTTCCAAATGTTCTCCTTTTGTGAAAAATGCTTCTATTATAATAATATTTTGCCTGTATATAGCTCAGACCTCTGTTCAGAGGTTCAACTAGAATTTTTGAAATATATAACTTAGAAGTGGGTTTATTCATATTTTACGACAACAGAGGGGAGCAATTTTAAGAAAAAAACGCGAATAATTATTTCAATCGGTGGTAACCCTGAAAATAATGTGAATTTTTCAAAAATTCTAGTTGAGCCTCTGTAGAGAGGTCTGAGCTATATACAGGCAAAATATCATTATAATAGAACCATTTTTCCCAAAAGGAGAACATTTGGAAAAAAGATTATTCTAAGTTAAATTTTTGCCAAAATATTAAACTTAAATAAATATTTTTTGTCAAAATGTCCTTAAAACAACTTTATGCATATATTCTAACTGAGTGACACTAAATATCATGAAAATTATTCATTTATGTGCTTTTTTAAAATCACGGTTTCGAACGTAGTCGGATACCTTAAATTAATCCCCCAATTATTTCTCCGAAACAAATGGCCCAACCTCGAGAGAAACACTTCTAATCCCAGATAATTATTTTTATAGTCTATATGTCAGCATTAACTTTTAAGTACAACTCATAAAACAAGAGATGCTTCACACATCTGGACTTAAGAGGTAAAAACACTTAGATTTCACTTTGGAGTCGTTTTTCTCTCAGCGACAGAACATGTAGATAGCTCGCTGAATAAAGACCGTTTTTAAAAATTAAGATTGGTTCTGAATTGAAACACGTCATATAAATATATATATAATTAGTATAATTAGTCAGATTGAGAAATTTCAGAAATATTAAAATACAGGGCGGGGCATGGGAATTTCCTATTTTGAAATTGCAATAAAACACATTACACGTTAAATTCGACTTAATTATTCTTTTCAACCAACCACACAACATTGGAACTTTGAATTTACACAGTTTTAAACGCAATGTCTGTTAAATATCACGCTCTATTTTCAATACACTGATGCAGTCGATTTCGAAAACTGAGTCACCTTTTCAAGCATATCAACCGGGATATTGTCAATTTCGTCACGGATGTTGTTCCGAAGGTCTTCCACGTTGTTGGAATGATCTTTGTAAATCAAGGACTTCAAATAAGCCCACATGAAGTAATCAGGAGGAGATATATCAGGTGAACACGCAGGCCAGTATACATCCCCTCGCAGGGAGATCAGTCATTAGAAGAAGACTGCTCTGAAAACACCCATGTAAACCCTGGAGTTGTGGGCTGTAACCCCATCTTGTTGTAACACGTTGCCTAGATTATTTTCTTCGTGAGCGGGTAAGAAGAATTGTTGGATCATTGTCACATACCGGTCTGAATTGACACACGAATTCGTTTCACATTTTCAGGTGTTCTAACGGTCTTCGGAGGGCCTTCCCTTTGTTTAGAGACATTCCCTGCTTCTCGAATGGCATCCATCCACATTAAAACACATTTCCGATCAGGAACACGACCTCGTGGAGGAATATTGAAATGACGAGGAAAGGCACGTTGTGCTGCAATCATCGACCGACCGTTAGAGAAATACGCCTACATGGCAAAAGCATGCTGCTTCCTCAATCAAAACATGTCTTAATCTGAAACGGGCGGGAACACAAATATCTCACTCCCCCCCCTTCCACCGAACCCCTCCCTACGAACATCATAGCAATATACCTTCATACGCACTCCACCTTGTATAACGACTAAAATGATGACAATAAGGAAACGAACAAAAACTTCTCACGGAGTTATAGAACTGAAAATTGCCTCCAAAATTCGTTTTAATTTATTTAAAATAATATGTATATGAGAACAATTCATAAGAGAAATATCCAGAAGAAAATGTATTGAATACTTCTAAACTATTTCGAGTATCGTCATTTCCATTATTCTTTACAAAATAAAGTCACTAACTTCACAATTTTATAATAACTAGTATGCAGATAATGATATCACACCTTTACACAGTTTAAATATAATTATGCTTCAATTTAGGCAGACAATTATCAAAATAAATCACACAATCCTAATAAAAATCTCACTACAGGAAATTAAAAGTGAATCATAAGCAAAACTCGCCAAATCAACCGAATTAAAGATAACGTGCCTTTTCTGGAAACCCATTCAACCCTTGTATGTTGTCTTCCTCACACAACATCCTTCACCATCGCCCCGTCCTACTTTTATAGCTCCTCGTTCTCTTCATTCTCTGACAGCATCCCGTCGATTACTTTCGCTCCACACCCCTTTTTTTATGACCCCAATTCTTGAGGGACGAACTGTTTATCAGGTGTTCTCTACATCCTCTTTCGAATATCGGACGGAACATTGATCTAACGATCGTATTTTTTCTTGCACATTTTTAAGACGTCACGTTCCGTTCCAGCCAAGTTAGCGGTTAGAATTTTAAAATAACCGAATTCTCTCTCTCTCTCTGAGGGGTATAAAGTTTTGCAGCCCCTTCCCTCTCCCCCTCTTGTATCAAACATCATTCTGGAAGGCTTGAATATTTCTTGAAGTATATCGTTTGCTTTAATATTTACGTAATCCAAGTAATTTCATTTAAATTTGGATGCATATATCATTAAAAATATGACAATCTACCAAGTGGCAAAATACATAATTCAACCTTTATACAGCTCCAAGCTTAAAACGGTTTAATAAAAATACGCTATATTTATTATAAATATTTTTCACTATTTGTGCTAGCTAGTAAATTCGAAGTTTTGCTGTACTTCCAGCAATAATAACTTGGGTTAAGTTAAAATTAATGTGTAAGTGAAAGCTACACAAAAACTGTTTGAGATTACCTCGGTACATCGGAATAATAACACCTAAACTAATACTTTTTTTTGACTTTCATACCAAACCTCGTCAAGACTTTAAGACTCTTCCATTTACTGTGCAGCAACCCTGATTAATCCCCGCAACACAACAAAATATCCAGAATTTCAATGGTCTCAAATTACATTACAAGATTAGGACTAAAAGGAATAACAATCCCCTATTTTAATATATTTTGGAGGGAAAAAGCACCAACAAAAATATTTATTTATCAAACGTTGCTTTTAAAGCTCTTAACTACGAACATCGGAATTTTGAGCCACAATCAAGGACGAGGACGCACCTGAATTGACGACGAGGGCGACATCAATGCACTTTCTCCCACTCATATAAGAAGGTGGAAAGTGGGATGAAAAATAACATGTTGATCCCATCATCTGGTTTTGGCTTAAAATTACAAAATGTGGCTAAAGGATAACTTGAAAGAATGTTTCAAGATTTAAAAATTGAGGTTCTCTTGGATGTTAGTGATATCTTACAAACTGAAAACCCTGTAGGGTTTAATATACACCATCTTCGTTATACAATGTTCTTCAAAAGTACAATATCCTGTTCCGTTACCCATCTGTAAGGAGTAGGTTAATTAGAAAATCATGGTACCACCCAAACAGAATTTGTACGTTTAAGTCGTCTCTTTCTTTTTTTTCTTTCGATCTGTGATACCAATTTTATAACCAATAAATTTTCACTTATTAACAATGAGAAAAATGCAGAGTTAAAAAAATCCCAAAGTATGGTATTTGTAAAATATATTTGACATGTTACCAATGTTTTCTAGAATAAGTTCTTTCATTAGAATTTTATTTACTCGTCCATAAGAATGAGTGAGTGAATTTTTTTTCCATCACACTCTAACACAACACCATGCCTATTGGTGACGGATCTCTTACTTTTGAACCACGGTTAAGTGACGAGGACGACACCTGAGCTGGCACATCTCTCCTAACTACCACATCATTCCAACGAGAGGACTTTAAGCCATGATAGATTTAAAGTGTATCAGCCCCTCTACATAGGTGCTCTTCAGGGGCACCAGCATTTGAACCTGCGATTCGACTACACCGGTGACCAGTTAACTTAAGTTATCCTCTAAATATATCTTGATTCAAGCATACAAAAAATTTTAATACTTATTTAATGTGAAATATATTTTAATCTGAATTGTAAACCTGTAGCACATAAAATATCGACAAATTTAAACAGTTAAAATAAGCAGTCCACGTTATAATTTTCATTCATGATTGCGAAACTAAAGAACATTGAATTATTTAAAACTAGTCAAATTTACATTTTAAGGATTTAGAGTACAAAACGTATTTAATAATTCAATTCTAAAATTTTACACAAAAAAGCAGCAACGGAATTATAGGAAATCACTCCGTGTTAAACAAAAGAATTGTATCTTTACTTACTGATCGAATTTCAAAATACTTGCTTCTATAAGATACGTATTAATACTATTCCTCTTAGATTTATTAAATAACAAGAAGAAAATTAAATATCCCTACACTCATAGCAAAATGACATTAATTAAATCGAGAAAATAAACCTCATTCCTTCTATAATTGAAACGAAGGCTTATAACTGGATTAAAGGCATATTAATTTTGGTAGGAGTTATATACCTTAAAATCTTTAAAATATAATCCCTATTTCTCCTTTAAGCTGTAAAATTTTTAAATTTCAAAGAAACTTTGAAATTAATATTTCCCCTTGATCTTTAAAAATTGCATTCTGTTAAATAAGAAGAAAAGTAAGAAATAAAATCTTAACAAAGAATATCAATACATTTTTAAGAGTAATTCTCCAAAAAGATTGATAGGAATTAAGTATTCAAGAATTCAATACATGATGATGTGCTTTTCGAAGTAAATTGAAAATTTCAATTAAATTTAAAGCAAGGCAAAGGCTTATATAACGTCGAAATTGCGTGGTTAACAACTCGTGTGTTGTTAAAGCTTTATAGTAATTTACTAATTAATATTATATAATATTGTGTGTATGCTTTAAAATTCCATTAGTTAATATAAACACAAACTGTTATTCTTCAAACTAATATTACATAGTTAATGATAATCCTAATTAGCGATTAAAGCATTTTAAATAAAATAATGCATGAACTAATTGTGATTATTATCAATATTAATTAGAACATATTTCAATTGTAAAACTCTGTATAATATAATCCCCTTCATTTCGAAATACTATGTTGAATTGGCGAATAGTGTAGAATTTGGAAAACATTTAATCTTTCAAGTGATGAAACTTTCAAATGTTTAGTATACATTTCCCGATCTCTAATTTGTTAATTACAGATTCTAATTAAATGGAATTTTCTTAGCTTTATTTAATTCTAACTCTTCAATGCATCGCTCACACATTTTATTAAATAATACAATGAATGTTTCCGTGATGTATTTGATTAATTATTATAAATAATTTTGGAAAGATCACATAATTGTGTTGAAAATAACTTGCATCGCACAATAATGATTTCAGTTAAAATTACATTGTGCGGTCCAGATAAATCATTACTTCCTTAATAATAAAAAGTAATATATAAAGCAATAATTCTATAAAATTTAATGCTTATTCACAAAATAGAGAGCCAACAAAACAGATTAGACTATCATTTACATTAGAAAAGTAATACTCAACCTCTGTAGCCCACGGGCTACATGTGGCGCACATGCCTTTCCTGAGGGACCCGATCATGGCCCATTGCTCTAAGAAATTCAAATATTGGAGAACAATGTACTAAAAGTTTAGGGGGAATTTATATCAATCAAACAATCAAATCTGACAATTTTGCTATCAATTTGATTTTTTTGATAATGTAACGAATGGGGCAAAAAGATGGACAATAATGCGCCCTCTCCTGACAGTGTGAACACTTAACCAGTCAGCCTACCAGCTCTGTGAAGAAAGCGCATGCCAATGACCGCGCGCGGAAACCTCTCGTTATTTGTATAGTATTAACTGTTTTTATGTAATTGTAACTGTCCTCAATTTGAATTGGCATTTTATTTAAAATTATTTGAGCTAGCGGCCATAGTAATTTTTGAGTGCAGGTTATAAATGGTGCCCAACGTGGGGCTATGAATAGTTGTTTTAATTTTAAGGACTACTAGTCTAACAAAATTATCAAGTTATTATCGTGACCTTAAATTAAGAATTGCCATCTTAGTTCAAAATCGACACGATGAATGGGAAGATTAGTTGTTGTCTTTCCGTTTCACTTTGAACTGTACCAAATGGCGTCGAAGGAGGTTATAATAGTATAATATAAGCAAAAGGTGCTTGGTCATGGATGGAAAGGAAACCGAAGGAAAGAAACCGAAACAATCCCAAAACTCAGTAAAAATTGCATAAAAGTAATTATTTGTGTGTGTGTGTGTGTGTGTGTTTGATAGAACGGTTAATATAGTATTACAATAAAAGTCAAAAATGAGTAAATACAAGAGCTATTTTTAAATTATGGTCCGTTGGCGCGTATAGTTCCCTAGTTTGCGCGTGCGCCGCAACGAGTCTCTTCGTCACTGACCAGCATCCTTTGCAAACACACTCGTGAAAATCCCATCTCTTTAGCAGTCGTGTAAGATTCGCTATGCGTCTTTAAAATGTTTAAGGTGATTGAATCGCCCGCCAAGTGTGAGATACGGTCTGTTATCCGTTTTTTGACTGCGAGAAACATATCGGCTGCAGACATTCATCGCCAGATAACACATAAGTTTATGGCACAGAAGCAATGATTGACGGCAAAATTCGAAAATAGGTCAGGAAGTTTAAAGATATGCGAACGAACGTCCATGACGAAGAACACTCAGGCCGGCCCTCCGTAATCACTAATGATTTGATACAAGCAGTTGAAACAAAAATTCGTGAGAACAGGAGATTCACGATAGCCCCTCTTTCATAGGAGTTCCTCGGTCGGTGGTGTACAAAATTGGGACTGAAGACCTCAACTTTAAGAAATTGTCTTCTTGCTGGGTACCCAGACTACTCACAGCAGAACACAAAGAGAAGAGGTTTGCCATTTCATTGGACTTTTTGATTCGTTACGAGGAAGAAGGGATGACATGTTGAGTCGAATCGTTACTGGAGATGAAACATGGGTATTCCATATCACCCCGGAATCAAAGCAACAGTCGATGGGATGGCGACACACATCCTCTACCGTCAAGATCAAAGCCAAACAAACGCTGTCAAAGCGCAAAATTATGGCAATAGCGTTCTAACGCAAGGCCTCACTTCTCTAACTTCTTCTCGGGAGTTCATCGAATCTTTTGGCTGGGAGGTTTTGGACCATGCACCATACAGCCCCTGCCTTGCTCCGAGCGATTTCCGCCATTTCCGGTACCTCAAACATAGTCTTGGTGGGAAGTGTTTCAGTTACAACGAAGAAGTGAAAGCGGCTTTGAACTCTTGGCTGTCCGACCAGGCGGCAGACTACTTTGAAGAGGGTTTTCAACACTTAGTTCTGAGGTATGACAAGTGCATTAATAAACTCGGCAACTATGTAGAAAAATAGGCAAAAGTAAGTACAATAATAAAATAAAGGTTTTTTGAAACAAAGTATTGTCATTATTTTTTTAAAAACAAACGGACCTTACTTAAAAAACAGTCCTCGTAATTTAATCAATTTTTTCTTTGGTCTTAATGTGTAATTTTTTCCATTATCCTCATGTTGTGGCCCACGTGAAGTACTTTTCATGTGTATATGGCCCGGGGGGATGGAAGGTTATTTAAGCGCTATTTTTATTGGATTGTCATTTACATATAACTTTAAATTTAAGGCATTGTTTTTCACCAATGTCAAAGCACAAAATTAAGATTTGGAATACATTTTCAAAGAGAATATTTTGCTCTGATATTTATATAACTTCAAAGAGTTTAAACACACACGCCCTGTTATCATACATTGTATACAAAAAACATTCAAAGTACACATGGACTTTTAATTTAACACATGAAATTATGAAATCATTTAGTTTAACTTACGTATTATACTGTCGATCAATTTCGTCAAATCAAAAAATGACGTCAAATTCTGCGGTATGCAGCTAATAATGGAAACCGTTTCAACGCAGTAATAATACTGTCGACTGCCTTTAGAGACATCTTCTGAATGGCGATGTATTTTCTTTTGGCGAACGTAGTCGACAGTATAATACATAAGTATCCATTTTGCATTAGAGTATAACACACTACACATAAAACATAGTTTATATCAGAAAAAAAAAAGGATTGATTCAAAAAGAAAAGATGAGTATGGTAAAGAAATCGGAATATATTAATGTTAGTACTTTTTTTTATTTTAAAAAAATGTACGAGTTATAAATCTGGGTGAAAAATTTTTCTATAAGCACACTCAAGAGAGAGCTAATTAGCATATGCTAACAAACCATGACTACTATATTAGAAAAAAAAACACTTCATACAAAAACTTATGTTAATATAACAGAAAATATTAACAAAACTCCTGTTTTTGTGCAAAACTTAACAGTTAAATAAACAAAAGTCTCTTTTTTTACTTGATATATCTTACCGATCAAATTCTTAACCAAAAATCTTTCTTATAATCTTTTTCTTCAAGCTCTCTCTCTCTAACGTTAGGAAATAAAAGATTATCTATAGCTGTTTTTTGAGCTAAAGCCATCGAAATCTCTAAAAAAATGAACTCATGATAAACTTCCATGTAAGTAATCTAGTGACCGAAATAATGAGATCCATCTACATATAAATAAGTTCATTAAAAAGAGCAAAAAGGATGATTTAGAAGACGTTATCTTTTTTTCTTTACTCTAGGATTTTGTAGGCTTCAAACGATATTTAAGGGTAGATTATTTGCATATAGTTATTATTAGATTTAAGTACTTATTTTAAACCCAAGATGAAATATTATAGAGCTATTATTTCTTACAGGCTAATTTTTTTGAGTGATGAAAAATACGATGCCTCATTTTTTTTTAAGTGGAGTCAAGTACTCATTTTTTAAAGTGACAAATATGATAAAGAGAAGAATGTATAAGGAATAATTGTTCACATTTTTTTAAAGAGAACTTTTATATTCTGCATTTATTTAAGAATATGGTTTTAGAAACCTTTAAATATTGTTAAGAACTTTGTGTAAAATAGTATAAATAATTTGCATTTGGATGTGTAATGCCTTTATTTTACTCTAAATTAGATTTAATTTACATTAAAATTGTAATATTCACAAGCAACGGCGTCCCTTACGTTAAAATGGTGATTCAATGGGAACTTGGCGAAATCTTGGTGATAGAGCCAAGTTAGTGTCATTTTTGGTGACTAATTTGGTGACTGGGTGATCATGTTGGGGACCCTCTGGATTCTTCTAGAAATTAGTAGAGAAATCTACTGATTTCAAATCTATGACGCAAGCGAATCTTTCTCGAATTATCCGTGATGGATATAAACAGAGAAATGCTCGCCAAAAGTCAGTCAGTCTAGTTTTGACTAATGATCAGTTAGTATTGCTCTGATTGTTGAATCTATTAGTGATAACTTCGGCTGTTGAACGAGTGATTGCTTGTGAATAATATTTCATATACGTGTATTTTATACACCGATGATTCTGCCTGAGTGCTGCTGAAGGTGTGAAGACCTTCTGAGATTTATTCTGCGATTATTGATGCTGAATCCTGTATTTAAAGGATTGGATTTTCTACAATAAATTCTTATCGCTCTTAAAGAACTGTTTTGTTCTTTGCGACTGATTTGCATAAAATCCTTGAACCCACTATCTTCGTAAACATAATATAGGTGGGAAGTAATGATTAAGTTTTAAAATTTTCTTACAATTTACCCGTTTTCTCTTTCAATATGTTTCAGTGATATCTATATTATTAAAAATATACTATGCAAAAGTGTGCATCAGCGTATTTGGTTAAATTTTACGACAATCTCTTATTTTTTTTTCATACGATTTTTTCATTGAAGATGTAACGGGTCTATTCTCGTTTTTTCTACTAATAAACCTCTTGGGGAACATAATGGGTCTTTAAATATTATTCTATTGAAAACTTTCCTCCGAAGAAGACGCAATTTATTCAAATCAAGGCTTGTATTTAAAGATTAACTCTCAAGTTTGAAGAGAGGGATGTTAGAAGCTAACAGGATACAAGTAATGATTAAGGTAAAGCAAGGCGAGAGTGCTTCGTAGATTATTTAATTAATATTAAGATTGACGATTTGGTCAATTAGTGGTTAAATGGGATTCGTGTTGATTTTAATTAGATTAACACAGAAATTATCTTCAAATATTAGAAGGTGTATTGCCAGGATGTGCTAAGAGTAAATGATCCGATTTACAATTATCTCGTCTACCTCATTATTGCTCCCAGATTTAATTATTGGTGCATTTCTTAACCTGAGTTGTTGAAATTTGTGACTTTGTTGAGAATTGTTAATAATTTGAGTTTGTATTGACTATGGCTAATCTTCCTTCCGACGCTCATACACCAACCATTCATTACAAAGTATTAGTGGGATTCTTAAATTTCGTATTTCTTGGTATAACGGATTGTCTTGAGTGCTTGATCATAGATTGTTAAAAAATAGTTCCACCTATAAAACTATCATTACTCTACATTTGTTGGTTATCACTAACAGTGGCCTTTAGATAGAAAAGGAATATCAATTTGCACTCGTACGACATCGACAGCAAAATTGATACATTTGATTTCTTGACACCCAATTTTTTATCTATTGTTCTTAAATAAGTGAATTTTTCACAGCCATGGGTACTGACTTCAAAAGGCCGCAGGTTGCGTATCGCTGCCACAAAGCAATCATTCAACTCATTTAGTCGAAATGCGGCCATCAGCCGAGCCGGTTGGCGCCTAGGTTTTTGAGATTGTGAGTCGTGTACATTGATTTGTTTCAAATGACCCTTTGAACGAGTATTTGGCAAGGCATGATATTGACTGTCTACTTTTAAAGATTTCAGGCAGGGCCTACTTTCGCATAAGGGCCTCTTAAGACGTCCCTGTGTCCAGATGATAAATTGATATCACCCAAATATCAAAAAAAGTCCTTAATACACGTCACACTAAGCGTAAGAGAAACCAAGCAGTTAATTTTAATGAACCAGACCCTTCATTAAACATAATTCTTTCCATCCACCCTAATAAAACAGAAAAATATCACTTGGATTAAGGACGTCATGAGCCGTCTTCAAAATGCGAACCGTTTACTTGACTTCTCTGCCATAGAATTAACATTAGTCTGGCGCTCGTAAGTTACGACGTCGTAAACACGCCTTTCTCGACACAATAAACCCTAATTGCACGACAGTCGTGTACTTTGACGACTAAAATATAACCACTCACTGCAGTAATGGGGCAATTTGCATATAAAACAGTAGGTTCTAGTACAAGAAAGGCTGCAGAAATAACTTTCGGGAAGTGAAATGTGGGCAATGTTGTCTCGTCTTAGACTTGTTATAAAGCACAAAGTGGTATTTTTATTTTTATCGCTTTCGAAACACTATGCAGAAGCTATAAATAAAATGAGTTTTGTAAATGATTTATGAAAGAGTATACAAATAATTTAAGTTTTTTTTTTTTAATCAATGAATTATTAGGTTCGTAAAATGTCATTTATTATACATAATGCCATTAAATTAAAGTCGTGGACCTTTTCTTTTATTACTTTCTTTTCCAATTATAAATACAGTTTTCTCTATATAATTACTTGAAAATATAATAGATTATATATATATACTAGCAGTCCCGACAGACGTCCTGTACAAATGTTTTAAATCCGAAAATTACAAACCATTTTGAATAAGTTGTAACAATCTGGACCGTTTTGATGAATTTTTGTATAAAGAAAGTTATTACAATACATGACATCATCACATGTTCCAGTTACCACAATTCGGCCTATCGATTGCGTGTGAGTATTTATTTACTATGAACTAAGTTGAATATAGAAGCTATTCTGAATAGAAACTTGAACTTGTTTTGATTAAAGGGTAAAAAAGGTAAAACTCGAGCCATTTTCATAACAGGTATATTTTTTTAATATATAGATGACAGCGTGGGAAATTTATGAACTAAGCGCGCGTTAAAAAAGTACCGAATCAACCTCTTTAATTATTTATATCATTTAGAAAAATAATTAAACAAGTAATATAAAAAAAAATTAAGTCAATTCCTATACTTACATCAACAAAGAAAAATTCTATTTTAGTTACTTTTTACTAATAGTTACAATTAATATAAATATGTATATACATACGACAGAATCGCAATATTAAGTGACAAATTAGAAAGCGATTTTCCTTGCAATTTTCCATTTTCCTTTCTATACAGGGTGTTGGACTACTTTTTTGTTTATTTATTTTATTAAATTTAATTATTCTAATAAAATAGTACAGTAAAAAATAAATCACATTCTCAAAAATTAGGCCATCCCAGGTGGAATTCTAACCCACGACCTTAGGATGAGAAGTCCAACACGCGCTCTCCATTGTGCTACAGGGACACAACGAACGATTTTCCTTTCTATATATGGAGTTATGGACTATTATTTCTGTTTACTATTTATTCTTTTAATTTAATTAATGAATTAATATTTGAAAAAACTATTTTCATCAAGTGTCATCCACTACAAGTTTTAAAAAAAATGTATTTGAACCTGAATGGAAGAATAGATTTTATTAACGACTAAAAATTTGATTAAGATATATATATATATAGGGAGAGATTGCACACTAATAGTAGGAATTGAAAATTTGTTCTTCAAATGAGAATGAATATTAAATTAAAAGTAATTTTTATTTAATTACACATAAAAATAACCATACTTTTTTATTTATAAGAAAAATTATTTGCGACTATTCCGGAATTTATCCACGTATTTTCAAGGTATAAAAAGAAAATGTTCTCATTGAAATAGAGATTAGATTGTAGTATTTTTAAATAAAAGATAACTGAGCTAAAGTTGTGTAACAAACTAAAATATAATGAAAAAATTTTACTTTTAGGAAAATTTATTTTTACTAATATGCTCTGAGGTGATTTCAAACGAGAAAAATAAATGCAAAATAAAGGGTTTTTTTATTAGACACTTGAAAGTTTAAAACTAAAATAACTAAAAACAGGAAGAAAAACAAAACAAAAAAGAGAAAAAGTGTACATATTAATTTATCTACATTGTCAATTAAATGCTCATTCAATGAGTATATTTGAGTTCAGCTGTCAAAATTAAAGTTTGAAACAAGCATGTAAAAAAAAATTTGCATACAACTTAGTCTTAAAAATTAAAATAAAATTTAATTTTATAACTAAAAAATAAATTATAAGATACTTTTCTTCATTAACAACTCGTTATTTTTAAAATTAAAGAAATTATAAAAATAAAAAACATTTTTATAATTATTTTAAGGGGGTCCAGCACGTCCATAGGAGCCCATGTTAAATTGCGTATAAGTTTATGTACCTTTTTCTCAGAAACTATTTAATTCTTATGAATAAAATTTATACAGTACGTTATGTGTACTGTCCATAGCACTTTGACGGAGGGTTTTGTCTTTTTGCTAAAAATTAAATTATAGTTATAACTTTTTTTAAAATTGTTCAATTTTTTTCCTTAAAATTTAGTTTTAAAAAGTCATTTAAAAAAGTTTGCTAGATGTATCTAAATCCCTCCATTAAAACATGTTAAAAGTCTGTTCACTGAAGATTTGAGGACAAGTAGTAGTAGTAAGCCCCTAATATGATGTATACTGCCATGCTTTTTCAAACGTTTAAATACAGTAGTAGTATTAAGCATAAAAGTTTTATTATAAAGTTTAATATTTTACGAATTCTTTTTAAAACGAATTAACAGAAGTTCAATTTTAATTACTTAAGATAAATTTTAATGACTAATCAAACAGAAACTGTATGCATTTTCAAATTTCATGGCAAGTTTTCTTCACTTTTAAAAAAATTAACTATGATTGTGTACCAATAGCTCAAAAATAAAATTGTTGCATAAAAGATTATTTATTTAGATATTTCATTAATGATAAATATATTTTAAAGTGATATATAAATTTTTTAAAATTATTAATCTCAAATATTTGAGATAAAAATTAACCTTTTAAGATTAACAGTCTGCTTTAAGTATAATTTAATCATATACAGTCGGACACCGATTTAACGAACCTTTTATGTATTCAAAGGTTACATTTAAATTAATTTACAGCACCAAGAAACAAACTAAGCTGTCATTTTATTCCATTAAAAACATTCACAGAACAGCAATTAAGAACATTATTTACATTTTATCTTGTTCAGTAGTTCATATACTACTTCACCAAACGATTATGGTTTTACATTTAATGTTGCTGAGTAGTACATGAGCTACTTTGCCAAAAGATAATGATTTATTTACATTTAATCTTGACATAACAGAACCCCTATTGAACAAATTTCGTGATTTAACAAATTTTTCACTTTTTCCGATTAAAATAAATGGGGGGGGGCCTATTTAAGAAGTAATAAACCCGTTGAACAAATTATTTCAGAGCAACTAGAAAAATTAATTTTTGTTAGTCTGCATTAAAAAAAATTGGAATTGGTTCTTTCTTTTTTTTGTTTGTAGAAGAAAGACTTTAGTTGCAAGCAGCAAATTTCAACAGGAAAGGGTGAAGAGAATTTTTTGACTTTTCAAGCGTAGATGAGCCCATGAGTGTAATTTATCGTATGAGTCTTGAGTAGAACAAAAAACTCCTTCCTTATCTCATTCCAAACCACAACACAGGGGATATTTTAAGATTTTTACGAATGATACATTTGATGATGGACTGTTTATCTGTGCAACTGAAGTTGAGGAAATTGATTTGTCAGAGCCAGTGAATAGAGAATCTAAATGCAGATATTGATAATGTAGCTCCTATCAAAACTGTTACATTTTCTAATGTTTTTATGTTGTTTAGAAACTGTGAAAACATACCTCTCTTATACAGCAGGATGTAAATGTGCAATATTTTCTTCTCTGCATAAAGTCGCAAAAGAACTTTTCGAGTCAGGAATCAAAAAGATTGTCAAACATTTATTAGTTAGTATTTTAAAATTTCCAATTAATTGGATTAATTATGGATTCCAATTAATTATGGATCTCATGATTTAAAATTTATGGTATTGTTCATTCTTAAATATTTCAGCAAGCTGATGTGATATTTGTTCCTTTAATTATCATGAAGTTTATATTAAACTATGATTGACATATGCATCTTGTTTTTAATTATTTGGTAATAATAAAGAAAAAATTCATTTTCCATAAATTGTATTCAAATCATTTCTATCAAAATAAATTGCTTAAAGGAGGAGTAACCCACAAGTTTATTTTCTTGTACTCGACAGGTAAAAATTTCCCTTGAAAAATTAATGCTGATTGATTGATTGATTATTAATGTCACACTGTTCAGCTACACGAGGGCTTTTGGCGACGGACCACGTAATTTTGAACCATGGTCAAGTGACGTGGACGACACCTGAGCTGGCACCCCCTCTCCTAACTACCACACCAACGGGAGGACGTATCAACTCTTGATAGATTTAACGTGCATCGCTGCCTTACACGGCAGGTCTTTAGTGGTACCGGGCTCGAACTCGTGACAAGGCAAGCCACGGTCTGATACCTATACCACTCGGCTACCGCGGCCACGAAAAATTAATGCTAAGCAACATTTAAAAAAATATATATCTGAGTAGTTCAATGAGCTTTAAATATTGCATTAAATTTATTTTATAACTTTTAACCTTAAGCAATGAGGGATCCTAAGGATGATTTTTAAAAACAAAAGGTTAAAAAGAGGCCTGATCAAAAATTTCAAAAATGGGAAAGAAAAAATATGTCTGCATAAATTCTAGAACTTGGAAGAACGATGCAGAGCACAGAGCTTCACATTAAACAGTAACAGTAAGATTTTGTATATCTGTGGATATTTTGGAAGAAAAAAAATATATATAAACCATACTTTTTTAAAATCTCAAATTCACAACAGATTATGGTATGCTTAAATGTTTGGAGTCTGCACTGTAAAATGAATAAATTGAATTGCAATTGATTAATATTTAAAGGGAAAGTCAAATCTGATAAAATAATAATTAAATTTAAAAGAACACATTTGAAGAGATAGTTGGATTACATATTTTAAATAAAATTGAGAAATATGATAGGGTTTTCAATTTAATATAATGATATTACAAGGAAGTCCAGGTAGTGAAAAACCAACTCAATATTTGTCTAAGAGCCTAAAAATAATCAATTCATTCCCAAACCAAACTAAAATAATGATATACAACAAAATTAATCCATGCATTGAAGAATTAAAATTTAAATCATTTTATAGGAAAGAATATTTTTTGATGTTATTCTCTAATGTCAAGTCAATAAGCAGTATACATAATGTGAATATCTCAAAGACACTTCATAAGCAAGCAATTCATAAAATCTTAATGACAATTGGATACCTCTTCTAAATGCAAATAAAAAGAGAAAATTTTAATTTTAAATCAACCCTTGAATGAAATATAAAAAAGAATGCACATAATGGGGAAAAAATCATTCAAAACCATTCTTTATTTCAAAAAATGTACAAAAAAAAAATGTATATTTAAATAACACAATACATTTTCACACAAATGAAAGTGTAAAACCTTGGGGTGGAAAATGACTAGAAAACAAAAAAAAAAGAAGACACCACTTAAATAAGTATTACATCACAAAATACAGAAACACATCAATTGGATATCATTTGTGTATATATGTATATGACATAAATAATTTATATATAAAATAGATATAAAATATTAAAGCACTTTCATCACAACATACAAATGTATAAATACATTACATATAATTAATATTTTACAGAAAATTACATTTTACTGACCAATGAAGCCAAAAGCTCAGTTCTCTCCTTAGCATAATCAAAACGTCGCATATGCAGAAACTGGACAGACGCTCGCAGACTACATCTTGCCGACTACATTTGCCAAAAATGATTTCTTATATACATTAAAATCTGTAATTTATAGCTTGTGAACACAGAGAAACATCTAATTTCTTCTCAGCTCTCTACTAATTTCTAAAGTCAAATTTATAATTCACATTATGGCAAAAATTCTTTAAATTTTAAGTGTCTTATTTGATACATGTATGCTAATTAATATTTTTTTCACTATGTCTTAAATGCAATTGTGAGGAAATCTTAGGTAAAATGTGACTATAAATACTTATAATGATCAGAATGACAAGACTATTTTGTAATTAAAAAGCCCATCATTAGAAATGGTATGACATTTAATTAGTCATACTTAATCCATGAAAAAAAACTAAAGATACCATTAACTACTCCATTATATGCACAAGTTTAACTGATTAAAAATAAAAATATCACACAATTCAGCTTAAAATACAATACACCAGTGGTCCCCAACTCTCGGACTGCAAACTGGTACCAGTCCATGGAACAAAAGGTACCAGGCCCCCCAAGGAACATTAAATCATATTTCCATTTTATTTACTGTGGTGTACTTCCCTCACGCTTGTGGGACTTTCTATGGAAATCACTTTATATTATTCTACATTAAAACACTCTACATACATTTTTTGACATAATTGTATTTTATTCTGAAGGCATTTATTTGATTATGTATTTATTTTATTAACTTCGTTTTATTCTAAGTACAATTAAATTTTAACTTCATTTTATTCTAAATACAATTAAATTAAAATTACTAAATCAAAACAATCTAAAATATAAGCAATCAAATTCCCACCCTCAGTGAGCCACAGTAAAATTATCAAATGTTGACAGCTCCACTGTGATAAAAAGGTTAGGCTATACACAATATATATAATTTTGCTAAATTAAATATATGTATATTTTTTAACAAATATTTTGTGAAAATGGACAATATTCTCATTCTTTTAACTGAACCAAACCAATCTTCATATCTTAAATTAATAGGATAATTTTTTTGCTACAAACAAATTTCATAAAATTATTGCTCAGAGTCACTTTAAGTAATATTTCTACTCTTAACTTCTCTACTTGTCACAGTTATAAAATTTTAAATTTAAGCAAAATCTAAACATCTAAATCATCATTTATGACTAGTCAGAGTAAAATTTTCAAATATATTACATTAAGTATTCAAGGAGCATACCTATTAACTACAGAATTTTTTTGACACAGATAAAATGAGCTAGGTACACATCTGCTAAACACATAACTGACTAGAATAACTTCTGTACTATAGCATTACAGAAATCTGTTCCAACTGATTCATGTTGCACAAAAAAGGAAACAAAAAATAATCTTACAATGGAACACTATAAATTATTTTGATTAATTAAAACATAAATCTTTATCATATTTATTATTGAACACCAAACAGAAAAGGGGTGGGGTGAAAATATCTTAATGCATTTATTTTTAAATTACACAGCAGGTTCAGGGGAATAGTTCCCTTTGCCTAACACAGGGATCTAAACTTAATATCTTTTGTGCTTTTTAAGATATGTTGATTATTTAAATGGTTTCCCGTGTATTTAATTAACAAAAAAAGTTATTTTTTTCTTCTTTTTCATGTAAATTTCATTCCAAATAAAAAATTGTGGCTTTTTAAGAGACAATAACTTTTTTTTGCCTATACCTGCATTTCCAGTAAAGTTTCACATTTAGCAGTGAAAAATGAATTGGAACATTTTACTGTAGTAAAAAATATCATTTGTATACAAATAAAATAACCTCTGATAAAATTTAAAAATATCACAGCAACATAAAAGATAAAAAAATTTAAGAATTCTCTTTGTCCTTGAACTTCTTTTTGTTTCATTCAGAAATACTACACATCGTTATTATCGGCTAGAATTAGAAAAAAAATACTTAATTAAACAAAATTCACAATTGAAGTACATCATGATATAATTTATCACTATATTCACAAATAAAATCAACTATAAATCAATCTCTGCAACCTTTTATTTAAAACATTTAATAAAAAATCTTTTTTCTTATGAATATTTCTCAGGATTGTTTTAAATCAATTTCAAAATATTCTGCATAAAGCCTTAAAAATATATCAATCAAGAATTCAAAACACAAATAAAATCTTCACAAGTGACTTACCATTAGTCGGAAGATTACCATTGCTTACAACTACAGGAGAGAACTTGTTATTGGCTTTTCCAGAGAATTCTGAAGGCATTCCATCCATATCTATACTGTTTTCTTTACTCACTAAAATACATTAAAATGAACAATGTAGAATTTTATTCATTCAATCATAAATTTTTTTGAAAAAAACATGTTGCCCTCAAAAATTACAAATAAATATTCCAAGAATAGATTTTTAAAAATTTACATTTTTAATAAAAGGATAATTCAGAATCTGAGCACCGCAGAATTCAAACAATTTGAAATCTTTTTTTCTTTTCTTTACCAAATAGGCTGCATTTTGGCAACTAAGCCTTTGGAGACACAGCAAGTTTCCAAGTGTGTGAGCTATTTCATCGGTGACACCATCTAGTGGTGGCTCTGACATCCAAATTTTTTATGCTTAAATTTATTCAATGTAATGTTTCTTCAATTGTATTGCAAAATATTGCCATGATTTAATTTTTCCAAGAGTAACAGAGTTAAATTGATACTCAAAGGGATCTCTCATATGCCACATAATCATATGACATGTGTGCCTAAAACACGGTCCAATAAAGGTTTGCAATCACTGTAAAATATAATTATAGAACACCCATCAACAATTCAAGTAGCAAGTATTTAAAAGAAAATATTTATGGAATCCCAAGCTAACAGGAGGAGCAGCCCAAAGGAGTAAAACAAGAGAAAGTGAAGAAAATGAAGTGAATAGATGTTTCTAGTCTCTCGATAGTAGCGAGAAACTCATTAATCTACATTATCTCAATGCTCAGTTTAGACATATGATAGTCATTAGCTTTGTTGTTAGAAACTGTAGATAAAAACTGTGGTTTCAGAAGCTATTTTCATATGTTTTCTGTGTTTTTAAATAATGCAGTTATGTAATGTTACCACTTTCTAAGCAATATCTCCAGCTTATATATGAAACATCCTGATATACTTCAGTATAAATAATTTTTTTTATTTTAATAATTTATATTTTAATTTAAAATAAAGGTGTATTTAACAGTTTAAACCATTTTTAAAAATATAGGGCATAAAAATTCCTTCATCCATTTTTGATTATTTAAAAAAGGAGAAAAATTGTCTCGGAACTTCAATAATTAGGAATAAATCACATTCAGATTTTCAGGCATCAATAAACAGAACTATTTATTCAGAATTTTACTAAAACTATATAAAAAGCAATTCTCAAAAATCAAACAAAACTGTAAAAAATATATTGAGAAATAATGAATTTGTTGCTTAAAATTTAATACCATGATCATTTCTCAAAATTGATTTATCTAATTTTTAACTAATTGGTTAATTTTAATAATTATAGCTCACAAACATTAGTATGCATTAGCAATTCAAGGAAAATTTAAAGCATCAATAGAATATATTGTAAATACAACACATTTAATGGCACTTCCAAAGACCAATTTATCGAGCTAAATTTCAATGAAAAAAAGGAAACCTCTATTTTCAAAAAGTAATTTAACATCCCATTAAACTTTTAAAATTATAAGCAGAATGCTAATAGACTTAAAAACTATCAAATATTCAATAGGCTCACAAAATTCCTTCTATAATGCCAAAAAAACATTAGTGACTATACTCTAAATAAACTATGCTTAAATAAATTGTAAGCTAAAAAAATCGGGGGAGGGGGCTGATTTAAAAATTTATTTCATTGAATGAAACTTTTTAAAAAGAATAGACAATAACAAAAAATGACATTAAAAATTATTTTTCTCCCACCAGATTATTAAGCACACACAATATGCATAACGTATATTTTATATACAAATTTTTTTTTAAAAAAAAAAAATCTTTCAGTGCAGTGACTTATCTAAATACAACTCAACCATTAGCTTCTCAACTTAAAAACTATCTTTCAAAAAACATTTATTGCCAAAAATTATTTTTAAATACGATTACTGTTCTCAGTTGTTGTTGTTGTTGTTTTTTTTGCTTTTCAAAAATAACATAGGAAATTAAAGTGAATTGGATCAATTATAAATGATAAATATGTCATACAAAAAGCAATGGTCAAAAAATTAGAATTTACATTTTCCTTTAAATCAGCATAGAGTGAGTGAGTGACAGTTAAATTAACTCCACACTCTAAAGCAATGTGCGGGCTATTGGTGACAGATCTTGTAATTTTGAGTTTGGGTCAAGTAATGAGGACAACACCTGAGCTAGCAGCCCTTCTCCACAAATTACATCACACCAATGGAAGAACATTGAGCCTCGACAGATTTAACATGCATCAGCCTCCTCTACAGAGTGGAAAATTCCGCATAGAAAAACAGGGTGTAGAGGTTATAATAGCTTAAAAAAAAGCTTTAGCTACTTAAACATTTACTGATGCTAATTTGTTATCAACAATTATTTAACATATTACATATAAGAAAGATTTTGTATCATAGCCTATCCTGACTTTCAATTCTCAACATCCGGGGTGGGCATTACGTCGATCGCGATCGATCAGTGGACCAAAGAGATATTTTGGGGTGACCGCCTGAAGATTTTAGCTGTTAGTAACTATAAATGTAAATATTCAAGATTGGCTGAAATATGCAGCCTATATTCGTCTTTTATTGACTATAACATTGAAAACTAGCTTTATATACAAATATTTAGATAAAAACTAAGATTTATTTAGATAAATGTCTTTTTTTTATGTATTTTAAATTGTTTGATAGTAAATGTATCATTTGATATTATTTTAATTGTAGCTATTATTATTATGTTTGTATTTTGCGTTTTGCTTTAAACGTGTTAGTTTTTTTTATTATTATTTTAGTTCTGTAAGTACATATCCCATATTTATTATTTACTTATAATAAATTATTTATTTATAATCTACCTCATCACACCTACAACACCGGGCATTGGCGCACACAAGAATTTTGGTGGGGGCATTGTCGAGGGTCAAAAGTCTATCATTCTGGAGTTATACCACAATATGCAGCCAAACAAATTTTTTTAATTTTGTAGATTGTCGGGAACAAAAACCAGTAAAAAATAAATTGCTAAATAAATACTCAGCATTAAATAATAAAAAGATTATCTTAATTAAGTTTATCTTAATGTATACATGGAATTAAAATCAATCGATAAAAAAAATCAAGGGCTGTGGGGGACGGTCCGGACCAGTGTGACCCCCCCCTCCCTCCTTGTGTACGCCACTGATATTGAGTGGACCGCAACAGATTGAAAAAAATTAGAAATAGACTACGCCCTGAAAAAGTCTGCCCACCCCTGCTCAACATAGTACCTGAGGTGCCTTTTTGTATATTTACAGGTTCAACAAAAGTTGCAAAAAACATGGATTTTACATAATTTCATATAAAAATTGTCCTTTCTAAAAAGAAAATTATTATTGCATAAACAAGATTAATATTTTTTTTAAGTTTTTTGTCATTTGCATTAACAAAACTAACCTAGCTATAAGCCCTTTACCCCTCTTCATTTTTAAACACAGTCAATTTTCTTAAATTAGACTGATTGATTATTAAAGGCTTGAAATTTTTAATGCTTTTATAAGCTTTAAATAAAACAAAATATAAGTAAATGCTTCGAATATCATGTTTGGTTATGAGGGACTTGGAAATATAAATGCTATTTAATTTAATGTTTATTTGTGTGTGAAAGAATGAATGCAAAAATTGCATCTCATTTATAATGCAAAATCAGCTTTTATAATAAAAATATTAGCATTTAAAGACATTTAATGAGAAATTTACAGTGTATAATGTGAATTAAACAATACTAAACAGTATGCAAAATGTTAAATTTATTCCTGCAGGTTTTTAAATGGAGCAGAATAGCATTCAGTTTATTCCCTTGTAAAATATAAAATTACATCTAACAACTTACAGTATAAATTATCTGTTTAATGCAATAATAGGAATCAATAATAAATATTAGAGTAAGTGCAAAAATTAAGCAGTAACATATAAATATAAACTATAAACCTTACATTTATATTTGTTCTAAAAACAGTCCTTTATATTGAAAAACTATAATCCTGGTGGACGTAGCATGGGAAATTGGATCGCTATTGCCAGCAGCAAGGAAGAAAACAGGAAATATTTTAGTATTATATTTAACTAAAAAATTATCCTTAAGACTGGTGAAAGAAGATATCAGTGAATTTCATAGCTAAATTCACTCTCAAAGATGTAATGATGGCAATAAACTGCTTAATTTTATAGCTCCATATAAATCCTTTGTTATTAATGCATAATTTTCTTCTTTTTTTTTTTTTTTTTTTTGCCTTATTTTTCAAACATTTCTAAATGTTAATTATATTTCCCACAATGAATACAAATTGCCTTATTTTAATGAGGTACATTTTACCTCATGAAACTACATTGTTGTGATTAAGAGTGGCTTATAACAGCTTAAATCACAATATCTAAATGAATAATTTTATGATCCAGTTTTATATACCTGCTTTCACCAATATTGTTTAAATTTTTTCCCTACATTTTATATACACATTTGTATTTTTTTCTATCTGACATGCACAACACAGATAATAACATTCTTAATCTAGACAACAATATGCATTGGGTGTCAAGGGTAGGACAGTACTATGACAGTTCTAAGAATTTTTTCAGCAAATCATTCAAGTATTTTTTCTATGATTAGCTCTCATAGATGGTAACAAATTTACAAATTACCATAAGTATTATCTTATATGCATGCATACCAATCAACATTGACTACACATCTTATTAATGGTGGGTTACTTAGTTCAATCCGGCTTAAAGAATTTCACAAAAACATCTATACATCAATATGGAATTTCACTAATTATGTCGTTCTTGTTACGTAAATTTTAAAAAAATTGCACATGCCTGTCATTTTGTGTGTGTATATATATACATTATATATATAGTGTGTATGCATACATTGGCATTGAAAATGAACCAAAGGGAGGGGCCAGACAGTTAAGGATATAATACACTCTCCCACTACAAAAATCAGCCAATATTTCCATTTGATCACAATTCTTTCCTGATCTTTCACTAATCAAACACATCTGGTACATTCAGGAAACAAACTGTAGTAAATGAATGACAGGGAATGAAAAACTTAACCATTCATACTCTAACCGATTCTGTATTTAGACTTTTTATCACTGTCCCTTAAATTACAATCTAAAGAGTTGATACTGCTCTTATTCTATGCAACTATGCTCTTTCTATCATTTCAAAATAAACATTATTGTTCATTCCTGTGTGCCTATGTTTAATAAATTTCACCTTAAGAAATGAAATCTATAACAACGCCCAAGCAGATAAAACAAATTTATTAAAACCCCATTTACTTCTCTTTCTAAATGAGAATTAGCAAAAACTTAGAATGGGCAAGTATTTGCAAAATGACATCTAAATAAAATTGAAGAATTTGTGTGTGAATCTTTTAAGAAAATATTTTCCCACAGTCAGATATATCTACTAATCCTACTCTACTAATTTCTCACTCAAACAATATTTTGTTTCAGCATCAATAATGCTTCAGGTTCTTTTTATATTCAAACTAGTCTCTTACACTCGATTTTTTTTTTCAAACACAACCTCCAAGTATCACTGAGTGACTCTTCCTTCCTTCCTTCTTTCCTCAGTGGCTTAACATCCCAGGGTGGGCCTTGGCCTTCTCAAGAAGCCTTTTCCAGGCCAGCCTTCTTCTTGCTAGTGTTCTCCAATTCTTAGTCCTCAAAACTAGGAGATCTTTTTTTAGGCTATCAATCCAAGATTTGACCTGCCCTTTCTTTGAGTGCCAATTGGTTGGGCATTGAAGACTTTTTTAATGGTGCGGTCTTCAATCATTATGACAATGTGAACAGCCCATTTAATTTGTTGTATTTTGATGAAGTTAACGATGTCAGATTTTTTATATGATTGACAGAGCTCGAAATTTGATCTTCTTTGAAAAGTTATATTTTTCTGAATTCCTCCAAAAATAAATCTTAAAATCTTTGTTTCATAGATATTTATTATGATCTTATTTGTTCTGAGACATGAACCAAGTTTCACATGCATAAGTTAATACTGATCTTAAAAGATTTTTATACAATGCACTGTGTGACTCTACTAATACAAAAACATTAAACAACATTCTGAACAAGATAATCTGGCCAATTCCATTTACAAATTGCCTAACTTCTACAAAGTAACATCTATCCACTAGCATTTTATTTCATAAAGAAGTTTATCACAATAACAATGTGTAAATTTAAAATACAAATTAATATTTGCATATGGATTTGATTTTATTTAAATTTATGTCTTACTCTGAAAACACATGAGATCTATATTAGCAATGTACATCATAGATCTGAACTGTGTGGTCAAATAATCTGCCCTTCTCACTCTAAACTTCCACACAATGCCAAGGTGAGGACATTGAATTTTGATAGATTAAACGTGCATTAGTTCCTTTAGAAGGCAATCTTCAGTGGCACCATGCATAAACCTGCAACTCAGTAAAGTTGCTCAAGAGTTTGCGACCATGACCACTTGGTTATTACTCTCATTTCTGAAAAGAGATCATGCATGATCATTTCCAGAAGGTCACATTGTGCTCCACCAGAGATCTCGGAAGAAAATTTCTAACCTGAATAGTTTTCAAATGATCAGTTTTTTAACTCAACATTTTGGTTAGCAGACCTCATTTTATCTGTTTCTGTGAGTTTTTTTACACATGACATATTGAAGATAATCATCTTGACTACCATGAGCAAAAGAAAATTCAAAATAATAAGCACTGCACAACAGGCATATTTATCTTTGCTGTGAACCTGAGAGGCAATCTTCCTAAAATTTCATTGTTTGTTTGCATTTTATAAAAATACAGAACTTTCCAAGAGTTATTTAAAAAATTTATCTTTCATGTACAAGAAAACAACACAAAATAAACAGAAAAATAAATGTTATTCAAACAATAGCTACAAGTGAATCAAATTGCTCTGTAGTAAGAATAGAATAGAAACAAGTCAATACAAAATAAAAGATCATGAGACAAAGCTCTAATCTCAAAGAAACTTAAAATTAGCCAGCAAGCAGTACTCTGGCTTGGCTTTCATAGAGGTAGCAGACCAGAAAGTCACATAGACCAAATGTGTGTATTTTTTCATACTTTATATTTAGAACATTATTATGTAAATGCTGAGATCAACAATTTGGTATTAAGAAATATACATGAAATAGCTCAAATATTTGTACAATTGAAAAAGTTTAAAACAAAAAGTAACTCACTTTTTAAAAAAAGAGAAAACATACAAATTTCATAAGTTATATTGCTTTTCAAGGAATTTTAGAAAATCAGATATTAATTTGATATTGGTAAACAATTTGCTAAATTGGTTAGAATTTTTGCTTAGTTGAACGATAACATTACAATATGGTTACCCTAATTTTTACCATTTAGTACTGTTTGCTACAGTGTTGACATAAATGATCTTTTTTTTTTATTAGTTAAGTGTAATTGAGGTAACCCAAATTAATTTAAAGCTTATTAGTTCAATTTTTTTAATTTAATCATTTCTATATCAAACACTATTACTGCAGTATTCATGTTCTATTTTTGCGATTTCTATCCATAGGTTAATGGAAATCTCAGAAAGTATTGGTGAGTGGCAGGATCATCTTTTAAAAGAATACATATTTTCTTATTTATTTGGTATAAACTAGGGGTGACCAACCATTTTGGGAAGAGTGCCATTATCTGATAAAAAATAATTATGCATGCCACTTCACACTTTTCCATACAAAAAAAAAGACATGGAAAAAGTGAAAAAATGTTATTTGTAAGCTTACTATGGAATTTTTACACAAATACAACATATTTTTATACAGGTCTTAGTAGTGGAAATTTAAAATAATACAATAAGACAAAAGTGTACAAACTTAGGTTTTATTGTTAATAAATATTATGTAAGTTTAATCAGATTAGAAATAAAATAAGAATGAGTAACTTGAAACATTTATTTCTAAATAATTACTAAACAGTCAGTGTGGCTTAATGTGGGGTTTGAATTTGTAGTTTTTTTATAGTCATCTATATTGGGATTAGTTCTTGAAGATGCTTACAAAATTAGATTGTTTTAGATGTATGTCAGTTAATTTTGAGCAATATTTTGATTTTACTATGTCCGTAGTAGAAAATATTTGTTCACAAACATACGTTTATCCAGACTTATATAACTATATCTTTCAGCTAAATTGTGTAAATTTGGAAAATTGCTTCTTGGTACAAATTTCCAAAATTCAGAATAATTTGGAGCATTTAAAGTTGAAATAAGTTCCTCAGATTTGCAGTGCAGTGTGTGTTGTATTTGTAGTATGATACTGTAGGTCAATGATTTGGATTTCAGGTGGGTAACAATTAAAGTCTTGAAGAGAAATTAAAAAGGAATTTGAAAAAAGATGAGTATTTTTTTATCATCTTAAAAATCACCAAACCTAGTACTGAATGAATCCTGGAGAATGAATAGTAAATTTTTAAACATACCATAGCTTGGAGCATTATTAACCATTGTTAATAGTTTTTGCATCAATATGAAATGCCTTATCTTTTTCTGCAAAATCGAGACAAAAAAGCAAAAGCGTATCCTCACAAAGATATATGACCAACTAAGGTAAAAATCAATCTTTTCTCAGTATAAAATCTTGAACTTAAATTATTTAGATATCCCATAACATTGGTAGGAAAAGCCCATATAGCCAATCTTCATTCTTGAGTAGCAAGCCTCCTAGGGCAGTTATTTGTTTTCTTCCAGATATTTTAAAACACTCCCCCAAATTCCAAAATATAGTGAGTGCACTCCCTTTGGAAAGCTAGCGTGCACAATGGGTTGTACTCCATATGATAATTCTCTATTCTAATTCAATTAAGTGCATTTAAAGTAATTTTTTTTCATCTGTTACAACCGCATTTTAATAAAATTGTAAAAAATGGTTTTTTTTTTCTGTTACATTTATAATTTTTTAAATTTTTGAATAAATCTTCATTAACCACTGTTACAACTTTGCCGTGCCACAAAAGTTGGCCATCATGAAATGGGATAAATGCCTTGCAGAGACATAACAATTGCTTCTCAAAAAGTAATAAATCAGATGTCCAATTCTTTTTTTTTTAAGGATTTTAAGGTGAAAATTCATACAGCCATAATAAATCCCTCAGATAGATTTCTTTTTTTTAAAAAAAATGGCAGTAATTGAAATTTTTTAATAAGTGATTTCTTAATTTTTTTACATTCCCAAAAACTCAGTTTTTTTTTTTTTCTTAAATATTTCTTTGGCTTTAAATTATTTGTTTATAACTTTTTTTCACTTTCAGTATTTGAAAATTTTTCACATATTTTACTTTTTTATTTTAGTACTCAAACTTTTCAGAGCCTTTTTACAAGGAAAATATAAATACACATTTGTTATTTCACTTTTTAAATATTTTATTTAAAAAATTAATGTAATTCTTCTATTCTCGTCAGATTCATCATGTTTCAGCCTTTTTTTATTCTTTACAACCTGTTTTTTTAGAGCTAGGCAGCCACCTTAAATTTAATAACAAATATTTGCTATTCATGACTTATCTGGCACAATTTTAAGCATGCCAAATAAGCCTTTGAGGGCAATGTATTGAAAACTAATTATTTCTTAAAATAATCAATTGTTATAAATTTAATAAATAAAAATGTGATGAGCGTGCTTTTAATAAAAGACCTATTCAAGGCACTAAACATGTAGTAAAACCAATCACATAGGTATTGACATAAAACATAATTTGTGTGTGTGTGAAAAAAATTTTACCATGCAGGTTTACAATTAAATGTTTTTTACATTAAAATTTATGAATGTAATATTGCAGATTTTATAAATTAAGAAATCTTATTCATTTTCAGTGCTTCACTTCATTGCATTATCCTTTCATTTCATACTCAAAAAAACTAAATTTAACTTTTAGAATGTATTATATATCCTCTCATAATCCAGAATACAACAAACATTGAATACAAATTTTTAATTTACTAAATGTACCATTATAAAGTAAATAGAATTTTAGATAAAATGACACATATAAAACAATCATGCTTTTAGTTTCAATGCATGCATCAAACAAAGGCAATGTGGATAAAAGCTAACTACTTATAAATTACTAGTTAAGCTAGTAATTTGAAACATGCTCATTAATTTTTATGCATGCATAAAATTTAAATAATTACCATAAGTAGCAATATCTGCTGAATATTCTGCTCTACAAGAATTAAAGAGTGGACATTTTGACCAGAAACAGCAAATGGTAATTATGATAGTAAACAGTAGAAATGATGAGGTCACAGTAATGGCAATTATAGATGCAAGACTACAAAAATTGTTAACATTCATTAATATCACAATTTAAAAGTATATAACTTAAGAATAAAAAAGTTCAAGGATATATTTATAGAGGTTAAATGGTCTTGAGTTTTTATTGGGGTACTAGTACATCTACAATTTTGTCAAATCAAAAAAACCATCACCAAATGCCGCAATATGCATCCAATAGTGGAAAATTGTTCCTGCACATGTTTAAATGCTCGTTTATGCATGCCTGAGAGTATTAACTTTATTTATAGGTTGCATCATTCCCACATATTTAAAAAGAATATTCTTGATCTGGCATGTTAGGAAATAATATTGTGAAATAAGTAATATTATTGAAATTAGTAATATTGTAAAAAGTAATATTGTTGCAGTTAGTAATACTCTTTTATTTGATTGTAAACATAACTAAAATTTAGCTTTTGAATAGAAGAGATTTTAATGTAGTGAGTGCTTCTAAAACTATTGTCTAAAACAAAAGTATAAGAAAAACAAAAAGTATTAGCTATATAGCAAATCACTAATCAACAAACAGTATTTGGATTTGGATTAATGCAATTGCATGTCGCATCATACACCTAAAATCGACTCATTTGCCATGATTCTGAATAATTATGACATTTGGCTACCTGAATAATGCAGTTATTAAGTATTTCATTTGGTTCACTCCTAGGGAGAGCCCCCACCCTTGGCGTGAATTACTTTGGTTGGCGATAATTGCGCCGTCATGGTAACCTTGCTTTTAAATACAACATATGGCAACCCTAACTTTTTCTAGAATTTTTGTCATTTGTGGGCACGCATTTCAAATTTCATTTTGTTGTTGGGCACCGGGTTGAAAGTATGGCTGCGCTTGTAAGTGAATACATGTTAGAATTTTTTACGTTATTGAATGCTAGAAGCAAGAAAGAATTGATTTAATGGTGTATGAAAGAAGGATTAATTGCTTCAAGTTATGAATGTCCTAAATGTAATGAGCAAATGGGATTAAATGAACAAAGAGTGTTGTTTTGGATGGATTTGAATGGAGATGTCGAAAAAAAAAGGTGTGAATACGCATGATGTTTGCAGAAGTATAAGAAAGAATTCGTGGTTTTCCAATAGTAAGTTAATCGGCAATAAAACGTTTTCTCCGTAATCACACCAGCCACGCAGAAGGCATGTTCGACCATTACCTCGCTGAGTATTTATGGCATCTCGCGATCACTCACTCAGCGACTCGAAACTTTCCAGAATTTTTAAAGCAGTTGTTACACTTTACCCTCCACTTGGGAAGAATCAACAATAAAAAGTAAGTGCTGTTGTTATATTTTTTATCTTAAATGTTAAATTTCTGTATTGTTTACATGTATTTTCATTGCGCATCCATCTTATACTGCTATATTTACTTGTCGCCGTTGTCGGGTTTGCTTGGCGCCATTTCGTTTTCGCAGGCGCTTTTTCCGGTTTGGCGCCAAGGGTGGGGCTCTCCTAGGAGTTTACCATTCATTTATAGGTAGTTTTCCATTTTGCTAGCACAAATCTCACCAAGAAGGCATTATTGGTGACAACACACAATATGCACAGATGAAAAGTTATAAATGTTAATTCTTACTGATTTTTCATCTATTTTTGATGAATAATGAAAAAGGTATTACTGACAAGAAAAGACTACAACTTGATTTAAAAATGGGATGTCAAAAACTTATCAGCGGGAATATTTTGTTTGGCATCAGTTGTATAATTTTTGGCAACTTTATCTCTTGGACCAGCAAAAAGGTAAAGTACCCATTTATTTCAGTTGTATGATTGATTTTTTTAATAGTACAGTATTGTATTCTCCAAAATTTTTCCTAATTTATTTGTCAACAGGTTAATACAGAAGGAGCACACATATGAACTTTTTATCCATGTGCATAAATTATAACATTTGGCAACGCTTTTTTTTAATTTGGCATGGTTTTTTGAAACTTGAATTTTTTTTTACAAAAAAGAAAAAAGTTCTACTAAGATTGGGTTACTGTATAATTAAATCTGATACTTATGTATTAGCATTACTGTAGACAAAACTGTGCCAGAAGAATTGTTTTACTTCAAATAAAACATGTAAGAAATATCTGTTTTGATATCATGGCACGATTTGCATGGCAAAAATTTTGCAACGGTAATGCTAATACATAAGTAGGTACCTTAAATCCTTTGAATTTCAATTATTATCATATAAAGGATTTATTACACAGAAAATCACTCTGAATATAAATTTTTAAGATATTCTGGCAATTACAGTCAAGAATTTTTTTAAAAATTGCAAGCTGTACACTTTAAACCAGACAGTTTCAAAATACAAACAGAAAGGTTATTTTTGTATGACTAATGACATTCGGTGCACCAAAACAAAGAGAAAAAAAATACATGGAAAAGATTTAAGAAAATCAGCATCATACAAAAAATTTTAATTTCATACACAGCACTTATATACATTAAAAATTTACATATGCCTATCTGTAAAAACGTGTAATCTTTTTATGCAAGTACACTCAGAAAATTTTATCATACTACTCCAATACACACAAATTAAAAAATATTATGAATGATTTAAAAAGCTTGATCAATTTAAATATTAAGACCAATTCATCCTTTTTTTAATCTATTCAATAAACTTAAGACCTTTTTTATATATATTCAAAAACTTCCTATACAACATTTTTCTCCCATTTTTAAAAAAGAAAAACAATCTTATATGCATCTAAAATCAATGAACATTTTACAATAAAATGCATTACTTCAAAAACAAAAGCCCTTTTCTTACGTCTATATTTAACAACCAAAAAACTTACGTCTGATCAATTTCATAAAAGTATCTTGCCTTTGGACAACATCCTCTCATTCCTGGAGTATTACAACATTCAGTGTGCAATTTGGGCTCAGTTGCACCAGGACAAGAATAGTTTCCTATATTTATTTGGCCATAGGAAAAATGTGCATCATCTTTGTAAACAGTAGTGTCATTTTGAACATAATTAAAGTTTTGACACACAGCACAATCTAGGAAGAGAAACTTAAAATTACTATTTATTTATAAATATTCTAAGCATTGTTTAAAAAAGGAACCAAGGATCTCTTTCTGAAAAATGTACCAAAAGTGTTAATTTAAAACCTTACAGATTTTAAGATTTTTAAAAATCTTTTAACGTCAAGAAACCTGTATAAAAGTATTATAAATAACAATACAAATCGACAGGTGCTAATTCTGTAAAATAAAATCAAACAAAATATATAACATTTGATAAGGAATTTATATACTTTAATCATCGAAATTGGTATATATAAATTTATAAAATCATTATGAAAGAAGCAGTATTTAAAAGTTATAAAAAAATTACTTAAATTATTTCAGTATTGTTTACTCATTTTTTTCTTTTAAAACAAATTGATTTTAAAATAATCAATTTTTATCAATCAATACCATTCATTCTCGAATTTAACTCAGTAATATAACAACGTTTTAAAGGAGGAGATTCAGGAATCATACAATCAAAAGAAAAAGTATGCAACTTTCATTGTTATGATTTTAAAATATTGGTGAACAAACTACCTTATACACATATGTATTCTACTCTACCTAGAGAAGATATACGAATCCATTTAATTATTTCAACGAACTAAGCGTAAAGCATTTTATAAAAAAGGCATGACTTCGATCTAAGTTTAAAATAAATAGAAAGCCGGACTGTCAAATAATACAGCACCGGTACTAAATTGCAATCTATTTCAAGCACTTCAGCACAAACTGCTTCAAAAAGGCAACATTAAGAAGAAAAAAATTATTTACCAGATAACTTAAAATATGGTAGAGCAAATATAAGTATCTTAATTACAGTTAAAAAAGTAAAAATGAGTGGCGTTCCGCATTTGTTTGTGCTCATGGTAGCCATTGTATCAAGAAATAGTAATGAGTGAGTGTATGGGGAAATACTTGTGACAAAGCGTACTTTGCCAGCGATGCTCAGTCATTTATTATTATTGGCATTTCAATGAATGGCCTCGATTCATCACTAGAGGGCGCTGCGATCAGCGTATATCACGTGATTCCCCACGTGTGATCAAATAAATAACAGCCGGTCGTTTTACACTAGTGGTTGTGCGCTAACTTTCGAATTTGCAAATATTATTATTTTATACTCTTTATAAATTCTTTTTAGTACTTTATATATTTTTTTAATATATTTTCTATTCTTTTGGTTTTTGTTTCATGACTATATATATATATATAATTTTAGTTATATTATTAAATTTAAGTTTTTCTTCTATTCTTTAGCTTCGTGTTTTTGTATACTTTTAGGTTAAGTAATTTTTTTTTTATTAGTCCAACCACATAAAGATTTAAATAATTATGCAACGCTCTATTGAACAAAATTTTTTTGCCACTTAATATTGTGATTCCGACATATATATATACAAATTAATATTTAATAAAAAGTAACTAAAGAAATTTTTTTTTTTTGGTTGATCTGATAAGGAATCGACTTAATTTTTTTTTGTATTACTTGTTTTAAAATTAAAATATTACAATGGACTAAATTCATATGACATTATGATCTAGTGACATTTGTTTTCAATTGTTTCCCGCCTAACACAAAACACTCTCGTACTATGTTTTGTTACTTCGTACAGCTATATTATTTTTTTGCAAGTTTTAGTTGTTGCTTTTACTTCATATATATGTATTGTTACCAATTTTGTCCACTGAACGCTAAAAATAGTGTAAGTAAATAGTTCTGAATGTATAATTCGTTAATATTATTTTAGGTTAAAATCGCAATATTCGTAAATAATTCCGTTCATTACATAAAAATGGCGATTCAATGGAAACATAGACAAATTCGCATCATTTTTGGCGAACATATTGGTGCTTCTAAAAAGAAATCTACTAATATCACAATCTCTGATGTAAACGAATTTTTGAGTAAAACTCCAGCAGACTTTAAATAGAACGTAGTACCCGCCGAAGCAAAGTATTGTTTTGACTACTGAAAAGTCAGCAAACGATTAGTTTATAGTTTAGCTGTTGAATAGGAGGAGTGACTTCTAATGGAATACATTAGTTATTTGTATTTCCAGAGTTGTGAAGGTACTGTATCTGGCACTTCTAAGGATTTTAAACAATAAATTTTCATCGCTCCTGAAGACTGTCTTCCTCTTTTGGACTGATAGTACTAAATCCTGGAACCCCGAACTACTTAACTACACTCAGGAACATTGAAAATAGCGACCCAAAAAGGAAGCTAAGTAAAGGGTGTTTTTTAGAGGTATGGAACTTTAAATTGCAATAAAACAACGATGTATTATTCGATTGACATGAATTTTTTTTATTCGAAAGATAATCTTGTGGCATTACATTTTAAATACGATTTCTGGCATAGCACTGCCACGACTGGCTCGGATGTAGTCCAATCTCGACGTCCAATTTTCGATGACTTTTTCCAACATTTGTGACCGTATATCGGCAATAACACGGCGAATGTTGTCTTCCAAATGGTCAAGCGTTTGTGGCTTATCCGCATAGACCAATGACTTTACATAGCCCCACAGAAAATAGTCTAGTGGTGTTAAATCACAAGATCTTGGAGGCCAATTCACAGGTCCAAAACGTGAAATTAGGCGGTTACCAAACGTGTCTTTCAATAAATCGATTGTGGCACGAGCTGTGTGACATGTTGCACCGTCTTGTTGGAACCACAGCTCCTGGATATCAGGATTGTTCAATTCAGGAATGAAAAAGTTAGTAATCATGGCTCTATACCGATCACCATTGACTGTAACGTTGTGGTTTTCATCGTTTTTGAAGAAGGATTCCACCAGCCCATAAAGCGCACCAAACAGTCAGTTTTTCTGGATGTAACAGTGTTTCGACATACACTTGTGGATTAGTTTTACTCCAATTGTGGCAGTTTTGTTTGTTGATGTAGCCATTCAACCAGAAGTGCACTTCATCGCTAAACAAAATTCACTTATGACAATCGACCATTATTTTCGAAATAAAATTGCACAATTTGAAAGCGTTGCTCAGGCGTGAGTCTATTCATGATTAATTGCCAAACCAAACTGAGAACAAATCACTTGACAGCTGTTAAATCGGTCGCCATCTTGGAAAGTAATGCCAGCTTAAACTTCTATACCTGGAAAGAAAACACTCTGTACAATCGCGAAACTTTGCAAATAAGTACAGCGTAATGTGATATGCAAATAATTCAAGTTTTGTGTCAATACGCATGCTCATACACGCCGAGGTGGCACTACAATCAGGAAGAGGATGCTATATAAGTCAGCGCAAATTCGAAGATTCATAAACGTGACGATTACCCGCTGATTGTAGGAAGACTTTGGTAAGCGAAACATGCCAGGTAAACGTGCTAGAAGACATTTCGCACAGTTAAGCGAGTTTGAGAAAGGCCGGGTCATCGGGATGAAAACTGCAGGCTGGTCGACGCGCCGTGTTGCTGGCCAGGTGAATCGTTCTGAGTGTGCCGTTAGAAATTGTTGGGAGCAGTGGACACGAGAAGGTACCCACGCGCGGAAAACCGGGTCTGCAGCGACCAGTAAGACCACGAGGAGAGAGGATCGAAGGATCATGCGGCGAGCACTTGTAGACCCCACAGTGACTCGTTCAACGATACGAGCAGACATAGGCGTAGCAATTGTTCCACAAACAATTTCCAGACACCTTGCAGAAGCAAATCTTAAATCCAAGCGCCCTTTCCGTGCACTCCCTTTAACACCGGAACATCGGCAACTGCGTCTACAGTGGTACCAAGACAGATCAATGTCACAGATTGGCAAAAGGTTGTGTTTAGTGATGAATCCCAGTTTGTTTTGGGGACAGATGATAACCGTGTACGGGTGTGGAGGCGCCCTGGTGAGCGGTACAATTCCCCCCCACTGTTCTACGTCACACTGCCCGGACAAGTGGTGTAATGGTCTGGGAGGTCATAGCCTATGATAGCCGGTCCACTTTAATTATGATGCAAGGGACCTTAACGGGCCAACGTTACGTTGATGATATTCTTCGACACCATGTAGGACCTTTCCTAAATGGTCTCTCAGGGGCATTTTTCCAGCAAGATAATTCTCGTCCTCATACAGCAAGAGTTGCTCAAGACTTCCTACGTCATTTTCAGACTCTTCCATGGCCGGCCCGCTCCCCCGATTTGTCCCCTGTAGAACACGTGTGGGATCAGCTAAAATGGCAGATGCCATCGTGTCACTCTGTACATGATTTAGAGTTGGCTGTTCAAGATTTGTGGGCCCATCTGCCTCAGGACAGTATAAGGTGTCTAATAACTCAATGCCGGACCGTGTGATGGCATGTATTGCAGCTGGAGGTGGTCCAACGCGCTATTGAAATTGCCCACTTTTTGTGTCGTTGCACACCCTGTATTCGTTTAATTGTCTTGTTTTTGAGATCAAGTGAATCTCTCATCTTTGTCATTATGTGTATTAAATTTCATTTCAATCCGATGCTTTCTTCTTGGGTCGCTATTTTCAATATTCCTGAGTGTATATTATTTTTACATTCTGTAACGTTTCAGAGCAGATCGGCTGAAATGCATTCATTCGTTCTTTGTAAGCAAAGTTATTCCTTAGCAAATTTTATTATATTTTTTTTACATAGAAACTTCTTGTAATTATGAAAAAAATAGCCTGATTTAATTGGGATTTTTTAATATTCATATAAAGTTTCCTTTTTGCTGTTCTTGAAAATCCATTTCAGTATTATTGTTAGGATATCAAAATTTTTAATATTATTTGATTTATTTTTTTAAATTGTATGGAAATACTGTGTCGTTTACATCTATTAGACAATTTATATGTAATTCAATAACTCATAAGAAATCATTTGTAACAAAGAATAATGCAATACAATTTAGTCATTATTTCTAAAAATTATGTATTAACATGATTCCTTTCTTGAACTAAGAGTATTTCCTTTTTTGAACTTTGAAGACAGTCATTTCTAAAAGAAATTTCAAACCTTCATAAATGATAATTATTAAGTAAAGTTAGACAATCAAAGCTGGCAAATGTTATTTCATTACAAATTCATCATATATTTCAAAAACTCTTGCTATGTCTTGGGAATTTTTATAGAACAGTTGTGTTTCAAAAATTAGTATACAATAGCGATGTTTCAACTTTATAAATCCATATTAATGCAAATAAAGATTGAAACTGACAAAAAAAAATCTTTTTGCCTACATCTTATAAAAATACTCTTCATGAGTACATAATAAAGCCATGTCACTGATAGTCTTTCAACAGAATATGAAAATTGCATTTTATAAATTACAATGAATTTCTAAGTTAAAAATAAAATTTTCATATGATTCCTTTGTATTATAATCATGTAATACTAAAATTAAATGTTGATAAACGATGCATTTTAAATAAATTGTAATTACTAATTTAAATTAGCTATCCAACAAGAATTTTGTATGCACCTATATGGAAAAGTTTTCACGAAAATAACTTAGGATGCTCCCCTATAGTGTAATAGTTTCTTTCAAACAATTCCTAAAAATAATCCCATACCTTAGTAGTATTCATTTCTTTTTTTTTCCAACTAAAAAAGGAGACAATGATTTATAAAAAATAAATTTCAAACATTTATAGGTGATAATTACGAAGAATATCAAAGTGCTAAATGTTAGCTTTCTATAACAGATATCTTTAAAGGCTTCACAATATGTATTGGTACAAATCATACTATTTTAAGGCCACAGCTTAAGTTTTGGTTTCAGTTTCATTTTAAAGCAATTTTCCACTTTTAAATTGAATGAAAAATATTTTTCGACACAATCGACTCTTGCAATTGTGAAATGATTAATTATTTCAGTGAACATTACTAAAAGCATTTCTGCTTGATTATGTTCTAAATTTTCATAGTTACTTAATTAAGATTGAGTTCAGGGCCAATTTGTGTTTTAAAAATTGTTTATATAACTTAGAAGCTGTATCATTAATTTTTCTTGTTGAGAAACAATATTTCGAAGAGATGGAACACTACTGAAAATGACGTATCTAAAAATCACCCTCAGCTGATAATGCAATTAGACTTTTGAATTCAAGTATTGCAGATAAAACTGAATATTTTCATGATACACCAAACTACATAATAATATATTGTAGTACTATATTTTAGTACTCTAAAATTAAAAGTAAACTTAAAAAACTTATATTATTACTGCATTTCTTGATCCTAATTCTCGGTAAATATCATACAATTGCTTCGAATTCTCTTCTTGGATCAGTACTTGTAACTAACTCAATGCAACATATTTATTCAGGACTAATAAGCACAGGATAATATCGATATACATGATCCTTTTTTTAGACTTTTATATTTATGCAAAAATAAATCTAATCTATAATGATAATTTTACAAATTGTGCAAAATCCAATAAATGCATATTTGTTATATATAGTAAAAAATTTCTACATTTGTATGATTGGTTTATACGACATTCAAACTCTGAAAAACAAATGTTGTGTTTATAAATACCACACAAATATGTTGAAATTTTTATTTTTTTTTGTAAGAGAATTATATATTCAAAAATGACTTTTTTATTTTGATCATGTAAGGATGAACAGGACTTTTGTATTCTATATATGGACTCAAGTTTATATTTTACTATACACACATTTTAATCTTAAAATTTTAATGTCTTAATTTATGACTATATTTGGAATTCAATTCTCGATTAATTAGTTTCGATGCTTGCATATATACATACACTGCTGGACAATTGCTAAGGACGGATCACAAATTACTATGTAGCATAACATTAAGCGAGACATGAGGCCTAGTAGGATAAAATATAGTTGCCACACTGTTCAGACATTAGAATAAAGAATATTTATTGTTCTGGAAAGTACAAAAGCTGTGAAACATCTGAAAGAAGAAAAAAATGTTCATTTGAATTGCGTACGGAGAAATGGAACAATGCATCTAAAAGTCAGCAGGCACCTTAAAGAAAGGTATCAGTACGGGATATGTCCACCGTGAAGTGTGATGCAATATTCCACACGTCGTACCATACTTTGCACAACATTATCCAGCAGTTGTTGAGGCAATTTATCCCATTCCTCTGTGAGTGCACGGATAAGGGTGTTCTTGTTTGTCGGAGGATAGTTTCGACCAGCAACTTGCCTCCCCAAAGCATCCCACACATTTTCAATGGGGTTTAGATCTGGAGAACGCGCTGGCCATACGAGACGTTGAATACCCTCGCTGTCTAGACAATCCTGAACAGCGAGTGTTCGAGGCACATGTTGCGTTGTCGTCCATAAAAACAAATTTATCACCGACAAAACCACGGAAAAGACGAACATGAGGAAGTAGAACTTCATCAATGTATCGTTGGCCCGTCATAGTCCCATTCGCAACCACATGTAGGCGCGTGCAGCCATTTATCATGATGCCGGCCCACACCATGATACTGCATGTCGGATATCAGTCCTTTACCTGGATATTTTCTGGACGATAAGCAGTACCACTCTCGCGCCAGATCAGTTGGCGTCTACAATCCGATGACAGACTGAACCTACTCTCATCTGAGAATAGTACGCCTGCCCAGTCCTGTTCAGTCCAATTGTGATGCTCACGACACCATTGCAAACGGGCAGTACGGTGCTGTCTGGTCAATGGGACACACACAACAGGTCTGCGTGCGTATAGTCCTCTTCCCCTCAAACGTCTGGCAACAGTTTTCGTGAGATCTGCTTTCCTGAGGCAGCAAGAAAATGATTTGCCACCTGCTGAGCTGTGGTGCGCCGGTTCCTTTTTGCTGATAGTACGATATATCTGTCTTCTGCAGGCGTCGTACTTCTAACACGACCTCCCCCGTGCCGTCTACTACACATTCCAGTAGTTTTAAATGACTTCCACAGCCGTGAAACAACGCTGTGAGCGATGTCGAACTCCCTGGCAACATCTGTTATTTTTCGCCCTTCTTCGATCTTTCCAATAATTCGGCCACGCATAAAATCATCTATGTGATGTCGGGAAGACATGCCAAAAATTTTAAGTTCGTCTATTAAATCTTTCCTGTAAAACTTTGACTCGAAACAACAACTCTCCACACGCGTCAAAACCTTTAAAGCTCTTATGAACGCTATCACGTGATGAACAGACGCGGGGAAAAATTTGCATACTCATACTTCTTCTTACTAATATCCCGCACTTATTCTAATTTTCCACATTTTGCTTCCTTTCATTTTGTGGTTGCTATAGATGATAGTGTTATCCGTCCTTAGCAATTGTCCAGCAGTGTAGAATAAGTATATAGTTAAAGTGAAACATATATTAAGAGTTTTCTTATGTTACATTTGTTAAAGGGTCATGGAAACTACACAACAAACATGTTATAATAAATACACTGTCCATGTTGTGTAAACTTTCATATATGTTACACACACACGGTTGAGTAAAATATATATTCAAGTTCGAAATCAAAAGTGTGAGGATTGCATCTACCCGATGCTGGGTGCTGTTGGTTTCTTAAAAGAGTTCCAGAGAGGTCCGTTAAAAATGTTTTATTTACACTGCAAGGCAGTAGAGCAATGATCTCACTCTCTGCCTGCTAAGTTCGGAGTGCCCGAAAAAGAGCATTACATCATAGGGGTGGGGCGTGACGTCACTCCACCCCAGAGCCATTCAAAGCAGGGCTATGTTAACAACATCCTCCTCCCCCCCCCGTTTATAGGATATTTTTTAAGGATATACACGTTGCACTGGTCGCAGAACAGTTCCATGCTGTGTTTTAAGTTTGACAGTGCGAATTTTACGGTCTCGCCCGGGGATCAGCTCAATAATTCTCGCCATTGGCCAAAACAAACGTTTTTTATTGTCATCTCCGATCAAAACTATTTCTCCCACTTTAGGCTCAAGCGATGATTTCTCATTAGACTTTTGAATTAGTTCACTTAAATGCTCTCTTCTAAATCGTTGTTTGAAATCATTCAAAAGTTTCTTCGATATTTTATTCTTTTTGATAATTTTTGACTATCTACTTCTTCAATATCTGAAACACTGTAAGAATGACTCTCTCCAAGTAACATTGCAGGTGTGAGAGGAATCAATTCTCCAGGATCTTCTGATACATACGTTAAAGGTCTACAATTAATGATCGATTCACAGTCACATAATATTGTATTCAATTCTTCATAATTTAACTTACATTTACCTAATGTACGTCTTAACAATTCTTTCACAATGAGGACCAGCCTTTCCTACCAACCTCCCCACCAAGCCGCAGAGGGTGGGATAAATTTCCAAAGTATTTTATTTGCCATGTGGTTTCTCTCGTAACTTTATCCCAATCTAATTTTGAAAGATCATTAGAAACGCATCTGAAATTCGTTCCGTTATCACTATAAACAGTGCGAGGCCTTCCGCGTCTAGCTATAAAACGTCGAGGGGATAACAGAAAACTGTCAGCAGTTAATGAATTAACCAATTCTAGATAGATAGCATGAAAATTTGCACAAGTAAACAATGCTATCCATACCTTCCCTCCACCCGGATTTTAGAAACAGGGGCCCAGTCAAATCAATTCCCACTATCTCGAATGCAACGCCATCCGCCACTCAATCGAGAGGCAAGGGGGCTGGTTCGCTTGACATAGCTTTAACTTTAAAACGTTGACATCTGATACAGTTATACAAAACATTTTTAATAATTTTTCTCGCACCAATAATCCTAAACTGTTCTCTCATTAATATTTGCATCATTTGTACTCCAGCATGACAATTTTTTTGTGAACAAAATCTATTAACAATCTAGTAAAATGACAATTTCCTGGTAATAAGATAGGATACAGAAATGATTCCTCGTCATCTCTTTGAGTTATTTTAGTTTTTATTCTTAAAGTATTATTATTATCTATAAATGTACCAAAATTTATTAATTTTATTTCAGATAAATAACATTTTTGATTTAAACGAATCAAGCACCTTTCAGAACTTTCAATCTCATAAAATGAAAGTTCAGGTTCAGCACACTTATCACAAGGATAGGGCAAGGATAAAGGCACACTGATAAATCTCAAAATCCCCAACCGAACACTTTAACCCTCCAACCGGACAGCATGGATTTTCTGCCCTACTAGAGAGGCTTCGAAAACGGACCACACGGAATTTTTCGTAAGGCCGGGGACTCACCAAAAATGAACCAAACTGATTTTTTCCTCCTCAAGTAATGTGTTCAAAAACGGTTCAGTCGTGTTTTTCCGAATTCTTTTCGACCCCTTTAAAGGTTTAGTATCTTGAAAGATAATTAGAGACAGTCGAGGAGACACAATGGACATTGAGGGGAAGTTTTATGGCTCACGGGGAGACCGGTTCTTTCCCTGCAGCAATCGTAAAAAACTGGGAAGAATTTCTTTAAACCCTAAAGTGTACGGAAATAAATGCAAGTCAACGAGTTGAGAATTCTCATTTTTTTCTTTACCTTAAAATTCTCAAATGGAATTAAGTTTTTATAATGTATGTCTAAGTTTTTAAAAAATATCTGTAGTATTTAAATTCAAATTATATATTAAAACATTGAGGATAATTTACTGTTTCATTTTTCTTATTTTAATCAATACTTTCAGGGATTTTTTTTAAAAATGATTATTTTGCTATGTGTCAAAAAAATAAAAAAAAATGGTTCAAAATTTAAAATCTTTTAAAATTTCGGACACTTCTAAACATGAATAGTTTTTAAGCTTCTGTATTACATTATTTGCAAAAAATTTTTATGCATTGTTAAAAAAAACCCTATTTAAATCTTTATTTTTTCATAATTTTAACGCCAGGTATTCAGGGCATCTTACATAGAATCCCTTGTTTTGTGTATTGTTCAGATAACAAATTATATTTGAATTTTGAATGTCTGAACATTAATTTCATTCAAAGAGAACTTTAACTACAAGCTTATATTTTTGAACTTGAATCTTCAAATAAAGAGTATTTAAAAGCATCTGGATAAATTTACAGTTAAAATGTGCGCATATAAATAAATATAAAGATCCTTTTTAAATTCAATTTAAAATATATATATATTTATGCATAATCCCTCATCATTCATGTTCCATTAGTGGTTGACTGAAGAAAAGGTTAATAAAATTTGGATATTTTTATAATCTTAACCATGCAAAACTAGGAATTTTGTACTAGCTCCACTGAAATTCTGCACCGGAATTTCGAAAAAGATATTTATACGTGTCTCACATACTCAGTTGAAAAACATATATTTACCATAAATATTAATAATTCTTTGGATATTTAAAATTATCATTAGATTAATTTTTAATATATTATCAATATAAGAATTTTTTAATATATAATCATATACATATACATACACATATATATATTTATACACACATATACATATAAACAAAAATATAAAAATAATCATATAGTTATAAACCTAAGATAACTAAAAGTAGGAAGTAGGCACACAGTATAAAAGACAAATTCCTGGCCTTAGGAACCAGGATTGCAGGTTTAAACAAGTTTTGCGGCGCCAACCTTCACCTGTAATTTGTCATACTATGTACCAAGAGGATATATATATATATATATATATATATATATATATATATATATATATATGGGAGACAACAAGGGGTCCAAGACATTTGTCTTTCTCTCTATTTATTTTAAAACTCAACAAAATAATTAAAAAGGTAGCTATTCTAACAGAATGATGTGACGACGGTAACGCCTGCTCACGCACCTCGGTCTCTTTCTCTCTGTTCTCTTTTTTCCAAAGTTAAAGTTTGTTTCAGTTTCACTTAGCTGCGCCTGCGCGCGAAGACTGCTTGCTTTTGGCTGTATGCCATATATATATATATATATATATATATATATATATATATTCGACTTCTAATATTTTTTCAAGTATTCCTTAAATTTCATTAAGTGAGGGGATATTAAAGTCGCACTCTCTCTCTTCTCTACTCAACTACTTGAGGGCTTTTGGCGACGGACCTGTGGCCGGGGTACCAGGTGGTCAAGGTATCGAATCATGGTTGGCATGTCTCGAGTTCGAGCTCAGTGCCACAAAAGACCCGCCGTGTAGGGGGAGAGCTGAAATGTCCTCTCGTTGGTGTGGTGTGGTAGTTAGGAGAGGGGGTGCCAGCTCAGGTGTAGCCCTCATCATTTGACCATGCTTCAAAATTACGAGGTCCATCACTAAAAGCCCTCGTGTAGCTGAACAGTGCGACGTTAATATTCACTCATTTGGCGACGGACCTCGTAATTTTAAACCATGGTCAAGTGACGAGGATGACGCTTGAGCATCGCTCGCTTACACGGCGGATCTTCAGTGGTGCTGGGGTCGAACTCATGACACGCTAGCTACGAGTCCGTTACTTTGACCATTAGGCTACCGCGGCCTCACAATGTGGTTGAAAACTGCATGTAATGAGTAAAAATATGCTGAAGCATTTGATGAACATATAATAGATTTTTGCATAAAAGATAGATGTGTGATATGCTAAAATGACAATATGTAAAAGTTATGAGAATATCGATGACAATTTTTGAAAAATTCAATTTAAGTTTCAGTTTGAAACTTATTCGTTTTTTTTCGCATTTAATATTAAATAGTCGCGATAACAAATTAATAGTTTAACGCATTCATAGATTATAAAAAATAAAGGTATAAATGACATTTTGTTGGGAATAGTAAGTTTTTATATAGTTTTGAATTCAGACTTCTTTGCAGGAGTGTAGACTATTAAAAGGCTGATGTAGAAGTTAGAAAACTAATATTTAAAATATATGGAAAACAATATCTGCAATTCCATGATCTTGACGAGCAGAAGACGGCATTTTTACTTAGTAGGGCAGAGTAAGCATAAGGTAGGAGCTTGTGGAGTAAACAACCAGGCCTCTGCAGTTTTGGCAGGTAATGAACTCTCATTTGTTGCTTTCAGTAAGGAATATAAAAATAACAAATACAAAAATAAGTCATGTAAAATTTTATATATTTTAATAACAATGAATTGTGAACTTAATTTCCAATTCATTGTCACGAGTTGGCAGTAACTCGGTATTTTATCGACCGTACTTCTTATATATATATATATAAATATATATATAAAAGAAGTACGGTTGATAGAGTACCAATAATTTTAACGCAATTTTTATATTTCGTTCTCGTAAACTTTACTCCTTTTAAAACATGTATTGCCAAAATACTCTCCTTTTGTATATTTATAAAATTTTAAAAATATAATGGTTATCTTACCCAACATTTTAAATCAGGGGCGGCAACTGTGTAGCTAAGACGTGCCAAACCAATCTGTCAGTATCGTTCAGCGTGCCACATAGTAGTGTAACCCCCCGTAGCTTAAACTCTTCTCATATGAACAGTAGAAAGACTATCGCGCCCTCTAGCGGCTAGAACAATCTTCAGTAATGGCCAAGCTTCGGAACTGTAAGGACGTACGAGCATGCGCTCCGATCCCTTTCAATTCTATTGTAACTGTTAGTTCTCTAGTTATGTATGTAAATGTTTGTTTTGTCTAATAAACGTGTTTAATTAACTAGTGGACTTAATTAAGAACCCCTTCCCCGCGTGTCCCTTTATTACATTGGGTCACACCCCTTATAATTTGACGCCCAACGTGTTTTTATAGTTAAAGAGGCTTGGCTGTTGCTCGCTATTAATTTTCAGGTTAACCGCTAATGTTCCGTTCTCACTCGTAGAAATGTGCAAGTAACAAATTTTTCAGGTTAACCGCTATTGTTCCGTTCTCACCTGTAGAATGAGCAAGTTTAACAAAATCGTTGGATTTATCTTCACCTGAAGAACAAGTAAAGTTTTTACTTTGAATTTTCTTTTAAGTATTATACCTTATAATACTAAATTAACCATTGCATGCCCAAATGCAAATTGGATTTAATATCCTAAAGAATTGTGTAAGTTTTAATTTCTTAAAAATTGACTTCATTGTTCTGACATAGAGAACATTCTTTACTGATTTAAATTTAGAACGTCCTGTTCAAATTAAATTAAGAAATCTTTTTTTTTCTTATTTCAAGAAATGTAATTGTGTAATTTGCTAAACAGCATAATATACAGTTAAATTATATTCAATGTGTTTTTAAAATATACTTCCTGTATTGTTTAAACTAATAAGTATAACGTTGTTTACTTAAAAGCTTAAGTGAGAACACAAAACCAAATATATATGAGCCAAAATATATTATTATTTTCTCTGAATGATTACAATTCTTGTTCGAAAGCATTTAAACTGGAAAATTTTTTGTATTGTTATATGCTATTTTCAAAAAAAAATATTCATTTATGTGTATAATTTTAAGTGTAAATGTGCATTATATGTTGAAAGATTTGTCTCAGTTAAATAATATATTTAGTGGTTTAAAAGAAAAAAGAATGTATATATCTCCGTTTTCTCTTCTTGCTAGTATTAATTTTTAAGCTATGATTCATTTATGAAACTGATGAGATATTTTACGCTGCGTAAGCAAGAATAAATTTAAACAGGGAGAAATAGACAGTTCAAGGTTATTTATAACTCTGAGTTCTAATAACTTTTCTTTTTGAATACTAATAGGAAATTTTGTTTAGGCTAAGTAGAACTTTTATTTATGAGAACGTATATGATTCTTTTTACTTGTGGTATGATGTATTTCAAATGTGTTTTCAGATAATTTTGATGATTTTTTTTAACTAAAAGTTTGATAGTAATTTTACTTTGATTGTGTATTGAACTTGAAAACAACGAAAATAGTTTTATTTTTTTTTTCATTTTTGTGATTCATGAAATTTTTTTTTCAAATAGCATTTTGTAGAAATTGAGATATTACTTCTATGTGGTATAATACTGTATCATTATTTCATTAATAACATTTTTTTAAATTTAATTTAAAGTTCAAAGAATATAAATTTGTAATTAATTTGAAGTGACATTTCACGATGGCCTATTTAGCAAAAGGTCTCAGGCAGGATCTCCTTGAATTGGCGGAAACGCTAGGTATAACAATACCAGACAATTTTAAAATTCTTGACATAAAAGATGCAATTTTAAATAGTGAGGGATATGATGCAGAATTTACGTGTAAATGCTTAAATCGCATTATTAGTGATAGAAAAGAGCTCGAATTGCGGGCTGAAAGAGAAAAAGAAAACCAAAGACGATTTGAATTGCAAAAATTCAAAATTACAACTAATACTTCTACAACTTCAGACTCCAATATGCCAAAGTTAGAACTCCAAAAATTACTTACGATTTTTGATCCAAAGACAACTGATATAACAATTTACCTAAACCTCTTCGAAAGACAATTAACATTTTTACAAGTACCAATTCAACAGTGGGTGGTATACCTTGTTGGTCTTTTACCAACTGAAGTTTCAAATTTAATCACTTAAGAATCTTTTGCCGATGCTCAAGACTACTATAAAGTCAAACAAATTCTTCTAAAACGCTTTAAATTAAGTGCAGAAAAATTTCGGCAGATGTTTTCCCGACACACTAAAGATCCTGTGAAAACCTGGCGTGACTTCTACTTTGACTTGCAAACATATTTTGATGGGTGGCTGAAAGAATCAAAAGTTACGACGCTTGAAGAATTGAAAGATTTGATTGTGGTGGACCAAATAAAAAGAAAACCCCTCAAGATTACAAAGATCACTTTTTGGACCAGTGGTGTAATTGGAACAATCCTCTACAACTAGTGGATAAGCTAGATTCGTATGAAGAAGTTAAAAACATGAGAATTAAAAACAATAATAACTTTAGCTGGAAACAAAAGAAATGAATTCCAATCCCTGGAGAAGTAACTACACACAAAATCCTAAGTTGTCGTATGAACATTCTCTGTCTGGTTTCCCAGTCAAAGTAGGCGGGAAACCGGGATTCCCAGTAACAGTAGGCGGAATCCCATTTCCAAAGACAGAATACCTGAAAAGAAAATCGTTGATACAAAAGAAGACATAACTCCTGTATCTTGCTATGGATGTGGTGCTCCTGGAATCATTCGATCAAGATGCCACACTTGCAACCCAGTTCGACAAAAAGATAATGCCTTGTCATCAAGTCTGAATCAATCAAACTTTTATAGTTTTTCTAGTGAAAGTAATCCCATTAGTATAATCCAAATTTCCATTTGTAATACAGAAGCAGCAGTTTGTGCTGATACTGGTGCTACACATTCAGTGGCTGGTGAAAAATTATCCCATTTACTTAAACAAAAGGATTAAATTTTGAAGAGAAAAAACCATGCAGATGACTCTTGCTGACGGTCGTACTCAAACCACAGAAATACTGAGAACTTCTGTAGACATTAGTATTCAAGGAAAAGTCATTCCCACGGAACTATTAATTTTGAAAAATGCTAGAGGTAATAGAGCCCTTCTAGGCATAGACTTTTTAACAGCTGCAGGGATCGTCTTAGATCTCCAAAGAAAAACAATGGTACTTCACTGAAACGTCTCACACAGAAAATATAATTTTGTGAAAGCGCCTCCTAATATCAATGCTCTGCTCACTGTTGACCCTGAACCACATCTTTGTCAACTTCGGAAAAATGAAGATACTCACCTTTCACTTCCACAACGGGAAGAACTAAATTCACTATTGGAAAAGTATGAAGAATGCTTTCAACCAGGGGGAGAGCCTACACTATTTATTGAACATCGTATAAATACAAGAAACTATCTTCCAGTTGCAGTGCCACCTTATAGGATGAATCCTTCCAAGAAGGAAATATTAAAACAAGAAATCGATAGACTTCTCTCAGAAGGCATAATTGAAGAATGTGAATCCCCGTATGCTTCCCCAGTGGTACTTATACCAAAACCAAATGGAACATTTCGCCTCTGTATTGATTACAGGAAATTGAATGAAATTACAGTCGCAGATACCTATCCTCTTCCTAGAATGGATGACTTGTTACATCAAGCAAAACTCACTCCTTTCATGTCTACACTTGATCTGCGAGCAGGATATCATCAAGTTAAAGTGCATGTTGAAGATAAAGACAAGACAGCATTTGTATGTCTTTTTGGCACTTACCGTTTCTTACGAATGCCATATGGTTTGCGCAACGCACCTGCTACGTTTCAAAGACTGATGAACCGTTTTTGTAATGGTCTGGAAGACATTCTAGCACTACCTTATCTAGATGATATAATTGTTTTGTCAGAAACTTTTGAAAAACACATGTTTGATCTTAAAACTATTTTTGAAAGACTCTTACATTTCAAACTTAAAGCAAATAGAGAAAATGCCATTTTGCCTCTTCTCGAGTTAAATATCTTGGATTTTGGATTACACAAAAATGAATAGAAGTTGATCCAGAAAAAGTTGCGTCTATACTGGATATTCCACCCCCTAAAAACGTCAAAGAACTACAATCTTTTCTGCAAACTTGTTCGTGGTTTCGAAGATATATTCAAGATTTTGCGAAGATTTCATGTCCACTAAGTTATCTTACAAAGAAGAAAGTCAAGTAGCAGTGGGGATTTGACCAACAAAATGCATTTCAAACCCTTAAAAACAGTCTTACAACACCTCCTGTGTTATAAGCAAGCAGATGGTACTAAGCCATATATTATTCGAACAGATGCTAGCAATTATGCCCTTGGAGCAGTTTTATTTCAAGGAGAAGGATCTGATGAACATCCTATAGAATACGCTAGTCGACTGCTAACCCCAGCAGAACGCAATTATTCCACCACAGAGAAGGAGGCCCTTGCTGTGGTATGGGCTTTGAAGAAATTTCGTGGTTATATTGAAGGAACAGAAATAACCGTGGCATCCGACCACCAACCTCTGAAATGACTTCTAAACCTCAAATCTCCAACCGGACGACTTGCAAGATGGGCACTTGAAATCCAGTCTTTCAACTTGAAAGTACAGTATATTCCTGGTAAAGCAAATGTCGTTGCAGACATGTTATCTCCGACTTCTTATGTTATCGCAAGTCTTGCCAATCCATCTGAACCGATTGCTACTTACCATACTTCTGCTTTAACACCTGTTAAAGACATAAACACTTCTCCGGTAGCTCCACTTCGGAAAAGAGGCCGACCATGAAAAGTTACATCCACATCACAAAATAAACATGTTCCAAGCCCGTCGACTGCTACAACAGCAGTTTCCAACAGAACCATCTATCCCTCAACAAGAGCTACTACTACAACAGCTAATTATGTCTCCTCGCCGGGACGTCATCTGATCCATAGGGGGAGATTGTAACCCCCCGTAATTTAAACTCTTCTCATATGAACAGTAGAAAGACTATCGCGCCCTCTAGCGGCTAGAACAATCTTCAGTAATGGCCAAGCTTCGGAACTGTAAGGACGTACGAGCATGCGCTCCGATCCCTTTCAATTCTATTGTAACTGTTAGTTCTCTAGTTATGTATGTAAATGTTTGTTTTGTCTAATAAACGTGTTTAATTAACTAGTGGACTTAATTAAGAACCCCTTCCCCGCGTGTCCCTTTATTACATTGGGTCACACCCCTTATAGTAGGAAATTTTTGAAATCCTTCGATTCTTACGGTAATATTTGCAGATTTAAAGAATAGAGGTAAATAATTTAGATTTACAGTTTTATTTTATATTAATTATGGATCAATAAAATACATTTATTAACATAAAAATAAACAATATAAAATGTTACTATTTCTTCAACAAAAATAAAAAAAATTAAAAATGTATGTTTCCAACATATTTATTTAAATAAGAAATAGACAAAGTGAAATATAAATTATTCCCTTCATTACAGTTAAATAAAAATTGTAATGCGAATTAATTCTTTCAACACTCTTCTTTCATATTGCAAAACCAGGGGTATAATGTGTGACACGATTCTGAGCATTCAGTTGTTAAACAATTTCTTTGCAGAGTCGAAATATTTTTCATATTAGGAGAGATTTTTTACTTTGATATGCCGAATCATAAGTGGAAAGCCGAGTACATGCAATTTTCATTTTCAACAATTAAATCCCCCATCAATAACATTCAATTATTTACAAAATAGCTGTAAATTTATCCTTAGAATTATCTTTCAGATTATTTTGCAGTTCCATAAATGTCCATAACTCAGAAGATGTTTGTCAAATAAGGTCTATTATCAACTTCCATCCACTCAAGAATTGACAAATTTGTAGAGTAGTGCTGAGTGCCACTAAGAATTGTACTACGTGCCACAGGTCCATAGATTGCCGACACGTTTTAAATGTTCTTATTAACTAACCATCTCCTATTCAAACACAATTTATATGATAAAAAAGGGTTTTCATTCATTTTGTAGGGAATTGTATTAGATTCAACCATAAGTAATTTTGTGTATCAAAAAAATTACATTGTTTCGGGGATCCCCTTAGAGCAAAAGGAAAGGAATTTGACATAATTATAGTAAGTTTCTCTAAAGGGGAAACGTTCATTTTCAAAATACACTGCATAAAGTGATTTTAGGTGTACGAAGTTATATTCACTATTATTCCTAAAATAAATTTTGATATTTTGGTTTTTCGTTAAGTTTTGAAGTTATTTCTTCAAATATACTTCTCCATTACATTTCTTTCAAACTTGCTATTTTCTTTTGCGGCCACGGTAGCCTGATGGTCATGGTTATGAACTCGTGTCCAGTGTTCGAGCCCTGGTACCACAAAAGTTTAGCGTTGAAGAGGAGCTGATGCACGTTAAACACGTCGAGGTCAAAAGTCCTCCCGTTGGTGTGATGTGGAAGTTTGGAAGGGGAGTTATCAGCTCAGGTATCGTCCTCGTCACTTAACCGCGGTTCAAAATTACGTAGTCGCTCGTCAGTAGCCACCGTGTTGACTTAGAATGCAATATAAACCCTTGACGTGTGCACTTGACTTAATTCGAGTATGCTAAACAGTTCCAAATATGCACATTAGATATATTTCAAACGAGGTCGCATTTTATGCTGCTGTAATTTTTCACTCAAATATCAGCGAGCGCCGTCTGCACTCATGATATTTGACTGTTGTTTCTTATATTTACGATTTAGTCGTGAAACATCAAAAACTTGGATAAAATATTTGTATAAAAAATTAAGGGAAAAGAAATACTTAGATTTTAGAAGCAAATTACTAGAAAATATGTTAGGGAATATTTACAAGATATTTCACGACTCTATCTTGAACACGAAAAACGCCTAAGGGATTAGAATACACTCTCATCTTCAAAATTAAAAATCTGAGAAAAACACATTTAAAATTTGTAAAGACATAAAAAAAATTCCAATGCCTGTAAAGCTTTAATTTTTTAATATGTTACTATCTGTAAGAGTTGGCCGGAAGTTTAACATTCTATATAGGTGGCGCGGCCATCGAGAAGGGAGAGCTGAAAGAGGAAAGAGGAGAGGAGAGAACGAGCGGGCGCGAGGAGAAAAAACAAAATGGTGTTAACTTAAAATTAAATGTATATAGTTAGTTTCGTTAATATGTATTTGTGCTGTGTGTGTGGCTATCAATCATCAATAAATTTTGAGCCACTAGACTTGAAGTATTCATTGTGCCTGGATTTTCTTTTGGAATCTTCATGAAACAAAAAGTACCTACGAAATTCCTTATTGGAGCAGTCGGCAAAATTTTAAAGATTTCATCGAAGCTCCGGGTAAGAAAGGGTGGTCCACACTCACAAATTAAAATTATTCTATGTATTGTAATGTAAAGAGTGCATTATCAATATCTGTGGTTGTTTGGAATAGATGATATGTTATTGTAGTAAAAGTAAAATAAAAAAAAGTTACAGTCTAACTTATGTATGTTGATTCATTAGAAACCCCCAGGGTAAGAAAGATTAGTCGGGTGAGTCATTATAATCATTAAATGACCACCGCGAGAAATATGTAGTTTTCTGTCATAGAAAACATTTTTTCTAATTTCTGTATCATCTATTCCAAGAGGTAAAAAGTATATTTGGGTTTCATCAGAAACATTATTGCATATTGGATATATATCTTTATTGAACATCAGTTCAGATAATTATTGTGTTTCATCACACATAAACATTTAAAAAATAATTAGATACGCATATGACTCATTATGAAAATACGATTTTAACCATTGCTGAGTAAGGGAAAAAAAGTGAGTGATTGCTCAATGCCATAAGCTGAAGTGTGCATTTTTTTTTATTATTAGAATAAAGTGTAATAACGCCTTCTTTTCTCTTTGAATACATTAAGGAATATTATGTCTGCCAAGTAGAACTTGTATTTATAGTATTTTTTTTGAAGTATCTGATATGTCAAATATGATTACTAATGATTTTTTATTTTGGCTAAAAGATTGATTTTCTTTTATTTTATTTGGTTTTATTTTGTGAAAAGGATATAAACGCAGATATTTTTTTATTGTTATGATTTATGATGATTTTTTTACAATTACATTTTCGAAAATTTAGATATTATTTTATGCAGCAGAAAACCTTTCTTATTATTGTAATAACACTTAGTTGAATTGAATTTTGGTCTATCATATGTGCTAAATGTATCATCCAAGGTATTAATTTGCAAATTTTATGCGGAAGAAATACAAAACATTTATTTTTTTTAAAAAAATAAGACCACCTGGATTAATTAAGCATACTGTTGTGTTGTGAAATTTAGAGTGTTATTGATTGATTTAGAATAACTATAGTTAGGGTCGAAATGGCATTTTTGGGGAAGGCTAAAAGCAAGATTTAGTTTTGTTGGCTGAGGAGTTGGGTCAGAAGGTATCAGATAAAAATGACGAATATAGAGCTAAGGAATATCATAATCGGTAGCAAAGATTACGAAGAAGAGTTCGTTAGAATCAGTTATCTGTTATTTTAGAGGAACGCTTTGAAAGGAAAGTAAGGAGAAAATCCAGCAACAACGCGAATTTAGAGAAAATGCGCTTGAAATCGAAAGATCGCGATTCGATTCAAAAATTTAAGCCCGCTTTAAAACAAGTTTACATAAGGGATGGAGATATCGTTTTTTCCTTACCCTGTTTGAGAGACAAGCGAAACGTATTGGAGTGGAGAAAACGAATTGGGTATCGGCTCTTTTGGCACGCATGCCGCCCGATATTACTCAGCTAATAGTCAGAGAGTCAGAAGATAAATTTGAATGACTACAAAAAGGAGTGTTATTAAAAGGTTCAAGATGAGCCCAGAGACCTTCAGGCAAAAATTCATGAAACATCAGCGCATACCTGCTAGATCTTGGCGTGATTTTGTGTTCGAAATTACGAGTTACTTCGAAGAATGGCTCGATGGAATGGAAGTAAGGTTCATTGAAAGATTTAATAATAACTGATCAGCTCAAAAAAACGCGTGCCGGGGAGATAAGAGAGCATTTCGTGAATGGGCCAAATTTTATGAACCATCTGTTTTGGCAGATAAATTAGACGGCTACGAAAGTGTTCGGTCGAGTGTCAAGAAAACGAGTCAACCTGAAATGTCCCTCAGCAATACGTCAGATTCATGATCTAATATTAAAAAGAACATGCAATAATTAAAAATGATTTTCAGAGTAAAAGGTATAAATTGCTTTTAAACCTACTTGCTATTCGTGTGGAAGAGTTGGGCATACCTCGAGGGTGTGTCATGCTTAAAATCATAAGGAAACCTCCCTAATCGCCAGATGAATGCTGTGAGACCAATGAACATTTTCAAGAACAATCCTCTGCAATTTTAACGGCTAAGGTTGCGATTCCGGTATATTCCCCTATCATGGAGGACGAGAAAATAGACGAGTTACAGTCTGTCCACATTAAGTGTGGGAATGAAATTCAAGGCTGTCATCGACACAGGTGCCCAGATATCCGTGGTAAGAGCATATGTCGTCGAGGGACAGAGCGTCGATAGTGGAGGGACAATCCAAATAATGTCGGCGTTTGGGGAACGTGAAGTAACCGAATTGAAGCTTTTCAACCTGAAAATCGACGACTCCAGACGCGGGTAGTTTTTCTAAAAGGCTAGTTAACGACATGTTAGTCTGTTCGTCTGCTTATGAAGCGCTGTTAGAAAACGCGCGTGTTTATTCACAACCCCGCAAACTCCTATGTATCTTCAAGGGCAGTTGAAGGTATTACTGCAGATGATACAAAATCAATTTCCAGCCAAGAAATGACCCGAGAAACTTATCCCTCTGAAATTTACATACAGTCTTTGAGCAAAGCAAATGAGGAGGAAGAAAAATTTTCCGATTAAGATTTGGAAGTAACCCAAGCAATCGAGAAGGTTCTTGTGTCTAAAGGTGAACCAATTCAGACGTGTAGTACGGATCAATATGCCGTAGCACAATCTGTTGTTGTTGAGAAAAAAGGAAGAAATATCAGTTGATGTGATAAAGGATAAAGACGAGAGTAATCCCGTAATCCTTAGCAAAGAACGAATTGACTTTGATGAGGATGAAATTGAAGAAGAAAAACTAAATTTGCCTAAAAGAAACCCCAAAAATTTAAGCAGAAGGACAGTTGCCGAATTACAACAAAAAAGTGAATCTAAAAGCCTCAAACAACATGGTACTCATAACCCAGCACTGGAGTTTTAGAGGCGAATATTCGCAGGACAAAAGTGGAATAGGAAAACTTACATGGAAACTGTCGGATTTTATCAAGCGAGATGGTACTGTGAACATACGACGATCATCGCGAGAAAATCGAAGCACCAGGAAAAGAGTTCGACTTAAATTGAGACCACAAAACAATATCTACCGAGACGGGAAGGTTAGGGTTGAAACCCGACACCTAGACTTTAAGATCGTTGACCCAACGTGGATGAAGCAGGAGTTGCACGTAAATTGAGGGAAAGTGAAATAGAATTTCAGAAACGTTGTTTTAAACGACGTGCCAAACCGAAAGTGACCATTCGGGAAGATAAAGCTTCGCTTCGCTTATATTGGGACCGAGGAAAGAGGAGTAGCAGAGACATAATCATAATGTATCTTTATAATATTTTGGGGTGTTAATATTGTATATGCATATAACCGTCGTATTCGGTTAAAAGTGAAATATTTTGTAGTTTATTTAGAAAACGTCTATTATTGATTGATTTATGTATTAGTTGTTTTAGAGAGTCTAATGTATCCTTATTCTTATTACTGTTTTGTTTCAATGTTGTATATGGTAACCGTCATATTCGGTTAAAAGTGAAATTTTCATAGTGTATTTAGAAAACCTTTATTTTTGATTGATTTATGTATTAGCTGTTTTGGAGTACAACGTATACTTATTCTTATTATTGTTTTTTTTTTGTTAGTGTTGTGTATGCATATATATCAAATGTAGTTTTCATTTAAAAAAAATTTCCATAGTTTGCTAGGAAACCGTCTATCATTGACTTATTTACGTATTTAGCATATTTTTACCTGTGTACTCTTAGAACTAATTAAAGAATGTTATTGAGTAGCTTGATATTCATAGAAAGATAGTGCACTCTCTCTTTACTTAAGGATTTGGTGTTATGTGTGTGTGTGACAAACCTTTCTGGTAGCACCTGATCATTGATGACGCATGTGCTTCTGTTGGGGGGCATGTAAGAGTCGGCCGGAAGTTTAACATTCTATATAGGTGGCGCGGCCATCGAGAAGGGAGAGCTGAAAGAGGAGAGGAGAGAACGAGCGGGCGCGAGGAGAAAAAACAAAATGGTGTTAACTTAAAATTAAATGTATATAGTTAGTTTCGTTAATATGTATTTAAAATGTGTGACAATCATCAATAAATTTTGAGCCACTAGACTTGAAGTATTCATTGTGCCTGGATTTTCTTTTGGAATCTTCATGAAACAAAAAGTACCTACGAAATTCCTTATTCTATCCAACTTATGTTCTACATGAAAATTCTACTTGAAATATATAAATATGACTGAAAATATCTTTTCTAATTCAAAATTTTCTTCGACATAATATTGATAACAATTGTTAATTTGATCAATTATTCCGTTTTATCAGAACCTTATATATTCTCAAGAGTTTTAAATGCAAAATATTTATACAGAAAATAGTAGTGATACAAACGTAATCCAGAAATCACCAAGATTGTAAATAATACATTTTTTTTCTCAGTTCCCCATCGTGGCAGGTAAGCAAGTTTAAGTTTTTGTTGCATGACTTTAAAATACTGTAATGTAGTACTACAATATATTTATTATAATGTAGTTTGTGGTACGTCAGGGAAATATTTAGTTCATTCTGCAACATTTGCATTCTGTAGTCTAGTTGTAATATCACCTGAAAGCTGGATTTTAGATTTACCCTTTTCAGTCATATTCCATCCCTTTCAAATATTATTTATCACAGTAGCCTGCGTACATTTTGGTCATGGCATTTTTCAAAAGGAAAAAAAAATAATGAAAACAAAGTAAAGAGCTTTTAAATTATATAAACTGTGTGTCAAAAAATAAATTGGTCTTTAAATCAATCTTTATTAAGTAACTGTGAGAAAACTCAAAAACTTAAAAACATAAGCAAACAGAAAGGATTTTAGAAATTAAAATTGCAGTTAATAGACATTTCACACGAAATAATGGATTGTGTTAAAAAAAAATATTTTTAATTAATTCAATCTAGGAATTCAAAAATGCTTTAAAATGAAACCGAATTTAAAATCAAAACTCAGAAAATTAAAATTTCTTAAAACCTAATTGGTTTTTAGATCAGAAATTGAGCAAGTTTTCCAAATATATGATATATATATATATATATATATATATATATATATATATATATATAATACTTATTAAATATATATGGGAATATAATCAATCGAAAAAAAGCCAGTGCTTTGGGGGTCTGGACCCAAGAATCCCTTCCCTTGTGAGCGCCACTGATTGAATGTGTATTATGTGTGCAAATGCTGACGTAGAGAAGGGGATTTTCTCTCAGTGCAAGTTGTTATGTTGATTTATAGCGAAAAAAAATCATTCAACAGAAAAATATAAAGATAACGATATAAATTTGCATAAATTAAAAGTATTGAAATGACTTTTTATGTGTTATTGTTAATTAAAAATATAAAAATTGCAGAAATCCAAGTTTTATTTTACAAATTTATTCAGCATATATAATGCTACTACATTTATTATAATTTTGTTAAATAAAAAAATAATCACTTTTACTTTTTACCTCATAATTAAAAAAATTAAAAAAAAATAACAGGAAAATATTCTTGAGTTTTCTTCGTCTGATATTCAACAATGATTACAGAGAGCTTCTGTATGGTTAAAATTGTAACACCGAAATAAAATGTTCCTTTTAAAAAATTTTAAAGCTCTTAAAAATAACAGGAGAAAAAATAAATTTTCTCTTTTGCTTATACATATAATAACTTTTTTCAACTTTGAATGAATCACTTCTTTAAAACTTTATTTTTTACCTTTTATTTACTTGTTTGCACAATTGGGAGAAGTTTCTGTTGGCCGTGAAGTGGAGAAAATGTCCATTTCACAATCCTCGCCCCAGGACACAGCTGTGAATGAGAAACCTCCCTTTGAACAACACAGAAACCGAAAAGCAATAAAATCATCCCCTGCAAAACCATTTGAGGACCTCCTGCAGTTTTAAGGGGGAAGGCATAAACTGCGGTGCGCTTTTGAAGCAGTTCGCGAAATTCATCCGAAACATTTTTGCTACCACTAGCTTTGAAAAAGTAGACCACTTTCGAAGTGAAATTCAATTAGCGGGTCATCCACTTAGAGGGTTAATCATTTTACTATAGTTTGATATATTATGCTAATGCCAGAGAAGGGGTGCGTCATTGGCGAGATCAATATTAATAATTTTATTTTTTCTTCTTTCGACATCTATTTCACTAGGTTGATCAATAATTTCACCTGTTGGCCAGTTTTCTGGAATTTCTTTCAACCAAGCAGGTCCTTCTCACCATTTAGATTTAAGCAATTTGTAAGGGGAACATCCGAGTGATAATAAATCCGCTGGGTTTATATTCTCTGGGACATGTTTCCACGAGTGGGTTTTTGTTAGAAGTCGAATTTCCTTAACTCTGTTAGACACAAAAACAGACCAGTTTCCTTGTTCTTTTATCCACCAAAGAGCAGTAGTGGAATCAGACCAAAATGTTATTTTTAAATTTGGAAAAATTAAGTGCTTTCATTAGAGAATTTATTAGCCTAACTCCAACACTACAGGCCATCAACTCTAGACGCGGTATACTAAGAAGTTTAAGAGGCGCTATATATCCTAGACTTTGCTCTAGCGAGTACTATATTTACCTTAGAATCAATTATTGATCGAAGAAAGACGCATGCAGCATATGCTTCCCCGGCCGCATCCACAAAAACATGTAATTCAGAAGAAATATTCACTTTAAGATGACGAGGAATATTAACATTTTTCAAAACAGAAGTCTTCAAAACAATGCTAAAAATTCTTTTTTATAATTGGGAGGTAATTCATGGTCCCAAGAAATTTTCAATTTCCATAAATTCTGTAACAGTAGTTTAGGAAGCAATGTTGTCGGTGTTAACAAGCCAATGGGATCAAAAATCTTTTGCACAACTGATAAAATTAATCTTTTAGTTATTCTCACTTCACAGGTTAACGGTTCTAAATCTACACAACATTTCAGAACATCATTATCTAAATTCCATATTATTCCCAAAACTGAAGTATCACCTGAATGCTTGTCAACATTTTTACAATCAACATTGCTTTCAAAACCCCGCAAATATTAAAAAATCCTTTATTCATGATACATTTTTCTTGTTCAATGAAGTGTTCCAATTCACTAGTGTTATAAACTCCACAAACAAGATTGTCTACATAAAAGGATCGTTTCATTTTCTGAGCAATTTCTTTAAATTCAGCGGGATAATTTTCCAAAAGATGTATTAAGGATATGTTCAATAAATATGGACTAGAACAAACCCCAAACAACTCGGCGATGCCTATAAATTTCTTGTCCCTCCGAACCTGGGGGGGAAATCTAAGGAAATCCCTGTCTTTAGGAGCAACGGATAGCATTAAAAATGCCTTTTTTTTATCGGCACTAATTCCGATTGGAAACATTCTGAAACGATCAAGAATATCAGGAATCATTTCTAGCAAATTGATCCCCTTGTGCAGACATTCATTCAAAGAGAGTTTCCCTCTCTGAGAAGTAGAAGCATCAAAAACGGGTCGAACTTTTGTTGTTTGGCTATTTAATTTTATTACTGGCCTATGGGGTGGATAACGACACTTATTATTTAATTCTATTTCAGGCATGCGTTCAATTATATTCATAGATTCCCATTCTCTGAAGACGTTTTGATAATCATCAAAAAAATTACCACATTTTAATTTGTTAATCATTTTTTTCCTGCCTTTTCCAAGCTAATTCCTTATTATCACATAAATTCATTAAATTACTTTTCCATGAAAGCTCTATTTCATATCTCCCTTCGGGGAGAATTCTCATTTTTTCCCTAAAATCAGATAAGTCTTCTCTTTCTTTAACAGTTTCTGTGGGGTCAGTTATTCCTAAAACTTCTAGCTCCCACAGATTTTGCTAGGGGATATTTCCCACGTGCATTGACAATGCTGTTGTAAATTTATCCTTTCCGCAAAATTTCTGTTCTTCAAACACCGTCCAGTCCAATTTACTTTCAACAGCTGTTAAGCCAGAATGCAAGGTGACTACATTTCCTGTCAACAGTCTTCCCATAACATCGGCCCCTATTAAAAGATCTATTTCCGCTCCTTCACAAGAAGAATCAGTTAAATGTATATTCTTTCCTCTTAGCTCCTTCAGAATATTTTGATCGTTTATCTTAGGGACTATATATAAACCACAAATATTTCTTTCGGAAAGCACCTCAAAGTTGCGAGTGTACATTCCCCGCTGTTTGCTAACCTCAACAGAAAACACCCGGTGTGGTTTAGGGTCAGTTTGGTTTCCCCCGAAAAACGCGTGACATACGGTTTCCGTTCTAAGGGGTTGAACCCCCGACTGATTTACGAGTCTTTCGCTTATGTAACTGCTCTGACTACCAGAGTCAATAAGAGCTCGGACCTTTTTTTCACCCCCTGTAACTTGACAACAACGCAAAGAGTTTGTAAAAACACCGCGTCGCTTCTGCCACAAATAGAAAGGGAATTCTCGGATCTAACATTTTCCTTTTCTAATTTAGAACACATTATTTCAAAATGAGAATTATTACATTAAGTACAATTTACATTATTTTTTAAATCACAAAATTTACTTAAATGTCCAGCCTTTTTCAAACAGGTAAAACATGCACCTTTTTTTAACAATGTTCTCTGTTTATCATTTAGGGACATTTTCTTCGCAGCAAAGCATTTTTCCCTCGAAAATGTTTCTTATCACAAAAAATACAAAGAGTTCGCTTACCTGAATCCAGGCTTACCAAGGCCGAGACGGTTGCTAGCTCACTCTGTATTACACATTCAACGGGAGCATTGTTCTTTCGGAAATTATGTTGCGGTCCAAATCCAGTTCGGGCGAGTTGCACCATCTCCTCTCCTTGCACCTCTTTGCGAAGAAAATTCATCAAATGTTCTAATGAGCGAGTGTTTTGTGTCGATTCATGGTTTCGGCTTCTTTTCCAGGCTTCTTAGGAAGGCAGCTTTCAACTAATGGGATCAGGAAATCTCCATACTTCTCTTGAGTTCTTCCCAAGCTCTCTAAAAAGCACGTAGTTTTCCTTCTAATTCATCATACAGATATGTCAGGTCTGTCTTGGACCGTCCTTTTACTGCAGTTTTCATTACCAGAAGGTCTCTCACATAAATTTGAACCAGCAAATTGTCGCGTCCAAACAGCTCTTTCAACTGCTCTATGGCTTTCGAATAGTTAGCTGCAGTCGCCGGAAAACTAAGGACCTGTCTTTCAGCTTTAGAGGGAGGTTCAACAGATTGTAATAAATACTGAATCTTGTCTTCCTCCGCAATTGAACCGTCATCGTGTATTTTCTTGAACTGGCTCCAAAAGGCAAGGAATTCTTTTGGGTCACCATTAAATTTTTTCAATTCTATCTTTGGTAATTTGAATTTTCTTTTTTCAGCTTCACTCGGCCCAGCGTTTTCTTGTAATCTATTCTCAATTTTAAAACAGTTTTCCAGATATCTGTCTCGATATGTTTCAGCTTCTTCGAAATCTTCAGAAAATAACTATTCGCCGTTTTCCTCCTTCAGTAACTCCTCCGATAGTAATAATTGGCAATTGCCCAATCTCTGGAACTTATTCTCTATTAGAGTTCTCAATACGGAGAGTTCCTTTCTATCCGCAATTTCTTTGTTCAATTCACTTTCAATTTTCTTTAAATTAAGGGTGAAGGCTTGCCTAAGGCCTTTCCTCTTCGCTTTCAGATCCCTCAGAGCCATTTCTAATTCAAGTAAATTCTGATAAATGTAAAAGTTCAGTTCTCCACAGCACCCGTCCTGTTACGCACGCACAAAACGTTACGGTTGAGTATAATATATATTCAAGTTCGAAATTTAAAGTGCGTGGACTGCATCTACCCGATGCTAAGTGCTGTTGGTTTCTTAGAAGAGTTCCAGAGAGGTCCGTTAAAAATGTTTTATTTACACTGCAAGGCAGTAGAACAATGATCTCACTCTCTGCCTGCTAAGTTCGAAGTGCCAGAAAAGGGGCATTACTTCATAGGGGTGAGGCGTGACGTCACTCCACCCCAGAGCCATTCAAAGCAGGGCTATTTTCACAACCATATGGAAGAGCACCTTCAAAATATTTATATTGTTTGATTCTTGAAACAGCTCTTTCCACAGTAATTCGCTTGCCAGACAATTTGCATTTACTAACAGTTTCAGAAGCATAAAATTGAATTTTATCTTTTAAAAAAGAGGGCTTTTTAATTTAAAACCAATTTTGTCTAACTCTTCAATTAAGTACTCTTTATCAGCCATAACAATATCATTTGGTTTAAGAAGATCCATTGGTTTACTTCGAAGAAAAAGTTCCTTGTCTGAAATTCTGCTACAATGTAAATGTGGTACAAAGCAGATAGCCCCTGAAGGCATAATACCTATTACACCATTTAAAGTATTACAATTTTTGTAACGACCAAATGTCATTTGTTGCTGTAAAGAACGGTTGGGTTTTTGAATTGGAAATCCTGTACAGAGTCAATGATCACTCTACAATCTTTATTCTCAAACAAAAAAAAGGTTTTGGCATTGTTTCCAAAACAGTTTTCCTTGTAGCGAAAAGTGTCTAATAATTTAAACTTTTCATGAAGATCTATTGTAAAAAAGATTAAAAAATCCAGATATTGTTGCGATGAAAATTTCAAATAAAATTTCTAGTAATATATTGTGTGCATGTGTGTAGACATACCTATCCTTAATTTTATCAAAAAACATATCAATGGTTTGACATAATTAGCATTGATATAATTAGAATATTTCAAAACAAAGGAACTTCAACATAGAAATGTGATATCATAATGCAAACTACATCTTAGCTACAAAGTAAGAATTAATGTGTTATTCAAATAATTGCAAATAAAAACTTTATGCAGAACAACACTCTGCAATTTAAAATGTTACAATAAGCACTACTTGAAAAAAGTAACTACATATTAACTTTGGGCAATTCAAAGAAATGTATAATTCAAATAAATGAAAATAAACAGTGACGTACACACACTACTTTCATGGGAGAGGTTGTATTTAAAAAAAATGTTGAGAAAAGCATCTAGGCATGATATTTGTGCAAAAAATTAAAAATTTATTGGTTCTATGGGAGAGATTTGAATTCCTAAATCCTACCTTTGTGTTAGTCACTGAAAATAAGCAGTGTGTAATTCAAATAATTACAAATAAACAGTATGTAATTCAAACAATTACAAAAAGAAAATATGTCGTTTAAATAGTAAATAAACACTGAGTAGTTCAAAATAATGGCAAGTATAAGCAATGGCCAAGATCTCACAGAAGACTACTCACCACAAAAAGGGAAGATCCGCTGTTAAGTGGATATTCAAACTTGACAAATAAGCACTTTATACTTCAAATACTTATAAATAAAAAATATATTATTCTAATATATATGCAAATAATGTCATTGTATTGTTCAAAATAGTTGCAAATTAATATTATATAATCTTAATTTATTGTAATTAACAGTGTATTTATCTTTGTCTTTTATTTGTTAACAAAGATGACCAAATAAATTTATTTTTAAAAATGTTTTTATTTCATTTTATATCTAGAAATCTATTTATATGTACATAGAAACTTTCATTAAGCAGTTTGTAAAATTCAATCTCAATCTTTTATAAAAAAATATCTGTCATTGACAGAATTTAAAAGACTAAGGCCAGCATTACAAAACCAATTAATTTAATTACATGCATACTACTAATATTCTTTAACAGTACAAGGAGGCCGGTTCATTGACACTATCCAGTCTGTGCTTCTTCTCAAAATCACTATCCAAACTTGCTATTTTGTAGTGATTTCTCTCTTAGCAACCCCTCGTGGAGGAATTTTAACTGTACAAGTCTGTCAGTAACTGTCAAGTGAATAAATATAATTTCTTATTGTAAAAATGTCGTCTGGTAATTCTTTGCCTCAATTCAATCTTGGTGTCCAGGATGGAACCCAGGGGGTTCCCACAGTGGCGCCCAATGTGAGGTTTCGACCGGGATGGACACTAGATTGGTTTGATGTCTTAGGTTATAAGGTTGTGGAGGAAAAGGCAACGGATTACGCGCAATTAAAACAAGCTTTGACAGAGAAATTCCCCGTGGTTCGAAATAGGTCGGAGCTCGAAACGCGTTTCTATGCGTCGTACCAAAATCATAACCAGAGACCTTCAGAAATTGTGTACGAATTATGAAAGATACACAAACAATTAAAATTAGAAATGGTGGAAGAAAAACTGTGACAAATCTATACGGAACTTTATCAATAACCTTCTGAGTCGTCTTTTTTAGGGAAATTTAATTCCCTACCTATTTCCAATCAGCTCCAAAAAAGAGGACAGGATTCCTTGATATGCAGATTAGATAAAGTATTTAAGTCAAACGGAATAGTAAAGTTAGAGCAGTAGGAGAAAGAGATTGAAGTAAGAAGTTATAATAGTGAAATTAGAAATTTATAATTGAAGATTTCTTGGTGGATAATTTACTCTCAAGAAGAGTTGAGATTGTGTGGTAAATATTGATTTATATTTGAAGTCTCATTAAACGTTTAATTTAGGAGTGAGATTAAAGTTAAATGTTCAATAGGAACATTATTAAATATAAATCTGGGATCTCTTATCGTGGTAATCTCTGCGTGATCGATATTCTAATTGTTAATTAATTGGCTCATTAAATATTTAAGTTAGTTTAAAGGACATTCCCTTTAAAAAACCTCATAATACTAGTTAGATATATTTGTTAATAAGTCTTTGATTCTATTTGGATAAGATAACCAAATAAAGAAAGTTATTTATAAAAATGGCTACTGGCTCTTATCTGACTCCTACTTATTCTCGTTCTCAAAGTGAGGTCCAAGGGGACCTTCACAAAACTTCTTGATCATATTATCAGTCGTTTAGAACCTCAACTTTTGGATTATGTGGAGTGTAACGGTGTGGCACATAGTACACTTGGAGGCTTGACACATAGCACACGATAGACTAGAAAAAGGGCGCTGCTGTGAACTGTTTTGGCCTTTGAGTGGGAAGGAGAGAAGAAGAAGAGGAGAGTCTCGAACGTAAAATGGACGAAGCTGCCTGTAGTTTCCGATGAGACTTTGAATTGTAAATGAAAATATTAATATAGTGATGTGTTTTGAAGGAAATAATAAAAACGGTAAATCCGGTTAATTAGAGCTGATTAATTCAACTACAAGACGATCTTACAGACTGGTGGCAGCGATGGCATGAAACTAAAAAACAGTGTCTTTAACAACAAAAGAAATAGTTGGGGTAAGTACTTTTTCTATCTGAAAGTACCTTCGGGCGTATTCTAAATTTGATCTCAATTTTTGTATTAAATATGGGTACAAATTAAATACGGAAATCATACTTAATTCACTCTTTGTATTAAATGCTGGATTTTGATTATTTTAAAGTCTTTTACTTATCCCTGCTATTCTCGTTAATTTATGATTTGTTTTTAAATAAAAACAAAAATTTATCCTATGTAAAGGAAGAAAATTTATTTTGTCTGTGGTTGAATTGAGTACATAAAATTGTTCTTTTTTTAGTTTTAGTTAGTGTATTCTGATTTCTATGCATGAGATATAAATTAAAAGATTCTCTCAACGGTGTTTAAAAAAAATCTGTATTGTAAACACAATATTAAAATTTGTGAAGAGTGAATGATAAATAACTTATGAAAATTGTGATTATAGCACAATTTGAAGGTGCAGTGAAAAAAATATATGTATAAAGTATATATTTAAGTAGAAATATTTTTGATTTTGCTGAGTCAACGAAATATTTATGACTCTTCTCTTTTACTGAGAGGGAAAAAAAGCTGACTCATTACGTTTCAGAAGTTCTCAATGTTAAATGCATAAATTATGTAGCTATTCGAATCATATAAGAATTTGTTTTTTATAAGTTGTTCAGTAAAATTTTTGTTTCTGTGGATTCAGAATACCAGCGGAATTATTTTACTCTCATTATTGTCTTATAATAGTTTTTTTTGTTGCGAATAGAAGTGTTTGGTTTTTCTGGAAAAAAAAGTAAATCTGTTGATTTTATTTGAATGTTGTTCTTTGATTTAAAAGTGGTCAAAACATTGAAACATTTTCAATAAAAAAATGTGTTTGTTTTTACAAATATAAACATCTATTATTATTTTCGAGTTAAGGGTGAAGTTGTAGAATTTCTGTAGATAGAATTTTTTTTAATATACTTGCTCGCATTTGTTTGTTTTAAATTGAAAATAAATGACAATTAATGAGTGACAAATTAAATTTTGAAGAGACTTTATGAAGAGATAATTTGGACTTAAGGTGTATGTTATTGTTTTGCATTGAAATGTTTATTTTTTTATTTTTGTGCTTGTTTGATTATTCTGGTATTGTAGTTACGTAAATATTTTAATCACTTGAAACTTTTGAAAAATAGAATTCGAAAGTGCTGAATATGTATGTATTCGTTATAATTTAAGTGTATATTTGTGCATATTTTGGTACAGTGCAAAATCGATAACTACTTTTAGTTAAATAATATATCGAAAAATAAGTTTCTTACTCGTCTTATTTTAATTTTCTTTTTGGAAAGCATTCTGATCTTGTTAGTCCCTAAATCATGGCATATTTAGCTAAAGGTAATAAACCTGATCTTTTGTCAGTATGTGAGGAAATGGGGTTGAAGTAGATCAGTCCAGCAAGGTGGTAGATATAAAAAAATTGATTCTAAATAGCGAATCTTATGTTGAAGAGGAAGTGAAGATAATTCTCGACAGAGTCATTAGTGATAGGAAAGAACGAGAAAGAACAAGAAGAAAAAAGAAAGGGAAGAAAGAAGTAAACAAGAAGAAAGGGAAGAAAGAAGGAAAAAGGGAAAGAGAAGAGCGAATGGCTCGAGAGGCCAGACAACACGAATTAGAATTGAGAAAATTAGAATTATCACAGCAGAATCAACCATTAAATGATGAATCTGGAAGAAGAGTTGAAATTGGACCTAAGATTCAATTGACACAAATCACAACTAAATTTGATGAAAAACATGATGAGATTAGTTTATATTTGATTAATTTTGAAAGGAAGGCAGAATTAGCTCAAGTACCAAAGAAGGATTGGGTGGCCTACTTGTTGGCGGTTTTACCAGCAGAACTCTCTAATATGCTAGCTAGAGAACCTACCGAAAGGGCAAATAATTATGATTTTGTAAAAGATCTTATATTGAAGAGGTACAGGTTGAACAGCGAAAAGTTGAAGCAATGTTTTTACAGACATCAAAAATCAGCAGAGAAGTCTTGGAGGAATTATGCTCATGAGCTGAATAGTTATTTTACAGAATGGATAGCTGAATTGCAGGTTAAAACTTTCGAGCAACTGAAAGATCTATTAATAACTGAACAATTGAAGTACCGTGTTCCAGCTGAAGTAAGAGAGCATTTTCTTGATGACTGGATCAAGTTAAAAACTCCCTATGAACTTGCAGAGAAATTAGACGAATATGAAAGCATCAAACAGAGTTTCAGAAGAGAAATCCCTAAGAAAAATAGTTACAAATTCCAAGGTGGTGTAAATTATAGTGGTGCCAGACCAAAGGAAACTCCTAAAGATTTCAAGTCAAAATTTCAAATAAAAAAGGAACCTGTCCATGAAAAAATCACGAGAAAGACTTTGAGAAGAGAAGACAGCTTCGATGTTATGAATGCGGGTCTTATTCACATCTCAGACCACAATGTGATAAACTAAAGAAGAATTACGAAACAGTCGCGTCTAATGAAACTGTTAGAAATGGTACTGATGTATTGGCTCCATATACAAGTTTAGGAACAGTGAATGGAATTGAAATGCCTATACTACGAGATACTGGTGCAACTCTCGATTTAATATGTAAAAATACGTAAAGCCTTCCATGTTTATAAATGAAACTGTGTGGATTCGAACTCCTCTGGAGGAAACCGCAGTGTGTCTTCCAATGGCTGAAGTTGAGTTGGACTGTGTGTTTGGTCATGTGATTACGAAAGCTGCTGTTTTAAGAGATTCATTAGATCAAGGAAAATATCTTTTGGGAAATAAGACTGCTGCATTGTTTGAAGAAGTGAAGAAGAATAAAGAAATACAAGTGTATATGGTGAACGCTGTTGAAACACGTTCGCAGAAGAAATTGACTGAAGAGAGTAAACAAGATCTTAACATGTCAGAAGAAACTATTCCTGAAAGTAACGAAAAGAATAAAGAATCTCCGGACGAACTGGATGATATTTTGCCTTTAATTCAACCTGAAATTTCTGAATCAAATCTTATAAAATTATCTCATAAAGATTTTGCAAAGGAACAAATGAACAGTGCTGAATTAAAAACACTGTTTGAAGAAGCTAAAAGCGGGTCTTCAAAGAAAAATCATTATATTGTCGAAAATAACTTACTATTTTTCCAAAAAGAAGATAAGGATGGCACTAAACGTAAATGTTTGGTTGTTCCCGAAAAGTATAGAAAAAATTTGATGACGATAGGTCACGAGGCGGCTGCAGCTCATCTAGGAGTAACTAAAACGAAAGATGCCATATTCAAAACATTTTACTGGCCTAAATGCTTTAGTGATGTTGAGGACTTTGTAAAGACATGCGACAAATGTCAAAGGGTGGGTAAACCGCAAGATAAAAAGAAGGCCCCACTAAAAATTGTTCCCGTAATAACTGAAATTTTCACAAAGATTAACATCGATGCAAGTGGACCTTTACCAATGACACCGTCAGGAAATAAATATATAATTACGGCGTTATGTATGTCATCAAGGTATCCTGATGCCATTCCTGTAGCAAACCTTTGCTCAACAACTGTTGTAAATGCATTGTTACAGATTTTCAGCCGAATGGGGTTCCCAAGAGAATTACAGACTGACCAAGGCACGTCATTCATGAGTGCACTAACTACGGAATTTTTAGAAAGATTTGGAGTTAAAGTAGTTAGAAGTTCTGTTTATCATCCACAAAGTAATCCTGTGGAAAGAATGCACAGAACATTGAAGAGGATTCTTCGTGTCCTGTGTCTGGAGGCAATTCCAGATTGGGAGAAAAATTCTGCCTCAAGCCCTCTTTGCCCTAAGGACTGTTATACACGATAGTACTGGGTTTTCACCAGCTGAACTAGTTCACGGGAAAAATCTAAGGACTCCTGTGATGTTATTGTACGAGAAACTGACAGAAGAAGAGCATGTAGAAAGCAGTGTTGTGGATTATGTATTTGAACTCATTAATAGAATGAAAAGATGTCAGGAATTGGCAATCCTACACATGGAAGATGCCAAACAAAAACAGAAGTTGTGGTATGATCGCCGGACCGTTAAGCGTCAATTTCAACTGGGTGAACTGGTTTTGGTCATAGCTCCATCCAGGCCTAACAAGTTATCTGTTCAGTGGGTTGGCCCTGGAGAAATAGTGCAACAACTCTCTGAGACAAATTATGTGGTCAAATTCCCAGAGAAGGATAAAACCCACGTTTATCATGTTAATATGCTAAAACCTTATCACCAACGAGAGGAAAATATTAACTTATTGTGCATTAATCCTTTAAAGCATGACGAAGAAGAAGACATACCTAGTTTGGAACTTGAAAACGAAAGGTCGGGATGGTCCAAAATCATCAGCGATGTGCAGTTAAATTCAAAATTATCTCAAATTCAACGAGGACAGCTCAAAGAACTTTTATATGAATATAGTAATCTTTCTTTTTGAATATTCCTGGATGTACCGATTTAGCTGAACATGATATTGAATTAGAATCTGAACGAGCAATTGTTGCTAAGCCTTATCGTATGTCTCCTCGACAAATTGAAATTCTCAAATCAGAAGTTAATAAGATGTTAGAACTGAAAATAATAGAGCCAGGAGAATCTGATTTTACATCTCCATTAATACTTGTTGAAGCTCAGGGAAAGGAAGCAAGGCCCTGTATCGATTACAGAAGGTTGAATAAAGTAACTCGGACACAATTCTTTCCATTGCCTAATATCGAGGAACTTTTAGAAAAGGTATCGGCAGCTAAATATATCTCTATCTTGGATCTTACTCGAGGGTATTGGCAAATACCCCTGAGTCCCCGAGCGCAAAGGTACGCATCGTTTGTGACAACATTTGGAACTTTTAAACCATTGAGGTTACCTTTCGGTCTGAAAAATGCGCCCTATTACTTTAGTCGACTTATGGCTAACTTATTAAGAAATTGTGAAGACTTTGCAGTTCCCTACCTAGATGATATAGCTATCTTTTCACTAGCCTGGGATGATCACCTAAAACATCTAAAAGATGTATTTGATCGCCTACGCTCCGCTAAATTACATATCAAGCCATCAAATGTCAATTTGCTCAAGCATACGTTAAATATCTTGGACATTTGGTAGGCCAAGGCTTAAGAACACCTGGAGAATTAAAGGTTCAGGTCATTAAAGATTTCCCAATCCCCACTAACAAGACGCAAGTTAGAGCCTTTTTAGGATTATCTGGCTATTATAGAAGATATATTCCCGAATTTTTTTCAGTAATCGCAGCTCCACTGACAGATTTACTTAAGGGCCGAAATCGAAAATCAACCGTTGACTGGAACAGTTCTTGCCAGAATGCATTCGAGGAGCTCAAGACAAGACTATCTAAAAATCCAGTTTTATACAGCCCTGATTTCACAAAACCCTTCATCATTCAGTGTGATGCATCCAATCTTGGAATAGGCGTTGTGTTGTCGCAAGTATGTGAAAACGAAGAACATCCCATCATGTTCCTGAGCAAAAAGCTGTCGCTTGCAGAACAAAAATATAGCACTACGGAAAAAGAATGTGCAGCCATTATTTTTGCCGTGCAAAAGTTGAAATGCTATCTTGATGGACACCAAAAATTTGTCATACAAACTGACCATAATCCCTTGGTCTGGTTAGAGAAAAATACTGGGACTAATCCAAGACTCTTAAGGTGGTCCTTAATTTTGCAAGCATTTAATTATGAGATTGCTTATCGGAAGGGAAAACAGAATCAGAATGCTGATAGTTTAAGCCGTATCCCTTAAAACTTGAAAAAAACACACTTGTAATGAGAATTGATGGAAAAATAAGAATTTTCTTTGTATTATTATTTTTTTTGTCTAGAATGATTGGTATTTGTATATTAGTATTAATATTTGATATTAGTATTTTAATTTTTTTGATATTTTGTATTTGTATTTTAAACTTTGATATTTTGTATTGGTATTTTAAAATTTGATATTTGGTATTAGTATTTTAAACTTTTGTATTTGTATTTTGATATTTGGAATTTTTTATTTTAAATTTTGGTATTAATATTTAAAAAAAAATTTGATATTTGTATGTTAATTTTTTGATAATTAATATTTGTATTTGTATTTTAAAGTTTGCATTTGGTAGCAGTATTTCACCAAATGATATTTTGTATATGTTAAAGTTCACATAGATTAGTAGGGATAAGTTTAATGCCTTCCTTAAAATAAGGTACTAATTTCGGATAGAACAGGTACTTGCACGTTATTTTTTTTTTTAAAATATTTTTAGCTCCGTTTAAAAGAAAAGGATTTCAAGAAATAATTCTTAACTCTCTACTGCTGCATAAACTGATCCTATGTCAAGTATTTTTCAGGTATCACAGTAAAACTTTCCACTCAACTATCGTGAAAAGTTTTCTCCAGGATGGGAGGAAATAATTAGACTGTAACGGCGTGGCACATAGTACACTAGGAGGCTTGACACATAGCACACGATAGACTAGAAAGAGGGCGCTGCTGTGAACTGTTTTGGCCTTTGAGCGGGAAGGAGAGAAGTAGAAGAGGAGAGTCTCGAACGTAAAATGGACGAAGCTGCCTGTAGTTTCCGATGAGACTTTGACTTTTTAATTGTAAATGAAATTATTTCTAAGTAATGGATAAATACGTGATGTGTTTTTCGAAACGCAATTCAAGCGCGAATAATAATTCACAAACAGGAATAGGCAGGAGAACAGGCGGGATACCAGAGTTGACAACCGATATCATAACACTCGCAGACCACAGAGGGAATCCACAGATTTGGTGATCAAGGTGTTGGTGATTTTCGATAGTCGACACCGAAGTGATCAATCTGATCATAATTCAATAATCACGACCATCGACAGGGTCGTTTTTATGAATACGATTTCTAAATTGTTCCGCTTGCACTTTCACATTAATGAAAAAAAAATTACATTAAAAAGTTCATGCTTTTCTTTTTAAAAATCAGTCATTTAAAAATTTAATGTCAAAAAGTGTTTTTTTTTTTTTTACCATTTTTCAAAAATACTCAAAATTTTATTTAAATACTTAATAACTTCTTTATTTATAGAAATAATCTCACGAAACTTTTTTTTTCCGTGTGTAGAACAATATTATACGTAATCTGTACAAAGATCGATAAAATATCTTAAAAATTACGGTTTTTAAAAAAATGTGTTTTTCATTTCCCCCCTTTTTGCGAGAAATATGTAAAAATTACTTTTGAGGCTTGATCTGTTTATTACAATGACATGTATTTCCGCCTGGTCAGAAATCACTAGAGAGCTTATTCCAGGTCAAAATTCAACGGGCAGACATGACTTAATAGCCAGAGTGTTTAAAGTAAAATTTCAAAAATTAGTTGCTCTACTTACAAAAGGTAAAATATTTGGTGATATGAAATGTTTCATGTACTCGATTGAGTGACAAAAAAAGAGGTTTGCCTAACGTTCACTTACTGCTGTGGCTGATGGAAAAATTACGCCCTAACCAAATTGACGAAGTCTTAAATGCTCAGATACCAAATCCAGAAACTGATCGAAAGCTCTATGATGCTGTGACGAAAAATATGATTCACGGTCCCTGTGGTGCACTAAATCCGTCATCACCATGCATGAAGGAAGGAAAATGTACCAAAAAGTATCCAAAGGCGCTTTTAAAAGATACTCAAACCAACGACAAAGGTTATCCTCTGTACAGGCGTGGAGCACCAGAAGATGGCGGCCATATAACTCAAAAAACCCGAGGTGGAAAACGATAATTTTGAAGTAGGAAAAAATTCAGCCATCTGCAAGCTATTCTGGTGTGCGTTTCAAAAAACGTTAGAGTTACACGTATATAATCACGTAAGCCCGCGACAGCATATATCTATCTTTTATGTGTGAAGCAAAACTTTCCCTTTTTGTTTTGTCTACGCCAGGAGCCCTCTCTTCTAATTTATGGCTTTAACATAAAATAAGTACAGCAGAAAGTAATATCAACGTATTTAAACTTCCAGATATATATTATTTACACTACTTTAAGCATTCATTACACAAAATTTGTAACAATGTTACTTTTGCTGAGCAGAGATCAGCTTAGGAAGGTGTTTTCAAAAATCGACCCATAAGAGAGTTACGGGGAGTTATAAATAAAAAAAAGTCCTTATCAGCTATTAGATCTACAGATTTAAAATTTAACAAAGCTGTTTTTTTTTTATTATTCTGCTGAGATATGTAAAAATCTTTTTGTTGTTGTTGTTTAATTTGCACAATTCATGTAAAATTAACTCATTAAAAACTTCTTTATCCTTCAACCTGTTTTAATTTTTCATTTCACCCGTGTGAAGAACAGGTATACCGGCTAGTATATATATAGGGAGAGAGTGAGCTAATAGTAGGAATTTAAAAAATTTTTTATATAAGTATATCAAACTTTTAGCATTATACATTCCTATGAAATGGCGTTATTCTATGGATTAGCGATTTTATAACTTTTCACGCATTGTAATGAATTTAATTATGTTTCAATGCATCTTAAAACATAATTTAACGTGATGAGTAAATATACTCCACATTTTTCTGGGGACCAACAAATTTTCTCGTGAACCTTTAGTGGTCCGCGGACTACAACTTTGGTGACCTCTGATCGAGTAGATAGTTATATTTGTTACAAGGCAGTTTTATTCAATTTATTTATTGTGCTAATTTCACATCATCAAGAGATGCAAACCCATTTAATTTTAGAACAGTTTCATAAAACAAACGTAGCCCATCATACTTTTCTAAAATGTTTTTGAAATCAGGTTTGAGATTGCTTGTTAAAATTCTCATCATAGCCTGCAAGTTCAACCAACTTGTATCTGTATTTACTCTTGTTGATCTTCATGCAAGGAAAACTTTGCTCACAAACCTATGTTGAACCAAACACATTCTGTCTATTTGGTTTTCTCTCAAAGCAAACCACAAAAATAAATAAACACCCTCTTTGGAGGCCCTTATTTGCTCAATCCTGCCCCAGAATGTATACAAGAGATGTTGGCAACAAAATTCATAAACATGAGCCATGGTCCAGTACAGTGGCGCACACAAGGGGGGGGCTAGGGGGTCTGGACACCTCCCATAGCCCTTAATTTTTTTTCAATTGCTTATAATCCTATGTATATATTACGTGAAATTTTATTATGTACTTGTTATTAATAATTAATTTTATTAATTTATGCTAATTATTTATTCAATAATTAATTTTGTATTGTTTTTGTTCCCGAAAATTGACAAAATCAAAAGAATATATTGGGCGGTGTATTGGAGCATGATGTCAAAATGGTGAACTTTCAACCCTGGATCAACCCTCCCTCCCCCTTGAAAAATTTTTCTGTGCATTACTGGTCCAGTAACAACTATGAGTCAAGTTGAAAACAAATTGATGACACATAAACAATACAAAATGATCCTTGTACATCTAAACAACAGCAGTTAAGTCCCATTTGTATCTATGCAAACTAAGGATCTAGAGATCTTTGAGGAAAATTTAAATTGAATCTAATAATTAAAAATAATGCACACAATGAAAAAAAAATGTAAGCACTTTAGTTCTATTAGTTTTGATAATTATAGAACATTCTTCTTTCCAACAAATTTTGACGTTAAATAGAGAGATTAATTAGAAAAAGGAAATAGATATATAATGACTAAAATATATTCAATATAAAATTCTGCATTAGAAATGTAATTTTCTTAAAAAAAAATGATTTTAATATTTTTACAATATGAAATTAAAGATGCATATCTTCATAAGATTAAATAATATTTGAAGCATAGCATAATTTTTGAAAATTATTAACCAAAATTTATAAGAACACATGTTTTCCAAAACTTTTATTAATAAAACAAATGTAAAAGTGTATAAAAGGGGTCTTATCCCCCATAAATTCAAATAACACAAAATTACACACAAATACATCTACTTTCTACACTATTTTTATGCAGGCAATAATAAGAAGCATTTTCATATAAGAAAAAAATTGTTTTTTAAAAAAAGTATAAAACCTGAGGAAAAAAATAAGATATACATTTAAAATGACTACTATTTGTTCAATGCAATATACAAAACATTACTTTAAATGCATTTCTTTAAAAAGAAAGACAATATCCATTTAAATTGTTATAATATATTCCATAAATAAGCTTGTATTCAAACCAAAGTGCTTAAAATGGAATTAGAATTAATTAGTATATAAAATACAGATCCTTAAAAAACATTTAAAAACCATTGCAATCAGAAAAATAACATTAATTTTCATGATTAAAAAAATTTACATAAAAATTGGCACAAAATGTGAAAAAACACAATAGAGTAACCATTCATTCATTTACTAGTAAGTGTTTATAAATTAAAGTGACACAAAGATTGCATAAATAAAATAAGAAGCACCTTAAATCGCAAAAAGTTCTTTACACATTCATGAACTAAGTAGTAACACACAACACAAATATTTATATATATCTTGAAATGTTCAACAGTTAACATTGGTTTTAAATGAGGAAAGCTAATCCCCTCCCCTAAACATAGTAACAAGCCTGTCTGTTTACAAGGTTACCATTAATTTATGCCGATAATGTACATATATTTAATGTTATTACATGAATTTTAGTTGTACATAATACATGAAAAAAATATTTTCTAATGAATTGTCTGTTTTAAAAACAAAGTATACTCTAGTAAAAAAAAAATGAATTTGAATTTTAGTTACTATCACACACATGAACACAATAAAATTATCCTAAAACTTCAAATATGAGATATGATTGAAAACTGTTATACTTTTAGAAGAAATTATATAAATGTTTTTTTTTAATTCCAAATACTCAAAATGTAACACATAACACAAAAATGCTATCTACATTCATGACCTCTTGCATCTTGCCTTACATGAAACTGGATGCAATAGCATGAGTCATGGATTGCATTTTGTTTCTACCAAAGAGAACAACATAGAATAAATGACAATTTCTGCATATTTAGTTTAACTGAATCTCTAAGTACTTAATTGATATAGTAAGCTTAATAAGGTACAAGATCAAATATGAAAAATTTCACCATGTTTTAAAATTAAGGGCAAACAATAGTGATGTTCTAGTGACATGAATACAAAATACGAGAAATAAACCAATAATAGAAATGTAGTTTATACATACTGTAAAGGGCATAATGCTTCCCATTTACTATAATCAGCCTTTCCATGCTGAAATAGTTGAAAACCTGGATTTGACACATGTGTTCCAAGAAGCACAACATATATCTAATGATAAGTTTGATCACGATTTTAAGAATTATATGAATGTATACACATTTACAATTAAATCAAATATACATAACATATTTGGATTTAATAGTGAATGTACACATGCTAAGAACTAGTACTATATTATCTTTTTTATATATGAGATATAAACAAGAATTACATGACATTTCTTATGATAAGCACAGAGTAAATAATTTTTAATACTTTTGCCAGTGTAATAATAATGATTAGAACTTTTTAAGCCACATTTGAGTGATGAACACAGTTAAATTTTGAATTAAAAGAATTTCATCTATTTCTGCCTCATGGACAATATATATCACCATTCAAAATCATTAACTAATATTTAACTTTTTTAAGTTTCATTTAAATCTGGATACTCTATTTCATTGTTATATTATGATAAATACATATAATGTGAACAATTTACAGTAAAATGACTCTGATATTGACATTAATTATATATTACAGAAATTACATAAAATATTTATTAAAAACACTTAAGCATTTATGATTTTTAAAATTGAAACAATTTTTATCATGAATGATCCTCCCCCCCCTTAAAGTAAAATGTATTCAATTGCCTGAAATAATTTTAAACATATAACACTACAATTTTAAATTTTGAATAAATTTATCATCAATATACAAAAACAGAATCATATAAAAAAATCAAGTCCTTTGTTTAAAAAAATATGCAAGAATAAATTGAAATATACATATATTGTAGACTTGAAAGATAATATTTATGTAAAATAGCACAATATATCAAGTACATAACACTAGTACTGCATTTAATTGTTCTATAATGTATTAAATGCATTTACCTTTTAGTTATAAAGAAATGAAATGCAGAAAAAAAACTTGAAATAAAATGTATAACATTGATGAATGCAAATTATTACTTTTATAAGGTAATTATATAGTAAAAATTACACATTTAGTAAAAAGTTAACATGTGACAAATTTTAAAAAAGTAACAGCAGTCAAAAAGTTTAAAACAGGTTGGTTTTTCTGTTTGGAAAACATTTATACACTTAATAAAAAGCATAACATTTACAGAAAATCTTATCATTTAACATTATAAAAGCAACAATATAGTGGCATAAATTATCACATTGAGTTAATAGGAAAACATTGATATTTATGCAGTGTAAATAAAGGAGGTGAAATATCACATATTTATTTATTTGGAATAAGTAACAATGTAAGACATGAAGATTAAGTACAAAAAATTAAATATTTCAATATTTTTAAAAAACAAAAGAAATATATATAGAACTAAACATTTCTAAAGTTTTCTGTTCTTAATCAAATTATACATATAAATTACATATCAGAATTCCCTACATACACAGCATTTCCCTAAATTATAAACTAACAAAAGCACTTCTCTTCACATTATATAAGTAATATATTATAACAAGCAAATATTTTCGAGACTTCAAAATGTGCATTTTCTCTCACTAGAATTTCTGTATCTACTTTTAAAGTTGTTTTATATTTTAAACATTTGAGTATTACATTGCAACTCATAACATCATCCATTATTGATGGATAGTAAGAGTAAGATAAATTCAATTAAAAATTAAAAAGTGTGACAATATAGTCTTTACAAAAAGATATACATTCTTAAAAAAATTCCTAAATAAATAAAAAAATTTTAAAAAATCACTATGTACCCATATTTTAATTTTAAAAAAATGACTAAAAAGCTACACTGAACACAGATGAGCAAATGTTAAAGACACAATAATGCATAAATACATATAGCATGAGAATATTGAATTCAACATCAACAAAACATTCACATATTCACAACATGATTGACAAATAGAATATAAAAACCAAAGTAATGCTCAATACACATTGTAGAATAGGAAATCCAATATTGTTCATGTAATTAGTTAAAAGAATATCATTATGATCTGACTGAAAATGTACAGAGAACTTGGCAGATTTATTCATAAAATTAATGCAAGAAAAGAAATCATACAATGATACAGTAAATGCAAGCAGTATTAAAAGCAATTTTGTTCAACAATAAGAATATGCTAAAAATGTGACATTTTAAATTCAAATGTTGTTTCTTTTTACATTTCTTAATAATAAAAAACCCTTTTAGTTAATGGTTATATGCAGTCAAAACTACTCACCAAATGAATATTGAAATGAAATTTTAAAGTTGTTTCATGAAAATATCTAAAGAATACATTCAATATTATCATTAGTTTAAGTAAAATTAAACAAGTTTTCAGTGTACCATTAATTCTATTATAACTGTCAAGGGAATTTCTGCATTTAAGAATTAATGTAAAAATTTTATTAAAAAGGAAAAAATAAACATTGGTATAATAATGATTTACATTTAATAATATATTAATACTTTTTCAACACTGAATATTAATATTTTTCAGAAGAGAAAAAGATTTTTAAAAAATACTGCATTATGGTATTTTTTAAAGACATTGGATGTTTGTATAAATTTTACATTGACTGATTTAAAAAAAAATGACAATTGAGGAATAAGGTTCACAAATGACTAGATCATATATGATAAAAAAACATTACGAACTCATTCATGTATAACACTTATCAATGGGGTAAAACCCTTTAAATTTTAGCACCATATAAAAATTGTTTTAAATTAAAAATAAATTAATGGAAGATATTTTTAATACTTTCACAATTATAAAAAATAATAAAACAAATTCAATAAACAGTTTTAGCCACCATGGGGATACATTCTTAAATATATGCATGCATTGTTTTTAAGAAACAACAAGTTTTACAATAAAACTTTGAAAAGTAAATTAAAGTTTCAGGATATATTTCATATGTCAAATAATTGAGTTTATTTTCTCGCTTTGATTACACATGGCAACCCACAATGATTATGTTCCCATTCAAGGTTACTACACTGGCAATCTCACTAAATAATTTATGCCAAATTCACCATCCTATGCATAAATTTTAAGTAGGAAATCATTTGATAAAAAAACACAAAGAACCTGTTCTGGAAATAAAACATGATAGTGATCACAACTGTCATAAATTCTTAATAATCTTATTATACTTCAATACTTTCTTAAGCCCATGATTACTTGTAAATTACTATAACTCAACAGATGAAATAACATTTTATCCCTTAACTATTCCTGCTACACACTATGCTATATATATACATATATATATATATATATATATATATATATATACATATATATATATACATACATATATATATATATATATACATATATATATATATACATACATATATATATATACACACACATATATATATATACATATATATATATATATACACACACACACATATATATTATATATCCTTTCTGAAGTATGGTACTTAGCATTGTGCTGCTATCCGCAAAACTATTCAGAAGGCTCTCTTTCTTTGGAATGTAATAAAATTACCATGGCAGTATTAGCAAAGAATTTGCTTATTTATGTCTTTTCTTTTCTCCCAGTATATTACATAACTACAAGAGCTGCGGGAAGAACTGCAGTACTCTGGAGAATGAATTACATAACTTTTCTGCTTTAGATAAAGGGTTGATATTTGTATGAGTTTTACTTTAATCGAATATAAATTATAACAAATGATCCCTTTTATAACATATTTCTCAAAATTATTGTTCATTACTGGTGAAAAGTGGTCTATTACAATTTATTGGTGATTAGAAAGTATTTTTAACCAATAACTTATATACCTTCTAATTATGAGTAATACTCTCTCAGACATTACTCAATTATATTTATTTAGCAGTGAAACTTAATTGAAATTATTTTGATATTCATATCAAAATTTATGACTAAAAACTATACAGAAAGCCTTATAATCTAGTATTTTTTTCAAAAAATTGACTAGAACTGTTTCTCAATTTGAATTCACAAATATTTGTGAAGCATTCTTTTTTTTTCTTCTGTTTTCACACATATTCAGCTTTAATACTGGTTTATAGTTTGTTTTAAGTAATTATAACAAATAGTAAAATTTAAAATAAGAAATTCTATACAAAAAAATATAAGTTCAAGAATTATTCTAAAGAGCATTAACCCTTTCATGACGACAGCCTCATTTAGTGAACTGCTGTCTCAGGTCAAGGTGCCCTATCTTGTGGAGTCAAGCAAACTCAGCAATAAAACATAACTCTGGGGAGAATATTACAAAAATTAAATTCTCCTATTGTTTCAGTTTTTGGTACATTACAAGAGGGACAATCGAGTAGTAATCAGAAGTAATTTTTATCAATATACTTCCCCAAATACTATATAAAATAATAAATGATATATGAAACACTCATCTTTATGATTACCAAAAACTGAAAGGAATGAATAAAATGCTAATCCCTCCTTATATTGTTAAAAACAAAAACAAAAGTATTCTGAAACATTGAGAACAACTGCATGTGTTTACATATTGATTGAAACAGTTAAAGAGCAAAGCTCTGTTTATTTACAGCACTCATCTCTAAATGATTCCTGCTTCCCTTTCAAAATGAAACAAAAATAAAAAAAATACTGCAGTGATATGAAGGTGAACATTTTTCAATCTCAAAACATTCCACTGTAATAGACATAGGACTACATCCCATGGCGGGGAGGGGAATACATTAATTAAATGTTTCATCAAAAAATTCTTGTGTGGTATATCATCCTTAAGTGTAAATTTCAATTCATACATGACATACTTGGTAGTGAAGTAATGTTTGCCGCCAATGCATATATCATACAAACATCATGAAAGGGTTAAAAAAGTTTTAATTTACTATGATTAAGAGACAAGGTGCTTTGTTTCTAAATTGACAAAATTTGTGGCAGTAAATTTTCAATATAAAATTTATCTTTATACATATTGTTTGAAGATAAATTCAGAATTTTTAATGACTAAGTTACAATACCTCAAGATGTATTACTGCAAAATGACAATGAGTTTCAAACATTTAGTTAAAAAATAGCTGCCATCCATTTTAAATCAAGTATATCACTGTTTTAATACTTGATATAAGCTTCTCTCATGTACTAGATTATAGACTTAAAATTTAGAACTATGTAATAGGAAATCAATTGCTATAAATATCAAATTTCCTTTCTTTAAGAAAATTTTAAACATTCAACTGGATAAATTTAATTTTAAAACTTTAAAGATATAACAATTTAAATGATCAAATACAATCACAACATATCAAACAGTAATTATAGCAAATATTTTAAGTGTTAAAAAATCAAATTCAATAAATTTATTTTTTTAAGTTAACCACCAAATTATAAAAATTAATTTTAATGATCAAGAAATGAAATTTCATTTAATATACACTATAATTACAGCAATGATAAGATTTTAAGTATAAACTTAAGTTGTATAATGGAATGTTACATATTTCCATACAGAATATGAATTTAAAAAAAAGTTGTGCATGTACAATAATTAAATGGTAAGTCAAATCCTATGTGTACTAAGTCCTCTTGTCCAATAAATGAAATGAATGTTAAAAGAAACAAAGAATACCAAAAAAATGAATAATTATAATGCTCGTTTACGTCTATCACATGAAGTGGAGTGCAACAAGGGATCACAACAACATTGTTTAATCAATGCATTTTGATGATTGTGACATTTGGAGCATTCCAATTCATCAACAGGAGTTTCATCCTCAGGTTCAGATGAAGTTTCTTCATATACTGGAAGAGCTTCTTCAGCATAAAAATCAAACTGTTTTGACAATGGTGCAATAAAATACACAGTATCTTTTGTATAAAGTTCCATAATGGGATGAGCGCAAAGTCTATTTGCCTAAAAAAAAGGAAATAAAAATGAGTGCAATATGAAAAACATAAAAGTTCAATTCATAATGATAAACTAATTTCTGGGCAATTAATTCTGTTTGATCACTACACCCGGGATAGCTCAATAACACACACCTCACACATGGACTGTAAAACACTCTCTATTTTTATTCACCTAAACACATAGTAACTAGAGATACACAGACAGCGCCGTCTGGCGCACGGTTTTTGCGACAAGCATGAACATTCTCCCCCCCCCCCCGTTGACATGTAATACATTCAACAATAACACAAATTACAATAAAACGCGATAAAATACTATAGGATTACGTAAAACAATTTAAGGTACATATAAAAATTCTAATACACAATATTCAGAGACAAAATTCAAACTGGCATAGGTAAAAGACAAACTCTTGAAATGGCTCTTTTATATTCTCCAAATTGTGTTTTTACTTTTACAACCCTTATTAGTGCATCACTGCCACTATAAATCTCAGTGATTCTCTGTAAAGGCCATTTAAAGGTTGGCACATTGTCTTCAATGAGAACTACCAAATCACCCACGTTAACATTTTATTTTTTAAATTGCCATTTATTGCGTTGTTGTAATTCACTAAGATAACATCTGTGCCACTTATTCCAAATTAGTTGTACTAGTCTGGTTATCCGTTGCCATTTTTTAAGGGCATTCTCTTTTAATTCAATTAAATTGGGCTCGACTACTGCAGTCATAGACCTCCCTATCAAAAAGTGGGCTGGAGTTAAAGCGTTCAAGTCATCCGAATTGCTCGATAAAGGGCACAGTGGCCTGGAGTTTAAAATTCCCTCTATTTGGATACAAACAGTTAAAAATTTCTCATAGGTTAAATTTGAGCCACTGACAACTCTCCTAAGATGGTACTTTATTGACTTAACGAAAAAGCTTCCCAAAGACCACCAAAGGATGGCGCTCTAGGTGGTATAAACTTCCATTCTATACCCTTAGCAGATAAGAAACCTGCTAAATTATCATCTGAATACTCAATAAGTTTTAGAAATCTCTTGAGCTCTTTATTGGCACCTACAAATGTTTTCCCATTATCGGAATACAATTTAGCACATTTACCTCTGCGACTAAAAAAATCTTTTAATGTAGCAATAAAAGCATCAGATGTAAGATCTGACACAATTTCTATGTGAATCGCTTTAGACACAAAACATACAAATACACAAATATAAATTTTATGCAAAATTCCTTTTCTTTGATTTTTGTACCTGATCATGAATGGGCCACAAAAATCCACACCAGAACAGTTGAACGGGTAATCTGGGACTACTCTATCACGGGGTAGATTACCCATTAGCTGAGAGGTAACAAGGGGTCGGCTTTTAAAACAGACAAGGCACTCATGCACTACTTTTCTGCATAATGAACGACCCTTAGATAGTGTAGAAGAGAAGAAGCACCAGTATGCAGATTCTTTCTATGGAAGTGGACAATTATTTGAACAGTTAAATTATGATTTCCTGGTAAAATTGCAGGATGTTTATTAACATAAGGTAAATCTGAATTACTCAGCCGGCCTCCAACTCTCAATAATCCATCACTGTCTATAAAGGGGTTTAAATTTCTAAGTTTACTATTAGGTGAGACAACTCCTTTTACTTTATAAGCTCTTAATTTCAGCCAAAAAAACCTGTTCTTGGACCATTCTGATCAGTTTAGTTTCTGCTTGGTCTATATCTGTAGCAGAAAGGGGACCACTCAATGTTAGTTTACATTTGTTTACATTATTACTAAATCTTAACACATAACTAAATATACGAACAATTTTCATATAACTATTACTTTTACGTAACAAAGTAGATAAAATAGAAGATACACAATTAGTTGAAACACAAACACTAGATGTAATTATATCAGAACTCGAACCAGTTTTCAGTTCCTTAGAATACTCGCATTCCTTAACTGGTGACAAACTTGTTTCTTCACTTGACAACTTACCTTTTCAAGGAATTGTGGACCATGCCACCATAACCTTAAATTTGGAAGGTCACAAGGGCGCAATCCCCGAGACACAAGATCTGCTGGGTTGAGAACAGATGGCACATGGTTCCACTGGAATCCTTCAGTCAATTCTTGCACCTTGGCAACACAATTGGCCACGAAGGTTTTAAACGATTGGCAGGTGTATTTAACCATGCCAATGCAATAGTTGAATCTGTATGTAGCACAATATCACTTATGTTTAACCTCAAGGTGGAGCGTATTTTCTTGACGAGTTGAGCTAATAAAACACAGGCACAAAGCTCGAGTCGAGGTATGGAAATAACTCGAATTGGTGCAACACGAGATTTGCTGGCAAGAATGCTCACTTTGGCAGCACCGTTGTGAAGAAAACACTGTAGGTAAACGACCGCTCCGTAGGCCGCTTCAGATGCATCCGCAAATTCTTGGAGAACGATTCTAACATTATTGTCAGCCATAATAAATCTGTTAATTTTCACTTCCTCGATACATTTTAATGTTGTCACAAATTCTCTCCACTCGTTAGCAATTGAATTAGGTAACACATCATCCCAATCCAGTTTACATTGCCATAATTGCTGCAGAAACACCTTTGCTTTCGCAATCACTGGGCCTAAGAAACCCAAAGGGTCGTATAGCTTAGCAATTACACTTAAAACTTCACGTTTTGTATATATATGTTTAGCTGAAACAGATACCTTAAACACGAAACAATCTTCAAATGGCTTCCAACTAATTCCCAATGTCTTCACAGATAAGTCAATGTCAGTAGAAAATGAATGCTCGACGTCTGAAGACAACTAACTATTTAATAACTCAGGAGAATTAGATGACCACTTATGAAGGTTCATTCCACAAGATTGCAGGGCGTCTTTCAGTTGCGATTGCAATTGTTGAGCAGTCTCTAAATCTGGTGCTCCGCTCACAATATCATCCATGTAGGTATCATATAACAGGGTTTCAGAAGCTAAAGGAAATCTTGATTTTCATCCTTCGCCAACTGTGTGTGCTGCAGGGTTCTTATGGTAAGGAAGGGTGCGTTGGACAGCCCGTAAGTGACAGTCTTTAGTCGGTACGTTAAAATTTCTGCATCTGGTCCATGTTTCCATATAATGCGTTGCAAATCCTGCTGATCAGGATTTATTAATATTTGCCTGTACATCTTTTGGATGTCAGTCGTAAAAGCAAATTTGTGTCTTCTAAAACGAGATATTTTCTCAAAAACATCTTCCTTCACTTCACCTTTCAATAAAATGTCATTAAGGCTTATGCCTGTTGTGGTGGGGGATGAACCGTTAAAGACGATTCTTAGTTTAGTAGTCAGTTTTTCAGGGCGTAATACACCATGGTGGGGTATGTAGTAATGTGTGGGTGGTTCACTTGACTCAACTACCCTTTCCAAATGACCTAACTCCTCATACTCCTTCAAAAATTCCGCATACAACGATAAATAACTAGAATCCCTAGACAACCGTTTCCACAATGAATTAAGTCGCCTAATAGCAATATCTTTGGAGTTTCCTAAACAAGATGGATCTTTATTTAATGCCATCGATACTACATACCTACCCTCACAATTCCTCCTATGAGTGCACACAAAATGATCCTCACACAAGGACACCTCTGTATCAACCTTAGGCTCTATGTGAACACCCTCAATGTCCCAGAATTTTTTCAGTGTTTTGTTTAAATCGTCATCAACAATTAATCCGCAATTAACGCGATTCTCTGTAACTTGATCTACACTTCCACTTACAACATAACCAAACACCATATTTTGTAACACTAAATGCGAATTATCACAATAAAATTTTCCATGCTTTAACAATTTGTAAAAGATTTTAGCACCAAGTAACATATCAATTCTATCTGGTATATTAAATTTATCATCCGCTAAGGGCACAAATTCTGAAACATTAACATCTACATCAATCACCTTGTTTAGAATGAGATCTGTAATCTTATTAACTACAAACAACATTAACTCACTCTCAAAAGTTTTGGCTTTATTTGCAACTGAAGTTTTTACGCAATTTTTAACAAGCATAGAAGCATCATTAACGCACAAAACCACTGTATTTATTTTCTCCATTTTCAGCTGCAACTTCTCAGCACATGCCCTCGTACATAAACAAGACTGCGATCCTACATCTAACAAGCATCTGACCTCCACCCATTGAGAGTATTTATTTTTAACAAGCGCGCGAACAGTACTCAAAAACACATTCTTTAGTCTGCCTTTCTCAAACCCAGTCGCCACAAACTGTGATTGTGAATTTGCTTCAACTGATCCTTCAATTTGCCCTGGAACAAAAGTAGGAGCATCCAAATTTAAATTACTAGTGGGAGTGGGATTCCTCGTTTTGTCACGTGAAAAATGAATCAAGCTATTATGAGGTCTAAGGCAAAAACAGTTTTTCTCTGAACGGCATTCCTTCAATCTATGAGGTAAAAACAACGAAAAACAAAGATTATTCTGTTTAACTACCTCTACTCTGTCCTCAACTGACAGTTTCTTAAACTGATAACACTTAGAAAGGGGATGAAAATTATTACCCTTACATAGAACACAATTTGTTTTGGTTTCAGCCACGAAAACATTCGACGAGTTTCTCTCTTGACGCCAAGTGCTAAACGTCTGCAGTCTATTTCGCCCATTTGTTTTGACTCCACTCCCTGGATTTCTGCTCATTAAATCATTCGAAACCTTTCCTCTCGCGGATAAATAGACATCACATTCCCTCCCAAGCTGTTGAGGCTTGAAATATGTTTCTCCCCTCGTTTCGTTGCAATATGATTCATCGTATCTCTATCTAGCGTTTCAAATATTTTATCTGAAATTATTAGATCACACAAAGAGCAGAATTCATTAACTTTACGCAACTGACAATAATAATCGAAAGTTGCACTTAAGCGGGAAGCAAACTGAACATAGTTTTCGGATGGTAGTTTACGAGCCTTTTAAAGTTACTCAGGCATTCTTGAGGTGTCGGTTCAAATTCTCTTAATATTAATTCTTTAATTTTAACATAATTGCTTAAATCCTCTTGACTCACATATGTTAGCAAATTATTGACTCTTTCTCCTAAAATATTTAATAGAATTTCGGCTTTTAGCTCATCAGACACGGATTTGATTTGAAATGCCTTTTCTAAAGAATGAAAAATAAATTAAAGGACTCTGACCTAACCGGTACTTGAATTGTCAAAGTTTTAATGCTCTTTACCAAACTCTCCAATTTATCAGTTATGGAGCTTGGTTCTCCGCTTTCAAGAGATTGAGAATTTTTTTTTTTTCGATTCCTTCCTAACCTTCTCCAATTCTAATTGTTTTTCAATCTGAGATAATTTAATTTTTTCTAATTGAATTTCAGCCTTGCGCTTATATTTCTCAGCCTCGCTTATTTTCTCAGCCTCGCGCTCATTTTTCTCAGCCTCGCGCTCATTTTTCTCAGCCTCGCGCTCATTTTTCTCAGCCTTGTTTACTTTTCTCTAAAGCATTTTCAACAAGACTACGCACAAATTCAATAGCATTTTTATACACGGCACTTGATTCAATTAACTTTTTAAATCTATTATTTTAGCTTTGCTAGGAATTTCCAAACCCATTTCCACAGCAACTGAGATAAGCTCATCTTTCTTTAGATTTAATTTCAACGCCATTTTTAAACTTATTTTGTCACAACATCTACACAATATACACTATTTTCAACCAAAAAAAAAGCATTTGTAAGCACCTAAATTACACTATTGAGAATAGGAAAGTATACAAAAACACACAACAAGAATATCACAATCAACACAAATCTACAAACACTAATTTCAACCATGATATCCGTTAAAACTATTCAACTATTAACACCAACTTTAGCGAACACAACCAAATAACTCCTAAAAACATCATTAAGAATAGAAACACTCACCTATTCAAAAATTTCACCACCAAATACTCAACAAATAAAGCACAAAACCATAGTTGCTTGTTGAACTCTGGGAAAGTCGGACCAAAATGTTTGATCACTACACCCGGGATAGCTCAATAACACACACCTCACACATGGACTGTAAAACACTCTCTTTTTTATTCACCTAAACACATAGTAACTAGAGATACACAGACAGCGCCGTCTGGCGCACGGTTTTTGCGACAAGCATGAGCAAATTCATTAGAATTTAATTTGAGTTTTTTCTAAATTCTGGCATCAATTTTTACAAATAAATTAGATTATACATTCCTATCTAAATCTAGAGATTTTTTCCCTTACTTCAGAAAAGGTGTATATTTTCAATATTTTTTAATATATATTTAATAAACCAGAAATTCAAGATTGAAACCTTATTACAAACATCAGTTTAGCAATTTAACAGCTTCTTCTTAACTTTTTTTTTGTATTACCGTATTTATTAGAATTTAAACTGTCATTGATTCTAAGCAGCATCCAAAATTTTCAACATGTTTTTATGAAAAATAAAAACTAGTGTAAAAAGATTTATTGATACCTCAAATTTCTGAAACTAAAAAAAAAAAAAAAAAAAATGAGATCTAATAAGTGAATAATTAATTTATTCTACCAGCATTAAAACTTTTAATACATACATCAGCCTATAATTGCACTAACCATCAGTATCATGTTCAATTTCCCCCATCCAATAAATTTTTCTGCCATCAATTCTAAGCCACATCCCATTTTCTGTAGCATTAACTTTGGGGAAAAAAAGTGTGGTTTAGATTCGAATAAATATGATAATTATTTCAACAATACTATGATAAATAATTGATGAAATCTTTGGTACACTAAAAAACTAGTAGTATTAAAACTGAATGAAGTTCAAACATTAACTGTTCAAAAAAATGATTTCACAAAAAAATTTTTCTTAAAAGTAAATTAAAATTATCTGGTTCTTTACTTTAACCTCTTAACAGTTACACAATTTTGGAAAAAAAAATACCTCATAAAAGTGCCTATTTTTTATTCAAGAAAACTATATAAAACTAAAAGTATATGTTAATACATATATTTATTTTTAAATTTTGGGTGAATTTTTATCTTGAAATGCAAAAAATTAATTTTTTAAGAACAGCCAATATTTCGATTTATTATGCCTGAATGTTGCTTTTTCAGCAGAGAGAATAATAATAAAAAAACACACGTATTTTAAGAATTAAAGGAAAATTTCATTACACTTATGCAAAATGTAAGACATATCAGTAATTTTTTCTTGAGAGATAAATTTCAAAGCATGAGATGAAAAGGCCAACATCACCCAGGTAAGAGTACAGATCCATCATCACTGCTCTCAGATTCACTAACCAAACATTCAAAACAATCAGTTATTTCAGAATATCTTGAAGATCCATTTCTACTTAAAGTAGAACCCGATTCACTTCTTGACTAATTTCATAATGTATGCAATAAAAAATATATATGTATATTTTATAACAAAATGCAACCTACATGTATTAATGAAAAACTGAACTAAGTAACTCAGCTAAGGCTACAAAAACATATTGCCAATATATATGATTGATTATGCTAACAACTAATTTAAAATAAAACAGATATCTCTAAACATGTTACTAACAATCTAGTACTGCCATCTGGTAAGAAATAAATATGAATCTGAGCATAAGAAATAGATAGTTTTTATCTTTTTAGCACTTTACTTTTGAACACTCCAGCCCAGAAATATGGGTGCGAAAAATAGTGGGAGAAATTTCCCTTTGTGATTTTGACGGGAGCGAGAAGAAAGGGGTTTAAAAAAATTTCTATTTGACAATTTTACTGCAAAAATTATAGCATTTTTATTTCACATATAAATTTTTATTCCCACAATAAAGAAATTAACAGAAGTTAGCAAAGCATAGTGATCATTGATATTCATGATACCAATTTTCTTAGCTGGTGTACTAAATGCCAAATTCATTAAGTGAAGTCCCTTTTTTGCTATACTGTACCAAGCTTCTTATGAAATATCCAGGTTTTAAGACATAACAAGGTGCCAGGTTCCAAGATATGGTTATAGATTAAAATAAGTATTAGATTACCTTAATGTAGAGCTTTAATCTTGGATAAGTTCGGTACACAGCAACTGACAAAGAATACTGATTTTTATAGGGAAATGATGTTACAACTGCATAATCAATATTTGGAAAGATAGCCATTTTGAAACCAGCATGAGTCAATTTACGATAAAGTCCTTCATCCATCTTATCATCTAATACAACTCCAACTGACGATCCAACTCCTTTTCTAGCCTGCTATAGACAAAAATATATTGTATCAGAAGATGGGATGGAAAACTTAAAAATGCTATACATACATAGTAAATGTGAAATGTGTACAATGAAATGAAATATTTTGGTTTTATATTAATAAAATTACTTTTATACATACTTTAAACCAATTTAATAAATTTAAAAAATGTGACTTTTTTTTTTTTCGTTTAGAAACAAGTCACCAAGTACAATCTTTGAGCTTGAAAATATTCCATAAAATAGAATAAAATTGTTAATACTTTTAAGGTTAGTGACTCTATGATGGGAATTTCTTTGAATGTAATTTAAAAGAGTTCCTTATTAAGTTTATATAAGCATTAAAAATTGATCCACCCATAGAATACAATCTAAAAGGAAATGATTGCATAAAAAATTACAGTAACTTCTTTATACTGTTTTTAGACCTATAAAATTAACAAGTAAATATCAAATTGTTTTTAACCACGATATTTAATGACAATTTAGGGTTCTGTTGTAAAGGTAAAAAAAAAAATCTTTTAACAAATGTGATTTCATTATAAACATTCTGATACCTTAAAAAACTATTTTTAATGATAATAATTTTGAAAGAACAAGTTTACATTTGATATTAACTCATATTTACACTTTTATACAAATAAAAAGTTTGTTTTTTATACAAATGTATCAATCAACAATAAATTTAACTCAGAAAATGAAGTAAACTTTAGATTAGATTGAGCATTTCAAACTCAAATACTAATATGAATCAACCACATAAAATATGCATTTATATTGAGAAAAAGGACTGCTCCCCCATTTTTTGATTAACTGCCCACATTTGTTTTTTTTTTTTTTTTTTTTTGGTATGAGGACCATATCTGGAACAAACTGTGCCAAAGCTCAAGTATTCATTAAATTAAAAAATATATATCTTTCTCGAAAAGAAGAAAAAAACCTCTAAATGCAAAAAAAAGAGGAAATGAAATAATGTACATAAAAATGAAGACTGTAAAACCTTCTATATTCATGTAACCTATATGAAGTATGAAAAAAATACGAAAGATCAAGCATGAGTCACCAGAAAATAATATATCTCAAATCACGAAATCAAGAATCTCCAACTTAACTAAAGGCAAGCTCTTATGGAATAGAAAAATATACAAAAGAATATATACATGAAGAACAATGACAAACGTAATCAGAATCTTGTATCAAGCATTTCTCCTGCATTATTTTGCAAGTCACAAGGACAATTGGTACTTGCATATTATCACATCAATGACAACATTTAAAATAATTCTCTAAATTAGCAATTCTGATTTCGCATGAGCTGTACTTGCTACATTGGCAGCCATGTGCATCATTTCATGTCGCCAATACAGTTGCGATATGTAAGTACCGAAGATCATGTTTTAAACAATTAATAAAAAATTGATCAAATCAGAAATTCTATATAAAACTAGTAATTTTCTTTAGTCAGAGATTGTTTTTAAAAGCAAATTTTTTTCCTCAACAAGTATTTTTAAACATAAAAATTTTAAATGTACATTTTAAAGGGTACTTGCTTATAAAATTAATGCCAAAAATTTATCACCAAAAAGCTTATGAGATATATGGCAACTTATTTCATACCTCTATGAACAACTGATAAACATTTGAAGGCAAAACAATTTTTTTTTTTAAATTCACTAAAGACATGGGGTTAAAATGAAAGTTTTTCAACTTTTTTCAAAATTTGCCATACATTTGTAAAATTAAAGTAAAGCAAGTTTGTCAACATTACTGTCAAATCTGGCTTGGAAAAAAGAGAATGATACAGTTTTTGTTAATTAAGTTTATATAATAAAGAAATCTGCTAAGATATATTTATTGAAACATTTATTACTCATAATTATACAAGTTGGGCTACTAAAAATATTTGTAACTGGTTATGGATTAGATATGTAGCTTTAAAAGATGGAAAGAAATGCAGAGGAGTTCCATTGCATAATACAACAGAAAAATACTTAATTGTAACTGCCATAGGATTTTCTTTATTAATGGATAAATATAAATTAAACTTCATAATGAATCAATGATTAAACACACATTAAAAGTCCTATTTGGATAACTCTAAGCAATCATGGTTAACTATTTCACCCAACTCATATTACAGTAAGTTTATTGAGAAATATGTATAATACAAGAATTACATATTCAACAACTAAATAATGATAAATATTTGAAAAAAATACTCAAGTTATTTTATAATTTTATCAGTTTGGTACGTATTATCCCAACTATTGCCAACTCTACTAAAAACTCGCCAAATTGGCAGCCCCTATTTCTAATGAGTCCAATGCGCTGAATTGACAATCAGGTACTTCATTTCATATAATGTCGCCAATAGATTGCGATAATACATAAGTACCATCAATTTATATAAAAATATATAAGTTTTCTGAACTCTGATCGATGTAACCTTCAAAAAGAATAGAGTATTTTCTAAATTTTATGATGCATTATGATTTATTTTTAGATAAACATTTGGGAAAAATTATATATTTCTATGGGTATTTTTTTTTTACATTATTTATATCATAATATACATTTTTCAGAAACAAACTATAAAATTTAAAGAACTACTGGACAAAATATTTAAATTTATTATCATTTTTCAGGAGCAACACATAGGATATAAAGAATTCCTCTACTTAAATACAGAAATATATAAACATTTGCACTTCTAACATTTATACTATATACTTACAATTTTTAAGAGTTTCTAACCAATCGTTAAAAAAGCTTTAAATTACTAGCCTGATTAATTTTCAGTAAATGAAAATGAGGTAAATACACTTATATATGTATAACTTACATAAAGATCTTCATGATATATTGAAAACGAGTTCAATTGAGGCGCAAGTTCCTGCGCTTCTGATAATAAGTAACGAGAAGCTGTATAATTTTGAGTAAATTTATACATCACAAATATCTCTTTTTCAAATGGAGGTTTAGTTACTTTTACTTCTACCTTATGAAATACTCCATGGTAATACAACAAAGTCATTATAAATGCAAAAAAGCAACCAAAACCAAGAAATATAATATTAAAATATTCCCCATAATTTTCATAAGATAACATTCCTTCCTGAATGTTTATTTGACAGCTCATTAAATATGGAAAGATGAAGTGTTTGTTATTACAAGCTAAAAATATTTACTCTTTCAGCCATAGAAAACAAAAAAATTAACACCGGTTCCGGATTTCACCGATTCCGACATCCCGCCAGAAAATAGTAACAAATTCTACATATTGTAATTCTGGAGCTGATTATTTAAACACATTCTACTTTGAAAAAATATTTTCATACCTTGAAATGATCACATTCAGGAGATTCTTAATTATTATAGTTGAAATATTATTCCATTATTCAAATAAATTTTAAAATTACAAATATTAAAATAAACTCTCGAAAATTTTTTAGAAGATATTCCATGGCAACGTCGATTACTTTCGTTTTGCTCATCTTATTTTGGCATGGCTCTAAGGATAGAATGTTACATTGCTCCTCTTTAGGCAATACTCATTGGTTTGGTTAGAGATAAAAACTCTTCTCATTTATTGGTGCGCGTAAGATAAGGAGGTTATTTAGGGTTGTCTTATTTTATGCTTTAGCGTCTTTTACGCTGTAGCAATCCATTTAAAATATAACACATCTTCCAACTCTTTGTAAACCTAACAACTACTAAATATTTTTTCTGAATTTAATTACGTTGGTGAAAAATTTGTTACTCGAACTAAATAAAAAGAGGAAACAAATTAGAAATACAGAAATATTAACATAAATCTTGCCATGTTAGTCTAGTTGTGCATAAATTCTTATACAAGCATTTGAGATCGTTTGTTGAGACTCACACGATACAGACAAATTTTTATTTCGTTTTTTGTTACAGATCATTTGAAATACATTTAAAAACTGTAGTCTTTCACGTATTTTATTCTAATTCAGTCGAAACTTTAACATTTTCAACAGATTTGTGCATAAGACATTTCTCTGCGTCAAAAGAGTTAGTCGGAGATTTTTATGGCACTAGTCAAAATTCGCCGTTTTGGTGAAAATTTTCAAAAGTTCTTTTAAGTTTTTATTTTATAGCTCATGCATTTAAGATTCCAAAAACACTCTATTTTTTGTTTCTACGATATTTAGAAGCTAAGTTTTAGCATATTTAGTAAACCGGAAATGGAGTTTACAAAACTGGAAGCAGATCCCTACACAAAATATTTTTAAGGCATAGAATTGAAATTTTCAGAACAAGCTTTATTTAGTTCTATCTGTGCTATGAATAAAAATCTAATCTCTGCGAAAATGTTAATGTACTTTATTGCTTTTTTATGAAAAAAAATAATTAAAAAATCGAATAATAATAAATATATAAATCAAATATTAAAAAATCGAGTTTTTTCGTAAAATTTGGCATATTTAAAAAACTTTCAAGAGTATTACAAATCTTTTAATTCCCAATACATATAAATATGTTATTTATATACTATATAAATATTATTTGAATACATTTATTAGAATTTTGTGTAAAAGATCGTAACTGCAATTTTTCATCGAAATTTCACTAAAAATGACAATTGTTATAGTCTATAAAACTTTCCAGAAAACAGAAAAGGGTAAAAAAAAAGTCCGAATTAGTTAAACATGAAGCTAAAGAGAGCTTGAGCTATAAATATGGTGAGTTTTAAAAATGTACAATTAATAGAACATTTTTATATTCTATTAAAATTTTTAAATGCATTTTCTGAGAAACTATGTTTTAAATTTTTTGCCTTACGGTAAAGATTACTACAGGATCTCTTTTAAGGTATTGAATTTATATTTTCAAAAAATGTTTTATTTAGTTTTATCTGTATTATAGACAATAATTTAATTTCTGAGTACTTATTTATGTATTTTATAGCACTCTTTGCGAAAAAATATCATTAGTTTTTTTTTTGTAAAAAATTAAGTTCTTGCATAAAAATTAACATATTTTAAAATTTGTCAAAAGTATTACAAATGTTATACAATTCTTCTTCCTCTAAGCACAAATAATGATATTATTTATGTACTGAATAAATAGTATTCGAATATATTAATTAGAATTTTCAATACAAAGTTTACCGTAATTTCAATTTTTCACTAAAATTTCCAATGTATCCAAAAATTAATTTTAATTTTGTGGAAAATTTGAATTCCAAGTTTTATTGCCCTATTTCAAACAAAAAAATACTTATTTATTATAGTTGAAAATTTATTTATTTAAAAAAAAGTGCTCCGAAGGTAGTCACACTTAGATATCAAAGGGTTCTTCATTTATCAAACAATTTAGAGATGACTTCAAACAAATTTAGGCAATCCAGATATACTTCCTAACTACAAATCGGTGTTTCTAAACATTCATTTATTTTAAAGTATAACTTTTTTTAAAACATGCATTTCCAATTACTGAATATTATTGTAAAACATCAGTTCTTAGTGCGTTTAAGCGATTGAATAACTGATAAAACCATGTTCATCAAAATCTTAGCCAACTTCACTGACGGTACAATACCTGCATTTACATTAGGAAGCAAGATTGGCTTAAGGTTTATAAGTATTATAAATAATAAATAATATAAAAATATATTGAAACCGATATGCAGATGTTATTAAGATATGTGACTACCTTCGGAGCACTTTTTTTAAAATGTATATGTTATGGCTCACTCCGTCGAATACTCAGGACTCAATCACAACACAGTTTTTAGTGGACTGTTGTATATTTCTTTCTTTCAACTTCTTACAGTCATATCAGAAATGCTGGGCATGCGCTGTTGCGCTTGTGCAAACAATCCGCCCAGGATAGCAATGTTACAACATTCAATAAGTTTCATGGCTTTTACAATATTGTTATATTATAATTTAATACTATTAAAATAATTATAAATCAGAAAGAATTCACTAAAATACACAATACTAAAGTAATTACAATAACTTAAAAATAAGTAAAATCTTGTAACACAAAAAGAAAGAAATTCATTCTCTCATGAGCAAGATACAAATTTTAGAAATAAGTCTTTTAACTACACCATGTTGAGTCTTGATTGTTATTCTATTATCCTTTCCAGGAAATACCTCGATCAATCTGCCCATTAGCCATTTATTGACTGCTAAGTTATCCTCTTTAATAAGGACTAAATCACCCACTCTAGCATTATCCTTTTCAAATTTCCATGAAGATTACTTAAGTAATTATTACTCCACCTTTTCCATATAGACTGCACAATTTTTGTTAATCTCTGATATATGTTTAATCTATTTGTTTCTATATGTATAATATTTGGTTCACTAATGGAAGTAATTGGTCTTCCAATTAAAAAAGTGTGCCGGTGTCAAAACCGACAAATCATCTATATCCGTTGACAAAGGGTGAGAGGACGGGAATTCAAAATTCCTTCAATTTGAGTCATATAATGGATAGAAACACTTCAAAAAGTAAACCTAGAATTGCCTACCTCACATTTAAAATGGAATTTGAACGACTTTACGCCAGCTTCCCATAAGCCGCCAAAATTTGGTGCTCTGGGAGGGAGAAATTTCAATTTATATTTTCATCTACTAAGAAACCAGCTAATTCAGGATCAGGATTTATCACTTACTTGTACAATCTCTTAAGTTCGGCATTAGCTCCTATAAATGTTTTACCATTATCAGAAAATATTAGAGAGGGTCTTCCTCTTCTAGCAATAAATCTCTTTAATGAGGCAATAAATGTCTGAGTTGTTAAATCCGACACTAATTCAAAATGTACAGCTTTAGTGATAAAACACACAAAAATTGAAACATATGTCTTATACAAACTACTTTTACGCTGTTTGTTCTCTTGATCCAAAATGGTCCAATAAAGTCAATATCACTGCAATCAAAAGAAAAATTTTCCCTTACTCTTTAGGCAAATTGCCCATTATTTGTTCACAAGTTATAGGTTTCACTTTAAAATATACAAGACAACAATGTACTATTTTCCTACTTACATTACGTCCTCTAAGAGGCCAAAATCTCTGTCTTACTTGATATATAAGGCCTGTGGACCTAGATAGAAGTATTTTAAGTGAAAATATTCTACAATTAAATTCGTTAATTTATGGTTACAAGGTAATATTATAGTAAATTTGCATTCAAAGTTCAAATCACTATTGCAAAGTCTACCACCAACTCTTAAAACACCATCTTGATCTAAAAAGGGATTTAAACTTTTTATAAGACTTTCTGCAGACACTCTATTATTTTCTTTCAAACTCTTTATATCCCTTTTGAACTCCTGTTGTTGCACAATCCTGATTAAGGTGATTTCCGTTCGGTTCATTTCCTGGACATCTAAAGGTCTTCTTTTTTTCTCCTCTGAAATTTGCAATGAACCTAAAAATAAAGCTTAACATTCGAATTGTTTTAGTGTACTTATTACTTACAGGTCAGTAAAAAATGTGTGTGTGTGTAGACTTTGTTTAGATTTAAATTAACACACACACAGGGCTTTGCGTTACTTTTAAATTCACAGTTAAATTCATCACTATCAGTCACACAGATGAAAGGATATTCCTTTCCGGAAAATCTTTCGTCGCTAAAAATGTAGGTCCATTCCACCACAAAGAGTTGTTGTGAAGACTGGACGGGTCGAAACCTCTTAATACGAGGTCAGCTGGGTTCTGTTCCGAAGAAACATTATGCCACTGCTCTGCGTCAGTCAGGTGTTGGATTATGGCAACTCGATTTGCCACGAAGGTTTTAAGCACACACACACAAGTTAGGCTCCTTCTGGATCCACGCCAAGACAGTAGTCGAGTCACTCCACAGGTACACGGGGGGAGGGTTCATTTGTAAGGCAGTCTCAACTCTTTTCATCAGCTTTGCAAGAAGAACGGCGGCATACAGCTCGAATCGCGGCATTGTGACACTCTTCACAGGTGCTAATCTGCTTTTACTTGTTACAAACTTCACTGTTGTTGCGTTGAGAACGAGAATATATCACTGCTCCGTAACATTTCTCTGAAGCATCAGCAAAACCGTGAAGTTCCACCCTTGTCACTTGAGGATGCACAATACATCTACCAATGCAGATACTGCCTACACTGTTGAAGTCCTCTAGGAAACGATGCCACTCTTTGGCTCTCTCAGAAGGCAACTCGTGGTTCCAGTCGATTTTAAGACTCCAAAGACTCTGCATGAAGATCTTGGCTCTTGTGACTACTGGACCTAATAGTCCTAATGGATCAAACAGTCTAGCTATTGTCGAAAGGACACATCTCTTGGTGTAGTAATCTTTTAACTCCACTGCAATTTTGAAAATAAAACAATCCTCTTGTGATTTCTAGGACACTCCTAGCGTCTTGGTTTCAATTGGATTCTCAAACTCATAATCTCCTATGATGTTTGAAGCCAGTTCCGGATGACTACTACTTCACTAGTGCAATTCCATTCCTCCCTTTTTCAAAATGCCGGAAAGTTGATTCTTCAAGGCCTTGGCTTCCATTAAAGACGCAGCGCCGCATAGAACGTCGTTCATATAAAAGTTCTCTCTAAGAACAGGTGCAGCCAAAGGAAAATTCTTCTCTTGATTTCTCGATAACTGCAGTAAAGTTCTCGTTGCTAAAAAAGGTGCACTCACCGTGCCATATGTGACTGTTTTCATCTCAAAGGTTTTCACCGGATCCTCTGGACTTTCTTTCCACAAAATGCTAAGCAATGGCTGTTGGATCTCATGGATGAGTATCATTCGATACATCATCTTCACATCTGCCGTAAAGACATAAGGATGCTCTCTAAACTTAATTATAATGGAAAACAGGTCATTTTGAACCAGTCCTCCATTGTATTGTATGGAATTCAACGATAACCCATTACTTGTAGGATTAGTAGCATTAAAAACTACCCTCAGCTTCGTTGTGCTTTTTTCTGGTCTAAGGATGCGATGGTGTGGCATATAATAAGCAATCTACGAGTTGTCATTCTCTGCTACAACCTCTTTCATGTGACCAAGTTGGTCATACTCATGTATAAAGTCTCTATACAACTTTAGATATTGAGGATCTTTGATTAATCGAGTCCCCAGCGCATTCAATCGTTTTAGAGAGATGTCCCTCGACTCACCTAAACAATTTGGTTCGTTTTAAGAGGCATTTTAACCACATACCGACACTCATCATCTCTAGAATGCGTTTTTAGGAAGTGATCCTCACAAAAAATTGCTTCTTCATTTTTAGTTCTCTCTACCTCAACGTTTTCCAACTCCCCAAACATTTTTAAAGTCTGATTTAAATCTCCTTTAATTAATCCACAATGAACCCATTCCTCAGTATCTGCAAAACTATTGCTCCCTGAAGCCACGAACCCAAACACAGTATTTTGGAAAATACGATTGGAGTTTTCGGATCGAATTTGCCCACTACGCAATAATTCATAAAATATTTCTGCACCTAATAAACAATCAATGGGACCTGGCACATAAAAGGAATCATTTGCTAAATTTATATTTTCAGGAATTAATCCTTTCACATTTAGATTTTTAACTGGAGTTAAATCAGTAATTTTTATCTACAACTAACATTTTTATTCTATTTTTATAACTACCAACGGAATTCGAGATTTCCGTAGTTACGCAATTTTTAACACATACAGAGGAGTCATTTAAACACGTGACCACAATATTTACTTTTTCGTTTCTTAATCCTAATTTTTCTACAAATTTTTTCGTAATTAGATTTGTCATAGACCCTACGTCAAGCAGACCTCTTATTTTCCTTTTCTGGCCATATGAATCTTTTACAATACACTTCACGGAACTCAAAAACACACTAGTGCTTCCCTCTTTTTGATTAATTGCAAACACGGCGTTACTACCTTTCTCCGAAACCTCTTCAAGAGGGAAAGCCGTAGGATTAAATTCTCGTTCTTCCGCATTTAACCTTGACTCGGTTGATGGATGGAAAGCATTCGACTTACTATGGCTTGTTTGAAAATTCGTATTTTGTTTTGGGAAATGAAACGAGACATGGTGCCTCTTAGCATATAATTTACAAGGTTTGGCTTTGCACTTCGATGCCATACAACCTACTGTTAAACACAGAAAGTATATATAGTCGCTGTTTTTTAACTATCTCTATTCTATCATGAACGGAAAGTTGTTTAAATTTTGCACAAAAAGGAATAGCATGATTTTCACAGCAATATGAACATTTTGTTTCATTGACATCGGACAAAAAAAAAACACTAGTTACACCTTTGTAACGCCTCAAGCATCTAAAAGATGACACCTCTTTGATCTTTGTAGATTTATTTCCCAAACACAAGACAGTTCACTGATATACACGATTTACCTTGTACAGTATTTACAATTTAGAAATTAGAGTTCTTGACATTCACAGAGATAATCAGTCTTTACGCTCGCTGATGCAGCCAAACAGTCTTTCTCGTTGAGAGGTAAGAACCGACTGCGGATATTCCCACTGCGCCTCACGGTTGGAGCTCACAGATACCACTGCTCTCGTCGGAAGCAAAAGCCAACTTCAGATATCAACAAGGCGCTCACGCGTGGAGCTCAGAGAACATCACTCAATCAGTCACCAGGTGATCAAAGTCGTCGTTTTTCAACTGCCGACTCCCACTGGCTTGGCACTCGTGCATGCGCAGTGCTTGTGATCAGTCTACGTTGCCAATCGACGTTCAGGTATTTCACTGCAAGGCTCGAGATCCTCACGTTGAAGTTTGGAGAGTGGGGTGCCATCTCAGTCGTCCTCCTCGTCACTCAACTGAAGTTCCAAATCCCACGGTCTATGAGTGTAGAGTTCGTTACACCTTTTAACCCCTTTCTGTCGACGCCACTCTTAAAGAATTTATTTTGTCGGAAACCCGTATTTATTTCATTTCTATTTGAAACTTAAGAAGACATAAAGAAATCCAATTTACGACCAAGCTTATCTGGCTTGTACCAATTTTCGCACATTTTTAAATTAACATAACTGGTCAGTTCTTGATCAAGAGAATTAATTATCTGATGGGCAACAATTAATTGGCGCAACTCATTAAACTCATTAACGTTTCTTAATTTACAATAATAATCAAACATTGCTTCAATTCTAGAAGCAAACTGAACATAATTATCATTCGGTAGTTTTTGGGACCTTCGAAACTGATTAAGCAATACTCGAGGTGCTGGTTGAAATTGTTTTAGCACTAACTGCTTGATTTTTTCATAATCACCCAGTTCCTCTTATTTAACATAAATCATTAAATTTCCGACCTTTTCTCCCAACATATTCAATAAAATTTCTGCTTTAAATTTATCCTCCATATTTTTTGTTTTAAAAGCTTTTTCTAACGATTGAAAAAATAAATTATAGGCTTCTGTATTAGAAGGGACAGGTATTGTTAGAGTTTTGATACTTTTAATTAAGTTTTCCATATCAGATGGGACAGATTCGAAATGTTCACTTTTCTTTTGCACAGGGGACAATTTACATTTAGCATTAGTTAACTCAAGCTCTTTCTTTAACTGTTCTAATTTAATTTTTTCGAATTCAATCTTGGCTTTTTCAGACTCTAACTTAAATTTTTCTTGTTCAATTTTAGCGGCCTTTTCAGACTCTGATTTAAATTTTTCTTGTTCAATTTTAGCGGCTTTTTCTGCCAAAATATCCTCAATTACACTTTGCAAAAACTCCCCTTATCAGTTTCAAAGATTTCACTACTCTCAATTAAATTTTTAATACTATAATTTTTTGATTCTGGGGTATGTCTAATCCCAGCTCCTCGGCGACCAGCAGAAGCTCGTCCTTTTTAAGACTTTTAACTGTCGACATCTTAACACATAACATCAATTTGATATCAAAATAAGAAGCAAGGGAATCGCTCTTACTTCGACTGATGAATTGCGCTGGACTTTCAAGACACAGAATACTTCGGAAACTCAATTTCTGTCAGTTCTCTCAGTTTACAGACACAATTTGCTCTCATCACTACACGCGGTTTTTCTCCTTCTCGACGGACCAATGTTATGGCTCACTCCGTCGAATACTCAGGATTCCATCACAACACAGTTTTTAGTGGACTGGTGTATATTTATTTCTCGCAACTTCTTACAGTCATATCAGAATTTCTGGGCATGCGCAGTTCAGGCAGCGCTGTTGCACTTGCGCAAACAGTATAAATTTTCAACTAAATAAACACTTTTTTATTTGAAATGGGCATAAAACTAGGAATTCAAGTAAAATATCCACAAAATAACAAATAATTTTGGATATATTGGGAATTTTAATTGAAATTTTAGTGAAAAATTGCAGTTACGGTAAACTTTATATTGAAAATTCTAATTAATATATTAGAATAATATTTATTCACAGTACATAAAGAACATCATTATCTGTGTTTAGAACTATAAGATTTGTAATAATTTTCTAAGTTTTTGAAATATGTCCTTTTTTATGCAAAAACTCAATTTTTTACAAAAAACTAATGTTATTTTCTCACGAAAAGTTCGGTAAAATACATAAATATATACACAAAGATTAGATTAGTCTATACTGGAGATAAAACTAAATCAAACACTTTTTGAAAACTTCAATTCAATATCATGAAAAGAAATCCTGTAGTGAGCTTTACCGAGAAACAAAAAAATTGAAAAACAGTTTTTCAGAAAAAAAATGCATTTAAAGATTTCAATACAGTATAAAATATTTTCTACTAATTTTGCATTTTTAAACTCACAATATTTATAGGTCAAGATCTCCTTAACTTCATGTTTATCTACAATAATGTCCATAAATTAAGGATAATGAAGTTCAGGCAACGAAAGAGACAGAAGCAAAACAAATTTGACTTATTTGTAAAGTCTATTTACAAACCAAAAGGTAAAGAGCAAAAAGAGATGCTATATGTTTGACATAATTAATAAAAATTGCGATTTTTACTCCCTGGAGCAAATTTAAAAAAAGAACCTATTTACAAAAAACAGTATAACATGGTTAGTATGATGGTTAATACGGAGTATGTCTCCCGGACGATGCAATACAGGCCTTACAACTCCTAGGCATGCTGAGTATCAAATTATCAATCTGATCTTGGGGAATATTACACCACTCATCAAGCAATGCCCTGCGAAGTTCCGGTAGACAGGTGGGAAGGGGTTGACGGGCTGCAATTCGTCGGCCAAGCATATCCCACACATGCTCTATTGGATTCAAGTCCGGTGAGTATGCTGACCAATCCAAACGGGTGATATCCTCCGGTTGAAGGCATTCGTCTACAATGTTTGCACGGTGAGGACGGGCGTTGTCATCCATAAACAGAAATTCAGCACCCATGGCACCCCGAAGCAAACGTACATGTTGTTCCAGAATGACATCCCGATAGACGTGGCCTGTCATCGTTACACTCTGAACATGCAGATCAGTTCTGGAACCAAGAATATTTCCTCCCCAAACGAGCCATCCTGCACCACCGTAACGGTGTCGTTCAATGGTGTTCTCTTGGTGGTAACGGGTACCTGGCGCTCTCCATATTAAAGTCCGGCGAGAATCAGAATGCAAACTAAACCTGGACTCGTCGGAAAACATTACACAAGACCACTGTTGTGGCGTCCACAATGCATGCTCTCTATTCCAGGTTAATCGCAGGCGACAGTGAGTTGCGGTAAGGGAAACACATCTGACAGGCCTACGAGCATATAGACCAATGTGCCCTAAGCGTCTGTACAAGGTTTGACTTGAAACTGTCGTACCGGTAGCTGAAGAGAGCTGACGAGACAGGTCTGATACTGTGCTCCGTCTGTTTCTTTTGGCAGTAACTGCCAAATATATATATATATACCGGTCCTCATTCGGCGTTGTAACTCGGGGGCAACCTGTGCTGTAACATCCTACTCACATTACCATCATCTTGGAATCGTTGCCAAAGCCTGGAGATGACACTCTGGGTGATTCCGTGTTCCTCGGATACTTCCAGCTGGGTACGTCCACATTTCAGTCGTCCAATAATTCTCCCACGTAAAAAATCATCCAAATGCTTCCTTTGTGCCATAACTATGCGGTTATTGAACTGAAAGGCTTTTAAAGCACTTGTGAACAATTTTACTTCTTTGCCACCATTCCTTATATAACCCTCTCTTACACTCTCGTCATTGTGACGTACTATCCGCGCCATCTGGTGGTTTCCTGTAATTTGCACATTTTTCTTCAAGGTGTGTGTGATAATTCTACAGGTGAAATTTTTATTTTAGAGTTCAATTTCTGTGTGATTCTGAATTATCCTTAATTTATGATTAACGGTGATTATTAAGTCTGAAGTATCTAGACTGCGCCAGCATCTTCTGCCCCTCTATCTGGAACTGCGATGTTCGTTGTGTTGTAACTTTGTTGGAGGGTGGGCGTGACTTCGAGAGAGATCCAATGTGATTGGCTGAAACCAGTTTCTGTGGTGTGGCTTTGGGATAGAATGGAAGTGAGCTCTTGGAATTGATTGCATGAACTTGATATTTTAAAAAGAATTAAAAGTTAAATATGGAACAGTAAATTAAATTTAAAATAAAAGTAATAAGGGAAAAATGTTAGGTTGATTATAATGAGTAAAAATTAAAATGATAAAGTTTAAACTTTATCCATAATTGCTTCTGCGAGAAGGCAGGTTTTTCTTCGTCTGAGTTAGCTTTTTTAAATTTAGTGAGTAGATCTAGGATTTTGGGATTTTTCTTGACTAAATTAGAAATTATTTGGAAGAGTTCTAATACTTGAGTTAAGTCTGAGGTATTGTTACTATCTTGACTAAGGAATCCATGGGGGAATCTTCTTTTTTGTCATCGATAGGAATCTGATTGGGGACTTCGCCGCTAACGTTGTTAGCGAAGGAAATTCCCTCTTTAATCCATTTAGAGGTGAAATTTCGCTTTTTCTTGGGGTCTCCGAAAGGGGTTCCTTTTTCGGCTGGGGAAGTTTGGGGCATTTAGTGTAGCATGCCGAGTGACCGTAGTCTTGGCAGTTGATGCAGAATGGATTTTCCTGTCTTTCTTTAATTAGGCAGTTTCTCGTGGCATGGTTCTTTCCACATTTTAAGCACCTTGGTTGCATGTGACAGTTTGCGGCGGTATGATAAAAGTTATTACAGTTGAAGCATTGGGTTATTCCTCTAACGAGGTAACCCTCAACTCTCACTTGTAAATAACTTAGATGAGTTAAGTCGAAAATTTTGCTATTATGCGCGTTTCTCGGGAGAATAATTAAGAAAAATGGGAGGGGTTTTTTGGTTCTTTTAGAAGTAAGCTGAGTACAGCTTTCAATTTTGAAACCTACATCTGCTAGGTCGCTAGTAATATCATCGGTTTTAGAGGAGTTGGGAGGCCTTTAATTACTGCTTTAATGGGCTTATCTTTTTTAACATCAATGACGTAAAATTCAAAATCTATGTCAGTTTTTAAAAATTGAATGAGGGATCTGCGTTCCTCATGATCATTAGAGAACATTTTTACTACATCACCAACGATTCTGTTGCGGAGATTTGGGAATTTATTTATTATAAGTTTCATCTGATCACGGAAATTATCTTTTATTTTAAGCATTACTGGGTAGGGGTTTAGTCGGGGAGTAATTGTTTCGGAAATTACATTTTCATTCGTAGGGAGTGGATGCTCGACATCCTGTTCGAGATCGGAAAAATTATTTTTTTGTTTCTATCGGGTCCTGGGTAGAAATGGGAGAGACGGGCCGAGCCGTCTTTTTCGGAAAAATAAATTCCTCCGAGGATTCCTTAGTTCTATTTTTCGCTTTTTTATTTTGTTTTTCTTCTTGACATTATGATTAGTTTTATCCAAAGTGGATTCACTAACGTTAGAATCCTCAACAATCGGGGAATTTTATGCTCTTTGCAATCATCTCTTGTACATGGGGGAAGGGTTTTGAGCTCACTTACCAATTCGTCTTTTTCTTAGCCAAGTCGTAAGAAGTCATCTGGTAGAGTTCAAGGAAGGAGTTCTTCTTGGTTGGTGTACGTGCACCTTCTGAGATAGAGCTATGCATGGCTGAGATGCTGTGAACAGTATCCCTGAGTTTTTCGCAGGCTGCGACTTTTGATTGTCGCGTCGGTGAGAAATCCATAAAATCGCTCATGATTATAAAAAGGTCGTAGAGCTCACTGGTGCTTGGTCTCCTTACTTTCGAATGCTTAATTTATGGACATGAGTGTAATTCGAACTTTTTTTTTTATCCTTTTGAAGTTTTATGGAGAGATTTATAGACTATAACGATTGTCGTTTTTAGTGAAATTTCGATGAAAAATTGTAGTTACACAAAATTCTAATAAATGTACTCAAATAATATTTTTACAGTACGTGAATAGCATCTTTATATATGCTAGGAATTAAAAGATTTGTAATACTTCTAAAAGTTTTTTAAATATGCCAAATATTATGCAAAAACACGATTTTTTAAAAAAATTAATGATTTTTTTTTCAGAAAAAAAGCGATTAAGTACATAAATGTATACACATTGATTAGATTTTGATGTATAACACAGATAGAACTAAATAAAACATGTTTTGAAAATTTCGATTCAATATCTTAAAAGTATTTTGTGTAGGGATCTACTTCCGGTTTTGTAAACTCCGTTTCCGGTTTACTAATTATGCTATAACTTTGTTTCTAAATATCGTAGAAACAAAAATAGAGTGTTTTTAAACTCTTAAATGTATGGACTATAAAATGAACACATAAAAGAAATTTCAAACATTTTCGCCAAAACGACGAATTTTGGGTAGTCACATATCTTAATTAATGCTCTCTGTGTGTGATTTCTAACATTAGCTATTACCCATCTGTAAGATTCGCCCGGAAGTTTAAAAATCTTTATAGGTGGCGTGGCCATCGAAGGAGAAGGAAGAGGAAATACGGAGAGAAGGAGGGAAAAAAAACAACATGGGCGGAGCGAGATAACATGGCAGAATGAGCGGGACAGTGATTACGTTGGCGAGGATAGAAACAAAATGGGGTGTTAACAAATTAAAATTAAATGTATATAGTTAGTTTTTCTTTTATGTTGTTTTGTGTTGTGTGTGGCTGTCTTTGGAATAAAACTCTTTAGCCATTAAAGAAGTAGTGACTTTATTGTACCTGGATTACTGATGAATTTTTCATTTGAAGAGATTTGATGATTTGATTTAAAGAACCTACGATTTCTAGTCCATCCACGCTGTTGGGTATTGCATGATGTTGTGTAAGATTATATATCCTTTTTAAGATATTAAGATCTAAGTACTAACAATAGACTTTTGATTGAATTCAAAATATTCTTATAGCCCTCACTTTTTGCTTAAAGCGACTGGACGGTTTACTGAATGCTTTCAACTGTCTGAATGTCCCTTGGGAGTCAATTTGTGCACAAATTGGATATAGTGGATCTGTACTCAAAAAAGAAACGTCCCTGTAAAATTTCTAGTTCGTAGATCTCATTATTTAAAAAAAGGAAATTTTTATTTCTTATGCTCCCGTACACCCCGCCCCCACTTGGTAATCGGATTGCGTAAAATTTGCTCTTGCGGATTTGTGTTCAACAAAAGAAACAAACCTATCAAATTTCACGTCTGTAGATCTGTTTCTTTTAAACGAATTTTTTTATTGACGACGCCTCCTACAATTCCGCTTGAGAGTTGGTTTCTGTAAAATTCGTTTTTAGCGTACCCCTACTCAACAAAAGAAACATGTCTGCCAAATTTCTGTCTGTAATCAAAATTAATGTAAGTTCAATTGTTCAAAAACGGGATTGCTTTTTTTTATTTATAATGCCCCCGCCACTCTTCTTGTAAGTGGATTTCCAAGAAACTTTTTCTTGGATCTTTATTTATCAAAAGAAACATGTCTGCTGAATTTCAACTCTGAATAGTTCAAAAACGGAAATGTTTGTCTATAACATCCCCTTAACCCAGTGTTTCTCAAACTGTGGGGCGTGCTCCCCTCGGGGGTCGTGACAACTCTACAAGGGGGCGCGAGCATATTGAAAAGTCGAGAACAAAAGATTATATAAAAAAAAATTATTAATTTACTGAAAGAGTGTGTGTAAACAAACAAAATACATTTTGATATAATAAATAATAAAATAATTAATTTTATAATTAATTTGACAATTCTAAGTTTAAAACAAGTTTATTAATTACCAGTGACCCCATGGGTTTGTCATATATATAATTTATAACAAAAATTAACACTTACCGTTATAATTTTTGTACGGTTTATAATTAAACCTTGACTACCGATCATAAGTTTCACGATTCGCTTCCAAATGCCAACCGTTTTCCACGTAGGCATGCGTATGTGATGTATTGGGGGAGGAATAAAGGAGCAAAAATAATCTAGAATAAGTAAATCCTTCGCAAACACGGTCAAGGTCTTTTTATTGCATTCCAAAGTCTTGGAATACTTTTACGGATAGCAGTGCATAGAAAAAATCGTACTTCAGAAAGACGTATATATACGTCTGGAGAAATAAAGGCTTTGGCTTAGCGAGAAGTTTATATACAAGGGGGCGGGGGTGCTTAAGAGGTTAAAGTCGCATCTTAATTTTAACGTATATATTATATTATTGAATTCAGTACATTGTTATTGTATGGGGAGGGGGGGCGCTAGGAAAATAATGATTGAATATTGGGTCGCGAGTATTGCAACTTTGAGAAGCACTGCCTTAACCTCCTTGGGAGTTGAATTTCGTAAAACTCGGTAATTGACTTCTACTCAAAAAAAGAAACATGTCTGTCAAATTTCAAGTCTATATGTTAAATAGTTTCGGAGACTTCGTGATAAGTCAGTGAGTGAGTCCCTTTTCTCATTAGTCTCCGCTTTATCATACAGTTGTTGCTAATGCCACCTTTCTGACGGACATACTAATATAATGGAAGTTATTATTAACATACTTATTCGAATAATACAAATATTTATTTTAAATCATGAAGTCTTCATTTAAGATAAGAATTTCCATTAGCAGTTTTTTCTTACACTTGTGTACATCTCATGCAATTTTTAAATCAGTAATTCTTCAAATACAACATCAATTCCCGTACCGATCGCTTAACCATCACCAGTGATCTCTTAGAGAATATGTTTTCTCGATCTTAAGTTTAGTTTTACAATATGGCAGGTTTTAGAAAAAAAACAATCAAATAGTGGAATTCATTAATCAATAGAAATTTCAGTTCATCTCCAGATCCCTTTTTCCAAATGCTACGCAAGTCTTTTTAACACTTACGAATTATTCATTTTATTACGCTGCTAGTAAAAATAATCAAAAATATGTAATTTTATTCAGACATTGCCTTCAGAAACCGTTGGGTATAGTTTCCATTTGTCATTCTATATTCAGAAAATAATAGTTGAGAATTATTTTTTAAAAAATGTTACAAAATTTGTTTTCTTTTCTAATAAAAATAATACAATAAAAAAAAAGAAAATTGAGATTTACATTTATACCGATAAAAACGAACGCTTGAGAAATATAACGTGTAATATACATGGTTTGTAAATGAGCATATAATAATAATAAAAAAACTAAGTGTGATATTTCAAAGGTTGCTTAAAGAGGTTTTTTTTCCCTTTAAAAAAAACATTCAAGAAATTAGCATGATTGCCCCAATGGTCTAAAATAACAAATTAAAAAAAAAGATTGAATAATGTGCAAAGAACAGCACAATTTGCTTAAACGAAAAACATTTTTAATTGTTAATATTTAACATCTCCGTTTGCTTTAATAATGTCATGTACAGGATTTGGCGCAGTATGCATTAATATTTGTTGAAAATTACACAATCAAATTTATGTTTTTTACACTTCAGTATGTTGTTTCCACACCACATTACACATGCTTTACACAGTGGTGTACACAGATCTCTTTAAGTTGGGAAAAAACATTCTAAAAACATGTAAATAAAAGCGCCGAGGGATAATATCTATGGCAACAATTAAAAATCTGTTGGTCTGAGAGCGGGGAAGGGAGTTTAACTTCTATATTTCCCCCTTGTGTACGTCACTGGTTCTACATATTGTAACTGGTTTAAATTTGGTAAATTGAGAGGTCATAGAAACCGATGGATTTTTTGTAGCAAGCAATGGTAACTGTAGACGTGTGGCAAGATGCAGTCTTCTTGAAAGGTAAAGATAACTTAAAATGTATACTTGTGTTTTCCGATGATGGAATTATAAACTGCTCAAGCACTTTTTGTAGACTTTGGAATTTATTCTTCCTATCAAAATACATTACTTCTAAGTTTTGTAATGGCATCCCCCCCCTGGGGAAGCCTCCTCCTCATCCAATCGACCTAAATCTGTGGAAGGTAAGGATTGATGACCCAGACTAACCCTGGTGAATTCAATTTATTATGACCTAAGATAATATTCCAAGACCAGCAAATTATAAAGCGAATCTTTAGAGTGATATAATAAGAGCTCAAACCCTATGTGAATAAGCACACGAAATCTGAATATCTTAACCTTACTCAATGTTATCTTAAAAATCCTAATTTTCTTAATTTATTCTAATACTTAAAGTCCGAACTTTAGTCACGCGGCGAAATTCGGATCCTTACCGTAACAGAGCACTTCTTTCAGTGACTCAGATCCTTTTCCTTCTAATCTACGATTATTAAACTTCAACTATATATACACTAGCTAATCTGCACATAAAGGTTTCTTCTTGAGAGGGATGGCTGTGAAATAACGCGATTTCTGGCCGAAAGATTCCCCAAGAGGATTAATAGAAATTCTCGTAAAGCCCCGTTACAGTCAGGGTCGTTCCTAGGGTATCGGCCGCCATCGTGCAAACACCTAATGTGCCGCCACCCCCAGAGAACTTTTCATATTTTGACTAATACTTAACGTTGACGTTAAAAACTCATCTACTTATGTAAGAATAAGAAGTAAAACACATTAATAATAATTCAAAAAAAATATGAAGTGCAAAACTTAATTTTTTGGCCAGGGAATGAGTTATATAATATAGCGAAAAATACTTTAACGAAATAATAAACTAACAAAAATATAACCTTCAAAATAAAATAAAAACATTTTATAATTATAAACGCAAAACGACAGAATTTACTCAAAAAATACAATCTAATAAAAATAAATACTAAGGCACAAATTTCGCGAAATGGAAAGTATATAAATCAGTCCTTCTACTAAGACTAAAAAATAAACTATATCGTAAATCCGGTATGTAACGCGCACTTTAAACTCAAAAAATAATAAAATCAAAATTTACAGGTGTGCGTTATAAGTCGGGTATAAAAATGAGATTTTTAAACATACAAAAAGATAAGCATAGAAAAAGATTAGACTTTTGCATATATCGAAATACTGTTTCTGTGAAAGAAATAGCATTCCTCATGAACTTTTAAAGAGTAATGATTCTGAAAATACACTATTTTTTTACTAAAGCTTGGAATAATACTCGAATAAAGGACTTCAAAACATAAGATCATTGTACACATGCATTTCAGGTTTCTTCGTAAAAAAGGGTGTACGGTTTATACGGCGAATATAAGTAGGGGCACGTTTTATACGCCGGATTTTACTCTAACTATAAAATAAATTTTCGGGCTTTTTGAGAAGCAAATTTGTTAATAGTTTCGGTTAAATCAATTTTTTTCTGAGATTTCGGATTCAATTGAGATTATGGCCAAATCTGAAAGAATTTCTTGTGTCATATTATTTCTCAAGTAATTTTTAATTTATTGAAACTTCTTTCACCGGAAGCTGCAGAAACAGGTAAGGTTAAAAATGCAGGTTATTAATGCTAGAGCGAAATTGGGAAAACAGGGAATAAGATCATTTTTCACTATAATTTCTAAAATCTCAGTTGGCTGTTTTTTTACCAGGAAAAATATCTTTGAATGAAGTTATTTCATTGAAGAGCTGTATACCGTCTTTTTCTTAATTTGGAATTTCTTTTTTATTTTCTCTTATTGTTCTGTCAATAGTTTTTTTTCAAAAGTTCTTCAGAAAGTGGATAAGATGTGTACCAGTTTCCTTCTTTAAAAGATTTTGTGTCTCTACACATAAGACATTTATTTTCAACAGTGTCGCCCTCTTCTAAATCTGGATCGATTTCAGTGGAGGAATCATATATAGTTGCTGTTATACTCTTCGTCATTTTATTCTTCCTCATCATAAACGTGAAGAGAATTTCTTCATCCGAAAATATACTGTTGTACTATATCTCTGTTAAATACTGTAACTACACTGCTGGACAATTGCTAAGGACGGATAACACTATCATCCATAGCAACCACAAAATGAAAGGAAGCAAAAGGTGGAAAATTAGAACAAGTGCGGGATATTAGTAAGAAGAAGTATGAGTATGCAAATTTTTTTCCACGTCTGTTCATCACGTGATAGCGTTCATAAGAGCTTTAAAGGTTTTGACGCGTGTGGACAGTTGTTGTTTCAAGTCAAAGTTTTTACAGGAAAGATTTAATAAACGAACTTAAAATTTTTGGCATGTCTTCCCGACATCACATAGATGATTTTATGCGTGGCCGAATTATTGGAAAGATCAAAGAAGGGCGAAAAATAACAGATGTTGGCAGGCAGTTCGACATCGCTCACAGCGTTTTTCACGGCTGTGGAAGTCATTTAAAACTACTGGAATGTGTAGTAGACGGCACGGGGGAGGTCGTGTTAGAAGTACGACGCCTGCAGAAGACAGATATATCGTCCTATCAGCAAAAAGGAACAGGCACACCACAGCTCAGCAGGTGGCAAATCAGTTTCTTGATGCCTCAGGAAAGCAGATCTCCCGAAAAACTGTTGCCAGACGTTTGAAGGGAGGAGGACTATACGCACGCAGACCTGTTGTGTGTGTCCCATTGACCAGACGGCACCGTACTGCCCGTTTGCAATGGTGTCGTGAGCATCACAATTGGACTGAACAGGACTGGGCATGCGTACTATTCTCAGATGAGAGTAGGTTCAGTCTGTCATCGGATTGTAAACGCCAACTGATCTGGCGCGAGAGTGGGACTGCTTATCGTCCAGAAAATATCCAGGAAAAGGACCGATATCCGACATGCAGTATCATGGTGTGGGCTGGCATCATGATCAATGGCCGCACGCGCCTACATGTGGTTGCGAATGGGACTATGACGGGCCAACGATACATTGATGAAGTTCTACTTCCTCATGTTCATCTTTTCCGTGGTGCTGTCGGTGATAAATTGGTTTTTATGGACGACAACGCAACATGTCATCGAACACTCACTGTTCAGGATTGTTTAGACAGCGAGGGTATTCAACGTCTCGTATGGCCAGCGCGTTCTCCAGATCTAAACCCCATTGAAAATGTGTGGGATACTTTGGGAGGCAAGTTGCTGGTCGAAACTATCCTCCGACAAACAAGAACACCCTCATCCGTGCACTCACAGAAGAATGGGATAAATTGCCTCAATTGCTGCTGGATAATGTTGTGCAAAGTAATGTGGAATGTTGCATCACACTCCACGGTGGACATATCCCGTACTGATACCTTTCTTTAAGGTGCCTGCTGACTTTTAGATGCATTGTTCCATTTCTCCGTACGCAGATCAAATGAACATTTTTTTTCTTTCAGATGTTTCACAGCTTTTGTACTTTCCAAAACAATAAATATTCTTTATTCTAATGTCTGAACAGTGTGGCAACTATAGTTTATCCTACTAGGCCTCATGTCTCGCTTAATGTTATGCTACATAGCAATTTGTGATCCGTCCTTAGCAATTGTCCAGCAGTGTATTAAATTTCTTAAATATCACATTTCTTCATCATAACTACAATAATACGCCATAGCATAAGGAATATTTAAAACATGCTCATGCATTCAGAACTGTAGCGGCGATTCAAGCGCAGGAAGTGACATACCCGAAGAGGCGGTATCCAAAAATAAATATTTAGAATTCGCCTACATGCTAAGCCCCCTCAAAGGATATAACCTTGAAGTCAGCTACACGAGAAACTATTCATTTTCCAAAAAAGGTTTAGAAAAAGCGTTTAAAAAAAGGTAGACGGTGGATATGACATACCCTGCGCGGGAAGTGCCGGGTTAAAACTGAGAAAGATCTCTGACCTGATGCATTCTATATCGGTATAGTTAAAAATATTTTTAAAAGTATCTCTACATTAGGGAAAGTCGAGACCGTTTTCCAACTTCAATGCTTGCACAAAGTCTCGGGTCTGCCCAAGGGATGATTTCCGATTCCGAGTCATATAATTTATTTCTCTGTAGCAGTGTGGAAGGAATTTCTATGAATGCTTGAAAATAAAGTTATAAATTTTGAATTAAAAATAACAAAATTCTTTTTTAATCGAATCTAAATTTCCAAACTTTTTAAAGTTTTCTATTTATTATTGCGAACTGTAAATTTATTCCATGAAATATTTAGAAAATTAAAATAATATAATCTTAAGCTTTTTAATTTTTTTTCCAAACTCTCAAAAATTGCATTTCATTTCTTTTCAAATTTTCTGACTGAATTATGAAATTTCTGATTTAATACAAACATATTTTGTTTAATTCTTTTATTCTTTATAGAAATCATAGTTTCATTTCTAGAACAAAATGTATAGCTTATAGCTTCCAGATTACTTTCAAAATTATTAAAATATCTCCACCAAAAGTAAGCTTTCAAAAATTCTAAGGTGTTTTTTTTAAAAAACTAGAAACACAATAACAATACTCTGAATTTGTAAAGTTTCTAATTATAAGTTAATAAAACATTAATAATATTATTATATTTATTTGCTTGTTTCTTCAAATATCTTAATACTTTGAAACTAAACAGAACAGTAAAACATTTCTAGAATAATTTGAAATTTCTAAGATAACTCAAAACCTTTTGACAAAGGCCACAATATCACAAAAGAAATCTAAAATTTTTTATATAACTAAACTTATATTTCAATTACATTAAAAATACTCAAGATTATACAACCTTACTACTTATTGAATAATTTTTCACATTTCTGTTTTGTTTGAAATCACTTATCTACTTTATAAATTGTTTTTATCATATTTTTATTTCTGTAATGCATTTTACTATCACTTTAATTAAATAGTTTTATACTACTAGGAGCAACTAAAAAAAATATTACCTATATTTTTTTCTACGTTTATTATTGTTCTGTAAAAATAAATCTTTCATTAAATGCTTTTTATAAGAAATTCTGCAATAGTTCTGACATTCTTATAGTTGCCTTTTTTAAAGATTTTAAATATTGCTATAGATCGTTGTAAATGAATTTTGATTAACTCTATTAGAAGCATACAGAATTCTATACAATATTTTAGAGAAATTATATGATTTTAATGTATTTTTATAATTAATGATACACATAACTAGCTATTAGGTTGCATTAAATATTCTTTCGGCCGTGGGTAGCCTAGTGGTTAGAGCACTGGACTCCGGACCGGAAGGTCTGGGTTCGATGCCCATACCGCCAAATACTCTCCGAGTACACACGGAGTACATGCTCGTTAAATCAATGGGTCCAAGAGTCTTGTGGGCTGAATTACGAGTGCAGGAAACTGGAGAGAATTTCCCTCCACTTCAGTTCCATGCCTAAATTGTGGAGGTGGAGATAGATGGTGGCAACATCTATCGTAATGTTCTATCGTCCCTTCGGAAATTTCACAGAGCTAAATCATACTGTCACCTGTATGGTGCTAAAGGCCAACGACAGGCGTACATCTAGCCCATAGCCACGATGAATTTCGTGGGTCTCGATCTGACTATGTCATACAGAGGGCATTAGCAACAACGACAACAAATATTCTTTCAAATTCTCTGGGCAAAAGATCTTAATCAAGAAGGTATCATATTAAAATCAGTCTTAAAATAGCAATAAATGCGAAAAGGAAAAAAGAATTTGTGCTTTTAAAATCCAGTCTTACAAAATAATGGCTCTCTTAGCAGTCTTAGAGTATATTAGAAAAATTATGTGTTTATTTCACATGTTACCCCAATAAAAAATGTGTGTGTATCTTTAAGTTAACTTAACATATTTTATTTCTTTGAAAAAACTCTTTTTACAGTTTGAAGCAATTTGAATTAAATATTTAGAAATTATAGATTGGCTCATTTATTACTAAACAAAATTATCATAATACGCTATGATATTACAAACAAAATCATCAAAATAAATATAACTACGTTTTCTTTCAATTTTGATCTATTGTTAGGATTCTTTTAGGTATGGTAAATAATTAATGAATGTACTCAAAAGCTCATTAGTTTTTTTTGTATTTTAAATGAACTACAACCGTTTTTCGTAAGTGACTAAAGAAATTATTTTTACATGAGAGGCAAATAATATTCTTTCATTTGAATAACAATGTCAATTGAAAATGTTTTAAGAAGATTACGGTGCGTTCAAGTTACGAAAACATACACTTAAAAATGTTAATAAAGATGAAAGTATTCTAAGAAACTGATGACAGTTATTTATATTTATCTATGTAAAACGAAAATAGTAATATCACAAATGCAACAAAATATTTTTTTTCACTTTATCTTACGCCATGATTAAAATACCTGGGCATTAAATCTTAAAAATCAAAAAAGAGAGTTTGAAAGTGAAAATATAGTTACCTTTTTTGTTGTTCCGATTTTTTTTCTTGTCTGTATAAGCACAGGAAGCAAAAAGAAATTAATTCGAAAGTCAAATTGACGCAAAATTTCCTCACTTTTCTTCGAAAAGGGGTCTTTATTTCTGAGGGTCATTCTACCCCATTCTTTTCATTCGTCCTTAAGCATTTCATAAATCTTGATCGTGTTTTGCATCACTTTTGTCCGATGTGTCGAAATTCTTCCTGTAACAAATTTTTTTTATTGCAACACCAAATACGGATATATACCCTGAAGCTCGCTGGAAACGCAAAAATATGGAGATTCACCGCTTAAAAGGGTACTATTTCAACCCTGAATACTCCAATACAATCTGTCTGCACTGCCACATTCTGACTCATTTTTGTTTTGCAAGTATATAGAGGATTTGTCTTGGGCATACGTGATTGAGAATCACGTTCACCTAGTCGTTCTATTGTAGTAGACAACTTCCTTGTTCTTCTTAATCTCTACTTATAAAATCTCAGACTCTGCAAACATTTATTATTTTTTTTTATTTTATTATTTTTTTTATCACGATACGTTTAAACAATCTGTCTCGTCTTAATGTTGTGATTTATTTGCACGAATACTTTTTAAAATTTTGATTTTTTGAATATATATATATAAACTTTTAAAGTTTTTTACTCACGACTCCTTGACATTTTTTTTCTTTCCGTAGTCTTCGATTTGTCAAGCCCCTCGCTGCTTAGATTTACAAACGTATTCTTAATAAAATGTAGTATCTCTTCCGCGTGTCCCATTTTTCAATTTATACTATTAGTTCACACTCTCCCTATACATATACATATATATCTTGTTCAATTTTTCAATCGCTAATAAGTTACTTTTTATTCATTCACTCAAGTTCAAATACATTTTTTTAAACTTGTAGTGGATGACACTTGATGTTAATGCAGTGTTTTCAAATATTAATTCATTAATAAAGTTTATGAATAAATAGTAACAAAAATAATTGTCTAACACCATATATAAAAAGAAAAAGCACTCGTTGTGTCCTTGTAGTTAGGACCGGACCGTGACCTTCGGGGGCCTAGGACAAATGATATCTGGGGGCCCCTAAACAACTCAAATTTTTACCCTTTTCCTAAAAAAAATTTTTTTCCGGGAAAATTTAAAATATTCGACACTTAAGGGTTTTCTTTTTTTAATTTTTTTCAAACGATTTAAATACGTTATAAGCAATAACATAATTTACAAAAAACTTTTCTACACTTTTGTGCTGCCAATTCTTTTATTTGCTGATCACTTTTTAAGTCTTTGGTGAGATCAGCATTAATAGAAAGAAGTGATAAATAATTAAGCCTAGTATTTGTCATTGTTGTCCTATATTTGTTTTCTATATAAGACATTTTAGAGAACGCACGCTCCACTTTACAAACAGTAATAGGGAGCGTTATAAAAATCTTGAATATGGTAGACAAATTTGGAAAAATGTCCACAAATTTCTCTCCAAAAATTAAATTGAATATATCACTACAAGTATAGGACTCTTGCTCAGCTTGTTTTAGATAAGTTTTGAACTGAACACCTTCATTTACTAAATGTTTGGTCTGCGTCATCTGAATAGTAATCAATAATAGCGCGTGCACTGTCCAGGTCGACTTTCTTCTTACGTTGATCGTACAAATAAATCAAAAAATTTACTTTCTTATTACATTCTGCATATGCTTGACTTCTTGTATTTAAATCAAGAATTAGCTTATCTAACGCAACATTAAGCGTGTCTCTAAAATTTTCCTGTTCCATACGCAGCCTTTTCCATGGATTTATCCACAAATTTAGAATTAACCCGTCTCTTATTCACATCGCTATATTCTGTTTTTATACTAGGATTTAATATTTTTGGCTGCGTCTTGATACTCCTTTAGTCTTTGATCTGATTCCTCTCGTACATTGCTTATAAACGTTTCTAACGAGATAATTAATTAACTTTCCCTTCATTTAGATGTCAGAACCAGGAGTCTATAATTTTTTGTGTTAACTGAATTAAATCTTTCAAAAAATTTTTCCCAAAATATAATTAAAATGGCAATTTCGAGTTTTGTTAATGTATTAAATAAATTTACTGCATCTTTTCGAAAATCAATTTGCTCATTTTCATTGTCACTAAATGTCTTAAGAATATTCAGGATATTACCATAATTACCTTTTAAGTCTTCAACCGCATCGTAGTGGCAAGACCATCTGGTTTGACTTAAACTTTTTTAAGGTAAATTCAGTTTAATTTCACGATTTAGAAGTTCGCACTTATGGGTCGAAGCAGAGAATAAAACATATTTGTTACACTAAGTTCACGATTTCAGTTACAACCTTAACTCATTTTTTGCACCAACCAGATTAAGAGAATACGCAGTACGTGGCACATAATTAGGAAATTCATTTTTTTTCTTTTAGAATAGTTTGCACATCATTATATAGACCGGACATATTGGCAGCGTTATCAAATGACTGTCCCCTACAATTTTCCAATAGCAGTCCATTTGTTTCTAAAATTTCTTGTAGAGAATAAATTAGTATAAGCCAGTGTGACTACTAATCTTAATTAATGACACACATCTTGAATACATTTTTTCCCGAAAACAATACCGTAGTATAATAACAAGTTGGTCATTGTGGGACAAATCTGGTGTTTAATCCATCATAATTGAATAGTACTTTGTGTCATCGTTATTATTTACTTGAGTGGTAATTGTACTAATGATTTGTGTTTGCCCATGATCTCAATTATTTGCTCATACAGTAGAACATCGTTTATCCGAATCAATTGGGACTGGACACCGTTCGGATACGTGATTGTTCGGGTAACCGAAAACCGAATGCGATCCATGCAGTACATGAAACCGGACACTATAAGAATATTGAAAATTATCACATGCGGGAAATGTGCTTCAAGAAAGAGCAAAATAGTTGCAAAATGTGTGTCACAATTTTACCTTGATTGTGGAAAAAAAATTACTTATTTTTCGCTGGAACTATAGTACACCTTCGTTTTTTCGCTTCAAGGTCTCTGAAAAAACTGGTTCGGATATTTGACGCTTCAGATAATTGACGTTCGGATAAACGACGCTCTATTGTGCATTGTTTTTGATAAGTACGATATTAATGATTTTGGTCGTAATGCTCGCTGTTCAATATGTTCATGAATGAATGGGCCGAACTCTTCTAGCGGTTCCAGGGCACCCTTAAAATTATCCTTATGAGGAGAACCAAAATCTTCCTCGGTACCTCTAAATGGTAAACCTCTTATAGCCAAATACTTTACTATCGCAAGAACACTTTTGAGAACATTGTGGTAATATTCTGTATCTTTTCTTAGTTGCTCCTTTAACTGTTTATCTAAAGCAGACTTATTTTCTTTTCATGTCAACCAAACTAACATTGAATTTTTATGCTTAATAGAATTTTCATGATTTTCTAAACAACTTGTTATGTGTTTCTAATAAGAAAAGCCGGTTGTGTATTGAGAATTTGTTTTAGAAAAAAGTTTGTAGGCCAAACAAAAAACACTACCAACTCTTGTTGAATAACATAGCCAAGATATTTCCAGCACGTGACCATTTTTAAATTTTTCAATGAAAGGATTATTCGAAAATGATCACTTTTATTCTCTTACAGAAAAAGAATATATATTGTTTGGATCTTTATTTTGAAAATAACTCATTTCACATGTGAAAGAATATAATCAAAAAAATTATTACTTAGCGATTTAGACCACGAACCCACGTCAACGTATTTTTCAAACTCAAGCCCAATATTTTCTAAACACTTTTTGGTCGGGACATTACTGATGTCCTCTGGCTGAACAATATCTTTTTCAGAAGGCTGCTGGTAATCGAGATTTTGCATATTTTCATCATTAATATTTACTTTTTGGGTTTTTCACTTTTTTTAGCTAATTCCCTTTCCTTTTCGCTTGTTAATGTATCTGCGTTTGTTGTATTCTTATTGGATTGTTCCGTTATTAAAAAAAGTTGAAATTTTAACATATTTAATTTTTCTTTTTCTCGATTTAAGAATATACAGTACCCTTTTTTAAGAATTGCTTTGGGAGATAATAACAGTAAAAATAATTTATGTTTTATATTTAGATTATACATATTATTAAGCTGATTCTGTGAGTAAAAAGTCAGTTTGACCATCCATTATTTCACAATTTAAAAAAATTAAGAATTTTTTGTTTTTTCTAACTTTTATAAAATACTCAATTTTTAAAATTGTTTAGTAATTTTAATTTATTTATTTCCTTGTATTTTGAAATCAAAAGTTAGTAAGAATTTGAAAAACTGTTCCCTTGTTGATTTTTAATAATTATTTTTATGATTAAACCTGGAAAAAACATGAAGTTTTTTAAAATATTAACTTAAGAATTTTTTAAAGAAATAACTCAAGATCTCAGACCTATATATATAAATCTATACTAACTTTTAAATAGATACGTTTGGGAGTACATACAAAAAAATTTCAAAATTCTATCTTCAATAGAAAAAAGCTTTAGGAAAAACACTTATATCTTCAAAATTAAAACTCTGAAAAAAAAGCATTTAAATTTTGTAAAGGCATAAAACATAAACTTATAAGCTCTAACTTTTTAAGATGTTATTTCCCAATGTGTAATTTCTACATTAAAACACTACTTTAGTTTAATGATTGAAAACATTTTTTTCTAATTCAAAATATATTTTTGCTTAATATTGATAGCATTTGTTACCTCGACAGGTAATTCAGCTTGATCCTAACTTATTATTTCCACAAAAGTTTTAAAACACAAAGCATTTATGTACACAATAATACTACTACTAATTTAAGCTGAAAATCACCAGCTTGTACATAAAATTAAATTTTTTTAAGTTTTAATTTGAGGCAGTTTAGCAAATTTGAGGTGTATTTTATAGTACTGCAGTATGTTTATTATAATGGAGTTTGGTATATAATGGAAATATTCAGTTTTATCTGCATTACTTGTATTTAGAATACTTATATTCGGAAGTCTTATCGCAGTATCAATTGAGGGCATTTTTAGATGTATCATTATCAGTAGTATTCCATCCCTTCGAAATATTGCATCTTATAACAACCTGAGGAACTTTTGGCCTTGGCATTTTCTCAAATGAAAAAAAATGATAATAAAGCTTCTAATTTATATAAACTATTTCTTAAACAAAAATTGTCCTTGAAATCAATCTGAATTAAGTAACTCTGACAACTCAAAACATAATCAAGCTGAAATGATTCTATTAATGAAAATTGAAATTAATAACCACATTTCACACTGAAAGAGTTCATTGTACTCAAAAATATTTCTAATTACTTTAAGAGTGCTTTAAAATGAAACCGAAACCAAAACCTAAACTGAGAAAACTTCAAATATCTGAAAAAAAAAACTAAATTGTTATCAGATTTGAAATATGGTGGCAAGCTGCACAATGATATGAGCCACACGAAAATGCAAAAATGGGGTATATTTTAGAATTGTGGGGTACTGCCTTAACAGAAATTTTCGGTTTTGCACTCCACTTTTATGTTTTCTCTGCCAGACTTATTTATATTGCTAACTAAGGACTTGATTTTCCTGAAAATAAATTTAAAAGTTTAGGTCATAAAATTACGATAACTCAACCGACTGTGCTTAATAAACTAAAAATATTCTAACAAATTTTCACAAAACAATATAACATATTTCTGAGATAGTTAAAAAAAGTATACCTAGAGTTTATTTTAAAAAAATAAAAAATCCTTATCTATACTCGTTAAAACCTAAAACGCTTATTATTATTTATTGGTCCATCAGTTTAAAGGGGTTTTTATAAAAATAAACTTTTAGAATTATTTGTCCCACTTAAATATTGTTTTTCCGACGTCATCCATTATTTGCTGTCGCTACCTATACTTAAAAAAAACGATTTATTACGAAAATCAAGACCACTTTAATTTTATCCATAATATTCACGGGAAAAAGCCATAATCCACATAAAATGATTGTTAATTTTTTCCCATCCTAAAGACGTAATTAAGTTATTCATCACAAATCTTAAGACAATATACATATTTACGGGAAATCTTGATGTTTCCAATCTTTGAAAAAAATGAAAAAACCCAGAAAATACTTGATCATAACTTTAATATCTTCCTACTTAAATAATTTAGAAATGTTTATTGCTTTGTAATGAACGGGCCGCCCCCATTCATCGTGTTTGGGAGTTAGAATAAAGATCAGCCATAGTCAGAACAAATCTAGTTTAACATTCCTTTGCTAAATTTCGACAACCCAGGGTAGGAAATGTACACTTCTATAAAGTATAGGAGCAACTATACACGGTAGAAAGGATACTTAATAATTTATAATGATTCAATTAACTTACGCTTAGAACTCTTTGGTGTGATCTGAATTGCAGTAATTCCTTTCTCGGCTATTCAACCTCTGATCGGTATTATTCAATTATAACTTATTGACAAAATCGTCAATTAACTATCTTAAATATTAAGCAATTAATCGTCGAGCTACTCTCGACTGGCTTTCAGCCACGTCCCGTTAATCACTAACTTCTATCATAACTCCTAACATCTCTCTCTCTCTCTCTCTCTCACATTAATTTAAAATGCTTAAATATAAGCCTTCATTTATAGAAACCGTGTCTTCTTCTTTGGGAAAAAGTTTTCAATAGAACAACATTTAAAAGTAAATTTCCCCAAGATGATTAGTGAGAGTTTCGCGGATAGACCCGTTACAACTTTATACAGGAAACTTGAATAAACAGATACCTAAGTATCTTTTAATTTCAGGTATTATGCACAGGACACAGCACCAAATCAGTATATTATTGTAACTTAGAATTATTATTGCACAAAAATAAATGACTACAGAGATAGTGCCACTACGTTTGTATAAATGCTCGATGTTCGTCGGTGCCACTCTATGATAGAGCCTCCGTCTATTAATTATTAATTTCTGCCTATTCGGTGGTAGGATGGAAGAACAAAAGTAAATTGCTCTTGCTCTCGAAAATAATTTTATATGGGGTATTTTGGGTGTTTTATTTTTTATTTGTATTTTTTTACTGGTTTCTAATTTTATTACTATTTTGATGGCAAGCAGCTTTTTCAGTTTGTTATCTTCTACGGTGAACGGGACCCCACCCTAGAATCAGGGGGCCCTGGGCTGCAGCCCATTTAGCCCATACGTCTTGCCTGTAGTGCAATGGATAGCGCGCGCGCTGGACTTCTAATCCAAAGGTCGTGGGTATGAATCCACCTGAGCGGGCTTAATTTCTGAGAATGTGCTTTCTTTTTACTATGTTTTTTTTTTTTGGAATAATTAAATTTAATTGATGAATAAATAATAACAAACAAAAATAATAGTCCAACACCATATACAGAAAGGAAAATGGAAAATTGTAAGGAAAATCCTTTTCTATTTTGGCACTTTATATTGGGATTCTCTCATATGTATATACATATTTATATTAATTGTAATTATTTAATAAAAAGTAATTAAATTAAATTTTTCTTTATTGACCTAAGTAGAAATTAACTTAATTTTTTTATATTACTTATAATTCCCATTTAACTAGGGTACTTTCAAACAAACTTTTATAGACTACTAGCTTATTATTGCAAATTAATTTATCAAAGTGATGATAAAATTGAACAGATATTCTAATGTTTTGAATTGGAGGTGTATTTTTATAATTTCTCTCATTTCTGCAGATTTCTTTTATTACAAAAACGATTTCATTGAAAATGGAAAAGGTTTTTTTTTTATCAAATTAGGTTTTAATCACTCTAAATATAACCATGGTAGAATAGTGGTCCTGGTCACGAACTCGAGGCCTTCGCTGTTCAGTTGTGGGTTCGAATCTGTTGCCTATGAAGACGTCCATTTAGAGGGGCTAAATCTGTCACGGCTAAAAGTCCTCTTGTTGGTGGAGTGTGGAAGTGTAAAGAATGGGTTACCAGCTCTGATGTTCTCCTCATCACTTGATCGTGCTTCAAAATATCGAGATGCTTTGCCAATGGCCCTAGCGTTGCTTTGGAGCAAGACCAGGGCCACTTTTATGCTTAAACACGCTAGGCACGTGCCTAGGGCACAAAGAATTGGAGGATGAAAAAAGAGAAGAAAAATTAAAATTACAGCGAACGTACTACCTTCTAGCAAATCGTGAGAGAAAGATTTTTACCCTCAAGAGACTAAAGACTGAAATGAGATATACTATGGAAAATGAAAAAGCTTGTTTGATGTTGCTATGCACTCAAAATAATATTGCAATGGAGATTTATTACAATGCAGTTATTAATGATTTTCTCAAAATCAAGTAATGTAAAAAAAAATTTCAAGTCAATTCCTACTTAGATCAGCAAAGAAAAAATTTATTTTAGCTACTTTTTATTAATAGTTACAATTAATATATATATATGTATATACATAGGACAGAATCACAACATATTAAGTGGTAATTAATTTTGATTAATAACCATCTAAGTATCGTATTGTCATCCAAAACAATCGTGTATATAAAATTTCAGTTCAACTGAATGCTTTAAAACGTGAAAGAAAAAAAACATTTCAAGTTTTGACACAAGTCACCAAAAATGATGCCAACGTGGCTGTATTTGTAATTCTTTAAATAATTAGTTTTAATCAATTAATTTTTACTAATTATAATTAAATTGTTGCATTGTAATCCAAACTAAACTTGTTTATAAAATTTCAGCTCAATCGAGAGCTTTAAAATGTATCTTATTAACGATTGAAAATTCCACCAATATAAATAAATAAACAAACAAACAAATAAATAGAGATTGTAAGCTAATAGTAGGAATTCAAAAATCATTCGTTTTTTGAAGAAAATCTTCGTTGTACAAGTACAATGAAAGTGACTCAACAAAGAATGAGGATGTCAAAAAGTAAAAATTAATAAAGTGATAGACAATGTAAAAGAGGATAATTAACGAGTTGAAAACAGTTCATATAATAATGGATACTCTATACTGTAATTGCAAAGGATTTCATTAATTTACTGTATTACACTCATGTCCATAACTTAAAGATAATTCAGAATCACACAGAAATTGAACTCTAAAATAAAAATTTCACCTGTAGAATTATCACAGTTAATTCACATCTTGAAGAAGAATATGCAAATTACAGAGTCGCGCAACCACCAGATGGCGCGGATAGTACGTCACCACGTATCTGACAAAAGTGTAAAAGATGAACGTAAATAAGAAATTGTGGCAAAGAAGTAAAATTGTTCGCCTCCAGATACGTGCGGTGGTCAAGCGCTTTAAATGACACGTCTCCACTTTCCGTCACAGTCCAAAAATAGTCGACGCACACTGCCTATAATTATGTCACAAAGGTCAGAAGCATTTGGATGATTTCTTACGTGGTTGTTGGTGCCGTGAATTATTGGACGACTGGAATGTGGACGTACCCAACTGGAAGTATCCGAGCAACTTGGAATCTCCCAGAGTGTCATCTCCAGGCTTTATACGCCCCTAAAAGTCGATTCCACGTCTTAGATGATGGTCATCAATGTGAGTACGGCGCTCGTATGTTTTACAGTTGCGCAACTAATATGGTCACCCCCTTCGAAATTACAACGCCGAATGAGGACCTTCTGGTATATATATTTTTTGCGACAGAGTGTATATATATTTGGCAGTTACTGCCAAAAGAAACAGACGGAGCACAGCATCAGACCTGCCTCGTCAGCTCTCTTCAGCTACCGGTACGACAGTTTTAAGGCAGACCTTGTACAGATGCTTAGGGCACATTGGTCTATATGCTCGTAGGTCTGTCAGATGTTTTCCACTTACCGCAACTCACTGTCGCCTGCGATTAACCTGGAATAGAGAGCATGCATTGTGGACACCACAACAGAGGTCTTGTGTGATGTTTTACGATGAGTCCAGATTCAGTTTGCAATCTGATTCTCGCCGGACTTTAATATGGAGAGCGCCAGGTACCCGTTACCACCAAGAGAACACTATTGAACGACACCGTTAGGGTGGTGCAGGATGGCTCGTTTGGGGAGGAATTATACTTGGTTCCAGAACTGACCTGCATGTTCAGAGTGTAACGATGACAGGCCACATCTATCGGGATGTCATTCTGGAACAACATGTACATTTTTATTTCGGGGCGCCATGGGTGCTGAATTTCTGTTTATGGATGACAACGGCCGTCCTCACCGTGCAAACATTGTAGACGAATGCCTTCAACCGGAGGATATCACCCGTTTGGATTTGTCAGAATACTCACCGGACTTGAATCCAATAGAGCATGTGTGGGATATGCTTGGCGGACGAACTGCAGCCCGTCAACCCCTCCCACCGGTCTACCGGAACTTCGGAGGGCATTGCTTGATGAGTGGTGTAATATTCCCCAAGATGAGATTGATAATTTGATACTCAGCATGCCTAGGCGTTGTAAGGCCTATTTTGCAGCGTCTGGGAGACATACTCCGTATTAACCATCATACTAACCATGCTATACTTTTTTTGTAAATAGGTTCTTTATTAAAATTTGCTCCAGGGAGTAAAAATTGCAATTTTTATTAATTATGTCAAACATATAGCATCTTTTTTGCTCTTTACCTTTTGTTTAATAAATAGACTTTACAAATAAGTCAAATTTGTTTTGCTTCTGTCCCTTTCTTTGCTTGAACTTCATTATCCTTAATTTATGGACATGAGTGTAATTTACAAAAGGGTCCGTGATGCCGTAAAGTAAGAAACGAACAAGAGAGTGTCCATACCACTATTCTTTCCTAACGATTATCAGTCCGTAACACTGCGGGTCCATAGCCGATGGGTAATTGAAAGACTATTTAAACAACAAAAACAAAGAAAGGGAAAAGAGTAAGAAAGTTTAGGGAAAATCCCTCCCGAAACAAAACAGGAAAAGTAAGAACTGAAGGAGGAAGGGCAGTGCTCTGGAAATAGGGCGTAGCTATTGAAGTGCCTAGGGAGTCGGGAAGGTTAAAAACAACCCTGAGCTTGACGTTTTAAATTGATTTTACTATTTATCTCATTTAAATAAAAATTTTACAGCAGTTTATGATAAAATGATGTAAATACTATAATAAATTCACTAATGAAAAGAGTTATTCGATAAGATATATTTAAAATCATTTATACTTATTGCAGTTGCCAAATACGACTAATAAGTTTCTTTTAAGAAATTTTTGTTACCTTGTCCTAAAGAAAAAAAATTGTTGAAATATATATGACGAAAGATGAGTTAAGAATACACAAACTCTTTTTTACATGGTCTTTTTTTAGACGATATTGAAATAACACGGTTCACCAATATACCTTTTTACGCGAATTTTTTGCTCTAGCACGAATCTTCTTAATTTTTTAAAAAAATTCTTATTTTGACAGCGTAATTAAAAGACTGTCGGTTAATGCCCAAACATATGTGAATGACTTGGTCTACTTCATCGCCAGGTCCGATCCTAGGGTGTCAGCTGGCCACGTACAAAGAATTAATGTACCCCTCCCCCACTTTAGAGAATTTTTTATATTTTCACTAATAATTAGCATTGACGTTTTAAACTCATCTACCTGTAAAACAGTAAAAAGTAAAATATTAATAACATTGTAGATCAGTGTTTCTCAAACTTTCGATACTCGCGAGTGAATTTTCAATCATAAATTTCATCGCCTCCCATACAATAACAATGTATTGAATGCAGTAATAACGTATAATACTTTGACGCTAAAGCTACAATACGATCTTAATTATAAACTATGCGAATTGTCAATATAAATATTAAACTTTGTATACAATTTTGTACATAATATATAAGCCAATGGAAAAATCAATAGTAAATATTAAACTTGTTCTTAGCTTAGTATTGATACTTAATATCAAATATATTGTGCTCTCCTCATACATTTATAAGTATAGTATATCAGAGTAAATGTGTATTTTGTTCTTTGGAATATATTTTGTTTTGCTTCCTTCTAGTAAATTGATAAATTTTTTAAATAATGTTTTATTTTCGACTTTTCGATATGTTCGCGCCCCCCTCGTAGGGTTATCACGCCCCCAGGGGGAGCGCCCCACAGTTTGAGAAACACTGCTGTAGATAGACACACAAATAACTTCGTTCCTCTATTTTGGTTGTCTAAATTGTAAGGTTATTAATTGAAAACTTCCCCCCAATGCATCCAATTCAATATGCTTTCCCGCAATGCACAATGAATTTAAATACTATGTCTTAGATAATATTAACCATATTAGATATTTTTGTGGATGCCCTGCGGCCAAGTGGTAGCGTATCGCACTTCCACAACACAAGTCAGGGGCTCTATCCTCGTGCTGGGCAAGGTCGACTCTCACCCCTTCAATGGGTCGATAAATGAGTAAGTACCAAGCTTGCTTGGGGACTAAACACTGAGATTTTTTTCTTCAGACTGACCACCTGATTGGGACATCTGCACATGCACCTCAGCACCCAATGGTCACGTGTGCTCAGATGGGCGCAGTAGACCTTGACTCGTATGGGCTGCTACACCACTGAGTTTAGTTTAGATATTTTCGTAAAGTAAGTTTCGCAAAACTAATTTTTTAGACGCTTTTGTTAAGCATCAATCCAAAGTACGACCGATGAGCAACATAGGGGAAAGAATGCTTTCTCACGGTATTGCGGAATTCTGCTAATAATGCTTTTTCCAGGATTATCTACAAGAACAATTATTAAAACTCAACAAGGAAACAGGTTTTCATTTCCGTACTAACTTAAGGAATGCAGTCGGGCCTCTCCATTTTACGAACCTCTATCTGGCGAATTTCTCTATTTCGCGAACTTTTTCCTGGAACCAAGAACATTTTATGATTTTTTTCGTACAATAACCTCCAAATAGCTAAGTGCATTTTCCATTTTTGGAATTCGATTTTTTTCTCCCCATTTTTGAAATATTTCTGGACCTTCGTGCGATGAAATGTGCAAGTAAAATTATTTGAAATGATTCGAGACTTGAATTGTGTGAAAAAAATACGCCTGATGAGAGGTATTTCGTGCACTGCAAAGATGCGAGGAATGAGAGAAAACATTTTTTTTAAACCAAAAAACTCAAACAAAATTAATGGACTTTACCAGTAAATAAATTTAAGGACATGCACTCTTAAAATTTCTGGTCATAAAATACGCCTGTTTAAAATTACTTGAAGGCTTAAAATTAGAAAATGTTATTAAAATTTGTTAATCTTAATACAAAAGTACTTTTTTGAAATTGGAAATACTGAGTATTTCTTGACAAAGTTTTTTCCCCTCCTGACTTCATATCCGAATTCTTTTTGATAGATAAGCGGTGGCGCACACAAGAGAGAGTGATGTCCTAGGGGTCACCCCCCAAAGCCCTTGATTTTTTCCCCGATTAATTATAATTCTAAGTATATAGTACGTAAATTTTAATTAAGTATTTGTTATCAATGATTAATTTCATTAATTAATGCTAACTATTTACTCAATAATTGGTTTTTTACTGGGTTTTGTTCCCGAAAATCAAAAAAAAAAAAGAGCATGATACAAGAATGGTGGACTTTCGACCCTGGACACCCCCTCTTGAAAAATTCCTGTGTGCGCTACTGTAGATAAGATATGTAAAATAAATAGATATTAATGTATAAAGGAAGGTGTGTGAACAATTAATTTTTTAATGTATAGTTATGAATTTAAAATTTGTTGTAAATGGTTTTTTAAAATATATTGAAAGATAAATCTCCATTTATAACAAAACTTTCCAAATAAGGAATTTTTTTCAGGTTAAGCGGCGAGTGTAATTTAGTGAAATTTTTTATCATATTTCAATGCGTATCAGAAATAATAACATACATTTGTAAGAAAGGAAATGGAATGTGTTTGAAAACAGACTTATACAAACTATTTGTGAAAAAATTGCTCTAGTGATTATTTTCTTAGAAAAGTTACATTTTCTTGTTAAAGACTCAAATCGAAAATGATTATTACCCTGATGGGTATTCTTACATAACAATTTCAAAAACAATTTGTACCTAAGATATGAGCAGAAAGAAATTTATTGCACACCTATCAAACAAAAAAAAATTAATTAAATACGCTACAACAACAACAACAACAAAGATATCTCTACAAATATAAAACTGAAGATCTATCAAATCTTTCCTCAAAAAATTAAAACTCCTTTCTATATTCCATCTTTAGTCTTAACCTCATGGGCATTGTTTATGATACCCAAGAAAATGTAAATGCACTTGTTGATTCCCTGGAGGACATTCCAAAACATTTGCATGGATTTAAAAAAACAAACTCGGCACCCATTTGTGCGGCACAATTCTGAAGGACTATTAACGCAGCACTTTTTACAAAACTTTCTTTTCCACCGATTCAACCAACACTGCATCCTGTTGTCCTCACCATTTGATTATGCTTTTGAATAGTTTATTTATTTTACTAAAACTGCGTATACGTTCTGAAAACAACTATATCTGTCAATCATTTCTTAACCACACCCCGTTGCTATAGTAACGAAGGGCTACCATTTTACAAACATTATCGTCTTTGACGTCATCCGAGTTGCAAACAACGCCATCTGTTGGATAAAGGAGGTTTTTAAAATTCGGACGACTCTCTTAAGAGTAGACATTGATGAACTATGTGGACCAACACACAGTAACCTAGCACTCTGTTTAACCTAAACTATGCGATGCTATCAGGAGATTGGGACTTATTTTGATTTTTTTACAACTATATTTAAAATTCAGCATATTTATTCGACTAATTACAAGATTTATTTTTAGAAATTCGAAAAATTTTTACTTGATTGATAGAATTGTAGAGGCGTGCAGCGGCCGCCCGCGTGTGGCGCACGCCCTGCACACTTGCTAGGATCGGCACTGTTCATAGCTTGTTTACTTTGCATTCTTGAATTAAGTGGATTACCTGAATTTTATACTCCCTTTTTTTATTTTATTTTGTTGCACTTTAAACTTAAGCACAGCATTTCGTTCTTCAGTATAATTGTATTTTGAGTTAAAGTGAAGTTCGTAGGGAGCAATAAAAAATTTCAGTATTATAAGAGTTGATATTTGTTCAAATTCGTAACTCAATTCGGATTCTTGCATTAAAAATGAATAAATTGCTCTTACCTGTCAGAAGGAGAAGCGACGCACAAAAACACCCCAGTCGGATGGAGGGACAGAACCATTTTTATTTACAAACAGGAAATGCTATTTACACTTGAAACAAGCGACTGCAGCGCCGCTAAACATAAATTACAACAAAACATTCAAATTAAATTTTGCTCATCAATTTGAAGGTGAATTTTCCAATATGATTTGTGTTGATGTTAATTTTTTACTAATGAAAAGCTAACAACAAACAACTTTATAAGCACGAAAAGGCTTAAGTCAAAATATCTGTTAACACGAAATAATTCAACTGTCCCGACAAACTACTACGTATTTTCATGCATTTTTTCTCTTAACGAAAAAATAAAAATCTCTTAACACGAACAGATTTCTTTTCTGGGAATGAACAAATACGGAAAACTACAGCCGGATTGGACTGCCCTACTGCATCATGGGAAGAATTCATTGCAATAGATGATGATAATGGGTGTGTACAGCCCTAATTATCACAAAGACGGTTTGGGGTTTGTTCAAAGCTCAAAAAATATCCTTGATGCAGATTCTAACGACGAAAATGAAATGAATAATGCAGCTCCTGTTCCCACGTCATCTAAAAAGGGGAACATCAAGAAAAGTATGCGCAGATCTTTAGACGCACATTCCAGTGATAAAATGAATAAGAAAATAGATGGCATCGAACAATTTGTTGACAATTTGATGCTAAAAAAGACAATGCCAAAAAAAATCATATTATTTTTCATGAGGACTCACAATAAAAGTTTTGTTCTTCAAAAAGCTTAAACATTTTGTATAAAATTTCTTTAAGTTGTGGCGAATGTTTTTGTTCCATTGAATTTTATTAAATACATACACACATACATACATACATATCTGTGTAAATAAAATAAATTGCAATTAACTTAATTTTGTTGATAAATCTTTTTTTCCCCCAATTCCTACTATTAGCTCACTCTCTATATATTTATGTATTTATCTTGTTGGAATTTTCAATCATTAATAAAAAACATTTTAAAGCACTCAATTGAGCTGAAATTTTATATACATGATTATTTTTTGATGACAGTACAATAATTTAATTATAACTAATAAAAATTAATTGATTAAAACTAATAACTACAAATACAGCTACGTTGGTCTTATTATGGGAAACTTGTGTGAAAACTTGAAGAGGTTTTTTCAATCACGTTTTAAAGAGTTCAGTTGAACTGAAATTTTATATACACGATTGTTTTGTATGACAATACGATACTTTAATGATAATTAATAAAAATTAGTTACCAATTAATGTTGTGATTCTGTCCTATGTATATACATATTTATATTAATTGTATCTATTTAATAAAAAGTAGCTAAAATAAATTTTTTCTTTGTTGATCTAAATAGGAATGAACTTAATTTTTTTTATATTACTTGTTTACAATATCCTTTAATGCGAAATTCTTTTAACACGCAAAAATATTTCAGTCCACTTCAGTTTCGTGTTAAAAGATTTTCACTGTAATTTTTGTCCATTTCGTAATAAACGCTCACACTTGTTATCAAGTAATGATGAATAGTTGTTAGTAGTTTTATTTTTAATTTCAATATGAATCTTTACATTGATCTTTATAGTACTTATAAATTGAATTTTTTCACTGTACCCTAATTTTAATGTTTTTGTATAAAAAAATGAATTGTTTTTGTTTTATAAATATGTAACATTAATTTCATTATTACTTTTTTGCACTGTTTTGGAGGAAAATATTAAGAGTTTTTCATCTAACACGGTTTCTTGAAGTTGTTGAACATATCCCCAAATTTATCATATGTTACATTTATTTTTTGCACGGTTTTTGAAGGAATGTATGTAGGATTTTCCTTTGAAAAATTTTGTAAAAAGGTTGAGTCATATCCTTTTCAGAGGACCATTAATCTCAATTTTATTTATTACTGCATTCTGAAGCTAGTGAGCTTTCGTAGCTCTGACTTGAATAATTTTTCTGCAGAGGCCTTCTAACAACCGCTTTTTCAACACGTCACGTCTTTAGCGCATTTTCGCGCCCCCCTTCGTGGTACCACCAGTCCTAACGTCCAAGAATGATAAAGGTAATTAATTTACCCGTCTTCTAAAGGTATAACTCAACTTTCAATTAACCTAATTCCTGCATGTCTTTCTCTTTGTAAATATTTCCCTTTAACTTTAAATAAATTCTTTTTTACTTAAATGAAGTATATGTGTTTAAATGACTTTGATTCAATTAATTCATCACTCACCCTTAAATACTTACCCCTAGACAACCCACCTCGCCAATATAAAATCCCGCCTTCTGAAGAGTCTGCTTTTTATTCGAAGATTTATTCGGACTCCCACAGAAATAATTGGGGGCTCGCCTGGGATTTGATTTCGAAAATCTTCTCTAAATAATAAGTTGATAAACTTCTAACCCTCTTCTACTTTTAAAAAAAGAAAAAAAAACAATTTTTGTCTGCACGCCTAACTTACAAACGGACTGAATCGAAAATGCGCGGATTGCCTCTCATAACATACTAACATTTAGGTGAATAAAACGACTCCCGGAGTCACAACTCACAAGTCACAGCTTACAACTCAAGATCTTGAAACTTCGCCGAAACCACGTTATTTTCTGCCTTGTACAACAACTACAAGAGCTTCAAGTCCAGTGTCTATTTCAAGATTAAAACACGTCGTCCAGCGAATCAGGTGTGTACTGTTTTTTTTTCGTTTTCCTTGCGACAAAAAAAGGGAATCTTCAGAAAGGAATACGTGAGTCACTGTTAATTTGCTTATGAAAAAATTGTTGTAGTCGACTTCATGAAGTAATTTATATTTTTAAATATCATGTGTGTTTTTCTGAAATACTATTTTTCTATTTGTGTATAGAAATCGTATCAATTAAAATTTTGTACAAGTATATCTTTTAAAATATTAAGAAAGTCGTACGTAATATTCAAGTTTTTTATTTGTATCTCATTTAATAAGGAATTGCATTTCATGTGTGTATGAAAAGTTTTCATTTCTTTGGTTACGTCATCGACCTTGAACTAAGAGATTAATGTTTTCCATTCCTAAACATTTTGTAATTTGGATGCAATCGTAATTTCGATGACTCATATAGTGTAACATTTCTCTTGCAGCTGTTTAGTAATTAATTATTTTTTACGAGTATTCCAGAAATATATTTTGAAAGAATATGCTATGTTTTTTAGAATTGATGAAAGATCATGTATAATCTTATTTTTAATGGTGTGTTTTATCATTCAATATATAAGTATTTTGAGTTCAATTTTGACAGAATTATTATGCTTTCTATTGAAACATGTGTTTATCCTTAGAATGTGCTGAAGAGATCCTAAAAAGATTTTATTTTAATTGGTGTAATAAAAAATATATATGAGATTTTTCTTAATTGACTAACTTCTAATTGTTTGCTTTTTTCAGCAAAGAACTTTATATTCCTAAATTCTTTTCATATCACAATAAATTTAATCACAGTTCCTAAACAAGATTTATATTTATTTATTTTTTCTTTCAAATTCTTTTTGTATTTATTATAACGAAATGAGATAGCTGATGTATCAAAAGGTTTAAAAAAAAAGGTTTTGTTTTTAGTTGAAATTAATAATTTGACTATTTTAAATTAAGCATTGCGTATTTTAGCTCGCACTGTTGTCTTTACACGTTACTGGTTTAAAATATTTCTAAATGAATAGAATTTGAATATTTCAATGTATATTTAGTGTATTTTGATGCAATATCATTTTAACTTGAGAATTTTCGTAAATTCAAACGAGAATTGTCAATAGCAACATCATTGTTTTTGTTTGAACGCGTAACAATTCTGTTTATTCCTTTGGTTACTATCTAAACTTAAATTTAAATTTTAAAATGGGGTATCTTGGCAAAGGTCGACGCGAAGATTTATTTGTCTTAGCCACGGAATTAAATTTAAAATTCGATAAATCGATGACCATCGCCACACTCAAAGATCTAATTATTGGTAGTGAAAATTATGACGAACTGACCAAAAGCATACATTCAATGATTGTTGAGGATCGCAAAGCCAGAGAAGAAAATTTACGCATTGAAGAACGAGAAGAAAAATTACGCTTCGAACAATTGAGGTTAGATGAGCAAAAACGCAAAGATGAATTTGAGATGGAAAAGTTAAGAATCCAAACACAATCCGAGTTAGGCGCTGATACATCCAAAGAAAGTGATACTAAATTTCTCGTCAAAGAAGTTTCAAAGTTTATACATCGTTTTGATTTGAAAGAAGACACCAGTCTTTATCTAAAATTATTTGAACGTCAAGCGCAGAGATTGAATATTGATCAAGAAAACTGGGTTTCTCATCTGTTAGGCTTGTTACTGACGGAAGTATCTCACATCATAGCGAGAGAGCCTGACGATAAAGCTAACTCTTACGAACACGTTAAAGATTTACTGCTGAAACGCCTTAAACTAACCCCAGAAAAGTTTCGACAACTATTTGTCACTCATCAAAAAGCACCTGAAAGAACATGGATTGGTTTTTACCATGAGTTAAACACTTACTTCAACGGATGGATAGATGGATTGAAGATAGATATTTTCGACAAGTTATCAGATCTAATCATAACAGATCAACTCAAACGAAAAACTCCTTTTGAATTTAAAGAATATTATCTTGATGAATGGGCAAATATGAACTCCCCTGTTCAATTAGCAGAAAAACTAGAAGAATTCGAAGACTTTAAAAGAACTCAGAAACAAAAATCTAGCAATCCATTTGTGAAGAAACAAGAATACAAATTCACAGAAAAGAATCGCAGATATGAAGCACCAGGAAAATTCGAGTATAACAGGGAAGATAAGAAGTTTCCAGCGTCAACGAATTACGACAAACATTACGAAGCCCCTGTTACCAAGTACGAATCTGTTCAAAGATATCAAGACAGCGCGCAGAAAGGGTATTACAACAAAAATTTCGAGAAACACTCAAATCACAATGCTTCCAAGCATATGCTCAGACGAACTATTCAAAATCGCAGAAATTCAAAGAACCTCCAAAAGAAACTTGCACACTCATCGTTAAGGAAGGTTTACGTACTAAAGAGATATTTTTTGGAAAGGTGAAAATCACGGTGCTCATAGACAGTGGTAGTACCGTAAGTTTGCTTCGAGAAAACACGAGCAGAAGAATAATGGATCCAACAAAATTATCGAAGAACAAGATGCTTCTCACAGGTATTGGTGAAGCACAAGTGACAACTATCGGTTCCTTTGAACATGAGTTCAAAGTAGATGATGAAAATTACTCGTTAACTTGGCATGTTGTACCGGCTGATAAATTAAAATTCGAAGCAGTTATTGGATCAGATCTTTTGGAACAAGCATCGATAAGTTTTACTAAAGAAGGAGTTAAATTCAACAAATATGAGAATCATGCACAGCTTATGCAAATATCTGCTGAAAATCTTCAAGAAGAACTAGACCTACGTCATGTTGAAAATCGTCAAATCAAGAAGAAACTTGAAAAGTTAATTCAAGACTACAAGCCAGAAAAAACAGCATCTACCGACGTCACAATGAGAATTATTCTAAAAGACGAAGAACCAGTCTGTCAACCCCCTCGTCGACTAGCTTTCACAGAAAGACAAGAAGTAAACAAACAGATAGAAGAATGGCTCAACGAAGGCATTATACATCCAAGTTCTTCAGAATATGCAAGTCCAATCGTAATGGTAAAAAAAAAGATGGAACTTCGAGAATGTGCATTGACTACAGAAAATTGAATCAGAAGCTTGTGAAAGATAAATTTCCGTTACCTCTCATCGAAGATGTTTTAGACACTTTGCAAGAAGCAAAGGTATATTCCACATTAGATTTACGCAATGGTTTCTTTCACGTCGATGTTGACGAAGATTGCAGAAAGTATACATCCTTTATCGTCCCAGACGGACAATTTGAATTCAACAAAGTTCCTTTCGGACTAAGCACAAGTCCAGGAGTTTTCCAACGCTACGTATCAAGTATATTTAGAGATCTTACTCGGAAAGGAATTGTAATCAGTTATTTAGATGATCTCGTCATTCCAGCGAAAAACGAACAGGAAGGTCTAGAAAAACTTAAAATTATTTTCGAAGTCGCAAAGAAATACGGAATAGAAATTAAGTTCAAGAAGTGCCAATTCAAAAAGAAAATTGAATTTTTAGGTCACATTGTAGAAAGCGGAACTATTAAACCATCTCCCACGAAGACACTAGCTGACCGAAAATTTCCATAACCAACAACAATAAAACAAGTACAAAGTTTTCTTGGTTTAACTGGATATTTCCGCAAGTACATCAAAGATTATTCAAAGATAGCTAAACCACTTAGCGACTTAACAAGAAAAAAAAAACCTCTTTGTTTTTTCGAACTCAACAAAAGAAGCATTTGAAAAATTGAAGAAAATCATGTCCGAAGGCCCAATCTTGCACCTTTACAAGTATGGAAGAAAAACAGAACTGCATACAGACGCTTGTAAACAAGGGTTCGGCGCAATTTTGTTACAAGAAGCCGAAGATGGAAAGTTACATCCCGTTTACTACATGTCGAAAAAGACAAATACAGCAGAAAAAAAGTATGACAGCTACGAATTAGAGGTACTAGCAATTATCAACGCATTAAAGAAGTTTCGTGTTTATCTTTTAGGACAACACTTTAAAATAGTAACTGACTGTTCAGCATTTCAGAAGACTATGCAAAAAAAGGATCTAATTACTCGCATAGCCAGATGGGCGCTTCAATTAGAAGAATTCGATTATGAAATAGAGCACAGAGCAGGAAGTCGTATGAAGCACGTTGATGCTTTTAGCCGATATCCCGTAATGATGGTATGCAATGATACATTAACTTCAAAGCTTCAAAAAGCACAAGAGGAAGATGACAACATCCAAACATTGAAATCACTTCTAGAGAAGCAAGAATCAGAAGAATTTTTTGAGCGAAACGGTATACTCTACAAGTACTTAAATGGTCGAGAATTAATTGTAACCCCTAAAGCAATGCAAGCTGAACTAATTAAATTGATTCACGAAAATGGTCATTTCTCAGTAGGAAAAACAGAAGAAATTGTGAAACAGGAATTTTTTATCCCAAATTTATCCAACGTCGTTGAAAAAGTAATAGTTAATTGTGTTCCATGTATCTTAGCTAATAAGAAAACTGGCAAAAAGGAAGGGTTTTTGAATCCTATTTCTAAGGAAAGCATTCCCCTAAGTACATACCATGTTGACTTCATTGGTCCTTTACCCTCCACAAACAAAAGTTATCAACACATTTTCACCGTAGTAGACGCATTTACCACATTTTATTGGCCATATCCCGTCAAAACTGTGTCTGCTGAAAGTGCCCTCGAAAAACTAAAACAATAGCAGAAAACCTTTGGTAATCCCATCAGAATTATCTCTGATAGAGGTTCAGCGTTCACTTCAAAATTATTCAACGACTTCTGTGACGAAGAGAACATTCAACATCTACAAATAGCGACAGGTGTTCCTCGAGGAAACGGACAAGTTGAACGAATTCATCGAACTTTGATTCCAGTTCTCACCAAACTATCATTAGACGACTCAAAGAAATGGTACAAATACGTCGACAAATTACAGAGAATACTAAATAGTACTATATGCCGCAGTACAAAATGGACACCATTCGAACTATTAGTGGGAACCAAAATGCGTAACAAGAAAAACATCCTAATCAAAGACTTACTTCTAGAAGAAATGGCGAAAGAATTACTAGAACAACGCGGATTTTTAAGAAACGATGCAAAAAAGAACATCGAAACCCTGCACTCTGAAAATAGAAAGACGTATAACAGAAGAAGAAAGAAAGCTTCGTTATACAAAAGAAGGTGATTTAGTAGCCATCCAAAGAACCCAATTTGAGCTGGACTGAAACTAAGACCAAAGTTCTTAGGCCCTTACAAAGTAGCAAAAGTGAATTCAAGGATAGGTATGAAGTGGAAAAGGTTGGTCAGCACGAAGGACCGAACTCAACCACCACCTCAGTTGATTTGATGAAACATTTTTATGCTTAATTGAATTTTTTTTTTATTTGTTATTATTTTTAATTTTTCTCATATTATATCCCTCTTGAGAAATTAATAGATGTTCTATGGTAACACACTCGTTTCCATTAATTATTTTATATTCACTTGTAACATTTATTATATTTTCGTACTATTTATCTGTCTATTGATGCGAAGGATTTTTTTTTATGGTTTAGTTAATTGTAGATCACAACATAGAATATTTTGTTTTTATATGCTTTATTTTAGGTCCAGAATTGTGAATATTAGGTATACATCTTTTCATCTGTAATATTTGTCTTTATTGCGTCCACATTCCAATAATAATCAAATTTATAGTTGTAACTAAAAATAGTTTGTACTTAAAGTACTTTAGCTGTCAACATTTTGTAAGAGCTGAGAGACCAGCTCTGTCAGGAGAGGGTGATTTTGTAGGATTTTCCTTTGAAACGTTTTGTTAAAAGGTTGAGTCATATCCTTTTCAGAGGACCATTAATCTCAATTTTATTTATTACTGCATTCTGAAGCTAGTGAGCTTTCGTAGCTCCGGCTTGAATAATTTTTCGGCAGAGGCCTACTAACAACCGCTTGTTCAACACGTCACGTCTTTAGCGCATTTTCGCCCCCTGCACGGTACCACCAGTCCTAACGTCCAAGAATGATAAAAGTAATTAATTTACCCGTCTTCTAAAGGTGTAAATCAACTTTCAATTAACATAATTCCTGCATGTCTTTCTCTTTGTAAATATCCTCTTTTGTAAATATTTCCTTTTAACTTTAAATAAATTCTTTTTTACTTAAATGAAGTATCTGTGTTTAAATTACTTTGATTCAATTAATTCATCACTCACCCTTAAATACTTACCCCTAGACAACCCACCTCGCCAATATAAAATCCCGCCTTCTGAAGAGTGATTTTTATTCGAAGATTTATTCGGACTCCCACATGTATTAACCGTATAAAAAAAATTGGCTGTATATATATTCTGTAACTCATGTTATGCTTATATTATATATTTATTAAATATTATAAGAAATATTTATTAAAATATCGAACTAAAATAAAACTAGATTTAATTAGAAATAGAAATATATTTAAAAATAAATTTACTAGGATAATTGTATTCTAAACAATTATTGCAAAATTCCACAAAATTAATATGTATTAAAATTTTATCAGTAACTAAATCATTGTTTCTTTTTATAAAATTTAAGATAATATTTCTAAATATTGATAGGTGCAGGTTACTATCCCAGAAAGGCATTTTTATAATGATAAAATCAAATGAATCTCTTTTATCAAAAATATTACTTGTAAGCAAATTATTCTTAACGTTTAATTGAAGGTCCAAAAAGTTAGCTGACTCATTATTATAATTAGTTTTTAATAATTTTAAATAATGGGGATAATAATTAAAGCTAGGAACATAGTCAACTATATTACTAAATATAATTAAGTCATCTATGTATCTAAAAAGTAACAAGAATCATAACTAATACTTTCATTTTCATAAAAGTGCAAGTAAATATTTGCTAAGCAGTTGCTTACTGGTCCGCCTTGTGGGAATCCTTTAATGTGCTGATAATGAGCGTTATTATGGAAAATGTAAGTTTCTTTTAATACTAAATCAATAATAGAAATATATTTATCATATTTTATTATCTTATTCAAAAAATATTTGTTATATGCTATTTTAAGAATCTTAAACATGTCTTCTGTATGAATGGAGTTAAATAAACCTTCAAAATCATAGGTATAAATAGAAATAATTTTTTTACCATGCATATACTTAATAATGTCCATACTATTCTTAACTATAATAGAAATATCAATTTTGTCTAATGTAGATTGAATAATATTTTGTAACTTCTTGCCCGGATGTGTAATATAAGTTTTAAAACCAGTCGTAATAGTTCTAAATTTAACAGATTATATATATTAGCACTGTAGGTTCTAATACTTCTTCACTTTTATTTTATTATACTATAGATATATAATAGGTTTTTTTTTACTTTTATAAATCTCCCTCCCCCACATACACATACTCGCGCGTGCACGATTATTAATCATATAATTAAATAACCGCAAATTTAATGAAGCTTAACAATAAATAGAATTGATTGATTGAATATTAACGTCATACTGTTCAGCTACTCAAGGGCTTTTTGCTACACAATAAATAGAAATATAATAGGTCAGAATAGGGAGTGTGTGAGTGAATATTAACGTCACACTTCTCTCAGCTACACGAGGGCTTTTGGCGATGGTCAAGTCACTTGAACCATGGTCAAGTGACGAGAACGACACCTGAGCTGGCACTCCCTCATCTAACTACCACACCACACCAACGGGATGACGTTTCAGCTCTCGACAGATTTAACGTGCATCGCTGCTTTACACGGAGGGTCTTTAGTGGTACTGGGCTCGAACTCCTGACATGACTGCCATGATCCGATACCTTGACCACTGGGCTTCCGCAGCCCCAATAGGGCAGAATAAGATGGTCTTAGTAATATAAGAGCAAACTCTTAGCCTTAGAAATTGAGATTGTAGCGTTGGCAAGACCAGTCAACCTTTTCCTATTTTCGCCTATATCACTGGAATGTTGTTTATATATTGATAGAAATTTATAGATAGTTATATGTAGACCCCCTATATATATATATATAAATCTTCCGTGCGTGTGTAGGCCACTGAACTCCTCCTAAACGGCTGGACCGATTTTGGTGAAATTTTTGTGTGGGTTCAAGTAAATTCGAGAATGGTTTAGATTCCCGATTCCGTCCGATATCACAATTAGTTAAAAAGATATTAATTAAAAACATTCAAAAAATACAACTCAACATTCACCTGCATTGTTGTAACAACGCTATAGTTATAAACAAGTAATATAAAAAAAATTTTTTTAATCAATTCCTACTTATAACTATCAACCAAGAAAAATTTATTTTACCTACTTTTTATTAAATAGTTGCAATTAATATAAATATGCATATACATAGGACAGAATCACAACATTAAGTGGTAATTAATTTTTATTAATTATCATTAAAGTATCGTATTGTCATCCAAAACAATCGTGTATATAAAATTTCCTTTCAACTGAATGCTTTAACACGTGAGAAAAAAACCTTTTCAAATTTTGACATAAGTCGCCAAAAGGGTCGCTAAGTCGCCAACATGGCTGTATTTGTTATTTTTAAAATAATTAGTTTTAATCAATAAATTTTTATTAATTATAATTAAATTATTGTATTGTCATTCAAAATAATTATGTACATTATATTTCAGCTCAATTGAGCGCTTTAAAATGTATTTTATTAACGATTGAAAATTCCACCAAGATAAATAAATAAATAAACAAACAAACAAATAAAATATGTATAGAGATCGTGAGCTAATAGTAGGGATTAAAAAAGACTTAAGTTGGCGTCGAAAATTGATTTTCAGCCAAACTGGCCACACCCGGTCTTTATTGTTACGAAAATGCAGACGATCCACGCTTTTTGGCGTTTTTAATTAATATCTTTTTAAATAATATTTATATATGTAATTCTTCTGTGGATGTGTATGTAACTGAACTCCTAAGCGGCTGGACCTATTTTGATGAAATTTTTTGTCTGTTCCAGTGGGTTCGAGAGTAGTTTATAGATTTATAATTCGGTTTAGAAATGTTTATTTAATTAATTTTTTATTTATAAGTTGTTGATCTTGGAATGTTTTACATTGTATCCGGCAGACTACGCTACGATCGTAGTATCGAATATTCAAAAATCTTCTATTATAATTCAAGTTGGTCCCGACAGTTGGTGCTGTGATCATTTCAGGAAAATATTTTGTCACTTCGTGTTATTATTTTGTTGAAATAAATCGTGTGTTAATTAAATTATTACTTTCAGATGTAATTAGTGTTTGAAATTTTACTCAAAACGGTCCAGATTGTTAAAGATTATTCATAAAAATTTGGAATTTTTGAATTTAAGATGTGTGTACAGGACAATGTCTATCGGGTCCTCTACTATATATATATATGGGGGGAGGAAATTCCCACATGAACATTCTATAGAGAGCGCTGTCAAGGCAGCCACCAGGAGTTAACGAAGGAGAGGGGATGGAGCGAGCGGACTCTAGACGTGGAGGTCGATGATCCGGGGCTGAAGAGAGTGACGAGAACGGTGGCCGAGTAGGGACCCACCAACCCGTTGTTCACGAGAGAGACGCGTAGGTCACTCTCAACACTATCGTGCAGATTAAGTGTCTTTAACTATACCAGAACTGTCGTTAGAGCCAGAGGGGCTTAATCGAATTGTAAATACTATATTACATGTGTTAAACGTCTGTCGTAGTGACTAGAACTGTGTATTTGTCCAGCATTAAACGTTAGATTAGAAAAAAACGAGAGTGTGATCATTGAATACCCCTAGAATGTACCATAATCCCACAAAATATGGGGGCATGGCCGCGATATGAACCTGTGAGGACTGTTAATATTGCAACAAACGCGATATGAACCGTGAGGACTGTTAATATTGCAACAAACGCGATAACTGAGGGACTGTTAATATTGCAACAAACGCGGTAGAACTGTGAGGACTGTTAATATTGCAACAAACGCGATATGAACTGTGAGGACTGTTAATATTGGCGATATGAACTGTGAGGACTGTTAATATTTGAACAAACGCGATCTGGTCTGCAACTAACGAACATTTGTGTGTGCATTTCATTTTATATCTATTTGCCTGTGCACGTAGAAGGGAGTTCCACACACAAAAAAGGTAAGATGCCTTTTAATATCCTTCTATTTTAATAAGTATAATTGTATTATAATATGCCGTACCACAAAAATACAAGAAAGGAAGACTTAATAAATGTTCTCAAGGAAATTGGAGAACAAGCTACGTCTAAAGAAACAATAATTCAATTGAAAACCAAATTGGAAAAATCCGCAGCTTTTAAAGACGATCCCGATTTTGTGATAAATCTGCTAAATTTGTCCGTCGAGGACAGGCAGGCGAAAGCCGAACGGCAGCTGCAAGATACCAACTCACAACTCTAGTTAGAAAAAACTAAACTACAGCAAATTGAACGAGAAATTGAACTTCAGAAAACTTTGGCAGAAGGGCAAGCAACACAACAAAGTTCAAAAGGAGGTACGAATAATTTAGAAAATTTAATTAAGAGTGTAAAAACGCTGACTATACAAATCCCAACGAAAACTGAAAATTTTGGTCTTTTTTTCCAATCCCTAGAACGGTCATTTAGAGTCAAAAACGTCCCCGAAAACTTGAAATCAGAAATCCTTATTAATATTCTTGGTGAGAGAGCACACAATATTTTACTGTACGTAAAAGACGACGAAATAAAAGAGTATGATTCAGTTAAGTCATTAATTTTAAGATAATTCCAGCCCACTGCGCAGGAGTGTTTATTTAATTTTAGAAAAGCCAAAAGGCAAGCAGATGAAATCCATGTGCAATTCGCCACACGTTTAAGTGCGATGTTTAAATACTACTTAAAAGTTAGGAACATTGTTGATTTTAAATCCTTAGTTGACTTAATGATAAGTGATAAATTTTTAGATACTTTAGAACCGGAAACTGCTTCACATATTAAAATTATGCAGGCGGATCAATGGATGACGCCAGATGAATTAGGAAAAGCGTGCGATATATTTTTCATTTCGAAAAACAGATCGCTACATGACTCTCGGAACCCAAATACTTTTAAGAGTAAAAACGATGATGTCTATAGTAAGAACCGCGCGAACATGGGTTATACAAATCAATTCCAAAGACAGTTTCCAAAACATAACCAAAGTGTTAGAGCAGACAAAACAGTATCGTGTTATATTTGTGGAGGCTCGCATTTCGCAAGGAATTGCACGAAGAAAACGATCAACTTAGAAAAGAGAAATAAGGATACAGGTCATGCCGTAAATCAAATTGAAACTTTTATTTCTAATCAAAATAACTTTTTATTTAATGAATTGCAGTACGTAGACGTTATTGTTGATGATACCCCAATAAGGGCAACCTTGGACTCAGGCGCGAATTCAGTAATTATCAATTCAAAGTACATTTCGGAAGGAAAAAGAATTCATTCTCAAATCGTGTTGACGAGTTGTTTTGGAGAAAAGAGAAGTGCGAATGTTTCAGAATTTACGTTCTCTTTGAAGGGTGGGGAAAAGAAAAAAATACTAGCGGCAGTGTGCGAGATCGAGGCAGCAATATTGTTACCCTCGAAAGTTTTTGAGTTCTTAAAGAGTGAGTCAGAAGAAGCGGGGTCGACGAACGCGTCGTGCAAGCCAGTGTGTTTACAAAATGAAACAGGGGGAGAAAATGACGTGGAACTGACAGGGGTGTAGCTAACTCGGGGAAGATCACTGATGGGTCTAATTTGTTTTTACTTAAGTTATCGGAGACATTTGATGAATGTTTATATGATGTATCACACATTTCGAATAGTGGAATAAGGGATAAAGTCCAGCCGTTAATAGAAAATTACTGTCCGAATAAAACAGAGACAACTGCTCTGAAAATGAAAATAATTCTATCGGATGAAAAACCCATTGCTCAGAGGTCACGTAGGCTATCTTTGCCTGAAAAGAGAGAGGTAGAAAAGCAAATAGATGAGTGGTTAGAACAGGGAATAATTAGAGAGAGTTGTTCCGATTTTTCATCTCCGTTTGTGGTGTGTAAAAAGAAAGATGGAACAATGCGATTGTGTATAGATTACAGAAAATTAAACAAGAAAATAGTTAAGGAAAGATATCCACTTCCTATAATTGAAGAGGTTTTAGATAAGTTAGGGAATGGGAAAATATTCACGACGCTTGACTTAATGAATGCATTTTTTCATGTAGATGTTGATGAAGCCAGTAGAAAATATACCGCATTTGTAACGGAAACTGGCCAATATGAATTTTTAAAAGTGCCATTTGGGTTGTCTATTAGCAGTAACTATTTCCAAAGATACATTAATTACGTGTTTAGAGAGTTGCTAAGAGACGGTACATTAATTATTTATTTAGATGATATAATAAATCCGGCTACTGATGATAAAGAGGCTTATAAAAAATTAGCTCGTGTGTTAGAAACCGCGTCCAGATACGGCATTGAGCTAAATCTAAAAAAATGTCAGTTTTTGCAGGGGAAGATTAATTTTTTAGGGCATGTGATCCAGAACGGTATAATTCAACCTTCGGCGGAAAAGACAGTGTCAGTTTGTAACTTTCCGGAGCCTAAAAACGCGAAAGATGTGCAAAGTTTCCTTTGGCTAACAGGGTATTTTAGAAAGTATATTCCTTTCTACGCCATGATAGCTAGGCTCCTTAGTGACTTATTAAGAGGAACAAATCCTTTTGAATTTGGGCATGCACAAAAAATAGCTTTTCAAAATCTAAAGAATGCTTTATCCAGTGAACCCATATTACATCTTTTTAAGGAAGGTGCTAAGTTAGAATTACATACGGATGCATCCAAACTAGGGCTAGGTGCTGTACTTTTACAACAAGGTGAAGATGGAGGTTTCTATCCTGTCCATTACATGAGCAAAAAGACTTCCATTCAAGAGGAGAAACTTTGTAGTTATGAACTAGAAGTACTGGCGGTTATAGAGGCTCTGAAAAAATTTCGAAATTACCTACTGGGAAGGAAATTCCGAATTCAAACGGATTGTGCAGCATTTGCGAAAACCCACGACAAGAAGGAATTAACACCAAAGATGGCTAGGTGGTCAATTTTTCTAACAGATTTTGATTACGAGATAGTCCATCGTCCTGCAAAACAAATGCAACATGTAGATGCGTTGAGCAGACATCCTGTTATGCTAGTGACTAGTGATGAACTAACGTACAAGATCGTGAACGCTCAAGAATCTGATGAATATATTAGGACTATTAAGAAGCTGTTGCAAGAAGGTAAAACTTCTGAATTCATCGTAAGTAATAAAATCTTGTACAAGATAAGTGAGGATCAGAAGTTGCTAGTCGTTCCAGAGATGATGCAAGTAGATGTGATTAAGAAAGCTCACTCATTTGGACATTTTGCAGCGACAAAAACTGAGGAGTTGGTGAAAAGAGATTATTATCTTCCGAACATGAGAAGGTGTATCGAAAACGTTATTAAGAACTGTGTTGAGTGCATATGAGTCAATAAGAAGAGAGGAAAGGGAGAAGGCTTTTTAAACCCTATTCCTAAAGAAGATCTACCGTTGTCGACATATCACGTGGACTTTATTGGACCATTACCAACAACCAATAAAAATTATAATCACATATTCACTGTTATTGATGCATTTACAAAGTTTACGTGGTTGTATCCAACCAAAAGCACTACAGCTCAAGAAGCCATTGAAAGTCCGAAGTTGCAACAGAAAACTTTTGGGAATCCTTCACGAGTGATTAATGACAAAGGAGGAGCGTTCAGATCTAAAGAATTCGAACACTACTGTGCTGATGAGCAAATTAGCAATGTGCAAATAACAACGGGAGTACCGAGAGGGAATGAACAGGTTGAGAGAATCCACGGAGTACTAATTCCAGTATTGACCAAGATGTCCATCGAAGACCCGACTAAGTGGTTTAAGCATGCAGATTCACTACAACGTGTGCTGAACAGTGTGCCTTCACGCAGGACAAAGTATTCACCATTTGAATTGCTCATAGGAGTTAAAATGAAGAATCCTGAAGATGTCAAAATAAGAAATCTGCTTGAAGAAGGGAGTCAAGAGAAACTCTTCCAACATCGAGGTAACCTGAGAAGAGAGGCAAAGCAGAACATTTTGAAAATTCAAGAAGAAAACAGGAGAACTTACAACCGAAAACGGAAAGAAGCGCATCTATATAAGAAAAGTGACTTGGTGGCAATCATGAGGACTCAGTTTGGAAATAAATTGAAACTGCGAATAAAATATTTTGGACCATACCAGGTGACCAAAGTGAAACCCCATGACCGATATGATGTGGCTAAAATTGGAGACCATGAGAAGCCCAATGTTACGTCAGCATCAGCAGACCAGATGAAGCCATGGACTTAGCATTGATGAGAGAGGAGGAATGAACTTGTTTAAAATGTTTATGTAACTGTATATTAGCCTTTGATCTTTTTTTGTTTTTTTTAGTTTGTTCATTTCAGATCCTTAGTGCGTGAGCAGTGAAGACACTGCTTGTGTGGATGGCCGAGAGTTGTGGGAAATTCCCACATGAACATTCTATAGACTGCGCTGTCAAGGCAGCCATCAGGAGTTAACGAAGAAGAGGGGATGGAGCGAGCGGACTCTAGACACGGAGGCCGATGATCCGGGGTTGAAGAAAGAGTGACGAGAACGGTGGCCAAGTAGGGGCCCACCAACCCGTTGTTCACGAGAGAGACGCGTAGGTCACTCTCAACACTATCGTGCAGATTAAGTGTCATTAACTATACCAGAACTGTCGTTAGAGCCAGAGGAGCTTAATCGAATTGTAAATACTATATTATATGAGTTAAACGTCTGTCGTAGTGACTAGAACTGTGTATTTGTCCAGCATTAAACGTAAAATTAGAAAAAAACGAGAGTGTGATCATTGAATACCCCTAGAACTGTACCATAATCCCACATATATATATATACACTGCTGGACAATTGCTAAGGACGGATCACAAATTGCTATGTAGCATAACATTAAGCGAGACATGAGGCCTAGTAGGATAAAATATAGTTGCCACACTGTTCAGACATTAGAATAAAGAATATTTATTGTTCTGGAAAGTACAAAAGCTGTGAAACATATGAAAGAAAAAAAATGTTCGTTTGATCTGCATACGGAGAAATGGAACAATGCATCTAAAAGTCAGCAGGCACCTTAAAGAAAGGTATCAGTACGGGATATGTCCACCGTGGAGTGTGATGCAACATTCCACACGTCGTACCATACTTTGCACAACATTATCCAGCAGCTGTTGAGGCAATTTATCCCATTCCTCTGTGAGTGCACGGATGAGGGTGTTCATGTTTGTCGGAGGATAGTTTCGACCAGCAACTTGCCTCCCCAAAGCATCCCACACATTTTCAATGGGGTTTAGATCTGGAGAACGCGCTGGCCATACGAGACGTTGAATACCCTCGCTGTCTAGACAATCCTGAACAGAGAGTGTTCGATGACATGTTGCGTTGTCGTCCATAAAAACAAATTTATCACCGACAGCACCACGGAAAAGACGAATATGAGGAAGTAGAACTTCATCAAGGTATCGTTGGCCCGTCATAGTCCCATTCGCAAGCACATGTAGGTGCGTGCGGCCATTGATCATGATGCCGGCCCACACCATGATACTGCATGTCGGATATCGGTCCTTTTCCTGGATATTTTCTGGACGATAAGCAGTACCACTCTCGCGCCAGATCAGTTGGCGTCTACAATCCGATGACAGACTGAACCTACTCTCATCTGAGAATAGTACGCATGCCCAGTCCTGTTCAGTCCAATTGTGATGCTCACGACACCATTGCAAAAGGGCAGTACGTTGCTGTCTGGTCAATGGGACACACACAACCGGTCTGCGTGCGTATAGTCCTCCTCCCTTCAAACGTCTGGCAACAGTTTTTCGGGAGATCTGCTTTCCTGAGGCAGCAAGAAACTGATTTGCCACCTGCTGAGCTGTGGTGTGCCTGTTCCTTTTTGCTGATAGGACGATATATCTGTCTTCTGCAGGCGTCGTACTTCTAACACGACCTCCCCCGTGTCGTCTACTACACATTCCAGTAGTTTAAAATGACTTCCACAGCCGTGAAACAACGCTGTGAGCGATGTCGAACTCCCTGGCAACATCTGTTATTTTTCGCCCTTCTTCGATCTTTCCAATAATTCGGCCACACATAAAATCATCTATGTGATGTCGGGAAGACATGCCAAAAATTTTAAGTTCGTCTATTAAATCTTTCCTGTAAAACTTTGACTTGAAACAACAACTGTCCACACGCGTAAAAACCTTTAAAGCTCTTATGAACGCTATCATGTGATGAACAGGCGTGGAAAAAAAATTTGCATACTCATACTTCTTCTTACTAATATCCCGCACTTATTCTAATTTCCACATTTTGCTTCCTTTCATTTTGTGGTTGCTATGGATGATAGTGTTATCCGTCCTTAGCAATTGTCCAGCAGTGTATATATATATATATATATATATATATATATATATATATATATATATATATATATATATATAAGAAGATATTTTTATGTAAGAAGATTTTATAAGAGAAGTATTTTAGATTTAAACTTGAAATATTAATATTTTTTTAAAGAAAATATCTGTATAAATATTTAAATAAAACTGCGGGGAAAACTTAATTTTGGATGAGGTCAATCTAACATTTTATACATACTTCTTTTCCAGCAAAAAAATTTCCCCTCCCCCCATCCTTAAATTTTAAAAGCTCTATGTATGTACGAGATTTTCTTTTCAATTTAACAGTAAGATAATCTCTAAAATGAGATTACAAGATGATTTACTTTGCTTTAATTGAGATTTGATAATATAATCAAAATATAGTTCGGATTAAAATTAAAGAAATTCGCTAATAAATACTTAACAGCAATTAGGCACTCAGTTTCATGTTTTGTGAGAAATGAAAGCTTTTCCTAATAAACAAATAATAAACATCAATATTTTTATAAATGTGTTTTGTTCTGCAACATATTATTTAACATTGGAATTTATATGTTTATTTTAAAAACACACACATATGAAAAAAAGATTAAAATAATCCATAACTTATTTTATTTGAAGTACTTCGAAATAAAGAAAGAAAGATATTTATTTTTTGTTAGTACAATATCCTTTTTAAGAGAATCTGAGCATACGATATGACCAGTATACATAACCAGGAAATGTATTCGAAGGAAACGGTAATATTGGCGAGAAAAGAGAGTGCTCTGTAATCCCCTGCAGAATAAATCCAACAGTTTCCATCTCCTCCCCAAAACACTCATCCTCTCTTTAGCAACTTTGTGCATTTTGACATACGGTGTTTATTGCACTTCAAAAATGAGTTGACATAGTTATATACCTCAAGATAAATAGCATTATCGGGAATATATTTTTTTTATATTCCTTTGTTTGTTGAATGAAACTAAATATTTCCGAAATTTGCTGAAAATTTTGCTCTATCATTATTTAAAATGTAAGAAATACGCCTGAAAAAAAGTTTGTTTTAACTTATGCTTTCTGTACTTTTCGAGATTAATTTTATTTTAACATGTATTATTTAAATGATCTATGTATTAAATTTTCGTTCTAGGCTAATCGTTTTTTTTCCCCTTGGAACTATAGATTAAATTACTCTATTTCAGGAGACGAATAGTATTATTATTTAAAATTCTCGTGGCCATGCCGTCAAGGTTTTGCACACGTAGATGTGGATGTGAGTATGACCTTTATTTTCATCACATATTGTGCATAATTAAGTTTGACTGTCTTTTTTAAAATTTAAAGATTTATTGTTGTAGTTTTAACACAGAAACTGCAAGGAGAACATTTTAGAAATGTGTTATTTATTCATTCAACTAAAATTCTGAGTCTTGTAAGCAAATGTGTTAAGATTAATATTTTATATTTATATTGCATATTTTCAATTGTATTTGGTAATGTCTTAAATATATATATAATTACAAAGATTGGATTATGTGTTTCCTTCTTTTTCTTTACCTATGTTAGTGTTCTTTGTCTTAAGTTATTTATGGATCAGACATCTTTTCATTAACATGATTTTTAAACATTTCTTAAACAATGTTTTGTGAATAAAAATACAAAAAGAGAGAAAAAAATATTTTCAATAGTTATAACAAAATTTTCTTAAGAATATCAAGAATTTTAAAGGGTTAATATTTGTATCTAAATTAGATTTTGCTATGATATGTATTGTAACAAATATATTATTAGGGTACTCTATTTTGTATTTGCATACCTATATATGATTTCTTAGAATTCAAATCATGGCATAAGTTACAGATTCTCCTTCTCTGATGTGAAGGAATTATGTGTTTTATCATTGAATAATATTTGATGTCGTAATTTTTTTATTCAAACTTTTTTACTTTATAAGTATATCTCTTGAAGATTATTTTTCTATCTTTATTATTATTATCTTCTTAATCTTGTTGAGTCATAAACATAAAATGCACATTTCCTTGAATAAAATTTTATGTAATTTTGATTTTTTGCAACTTTTTTTTTTTATACTTTTAAGTTCTTATGATATAGTAGTTTCTAGAATGACATTACATGAATCTTTTAAATCCTGATTAAAAGGCATTGTGACTTTTTAAATTTCAAATTAAGTTGTTGTGTTATTTAAAAATCTGAATGTTATTACATAACTAGAATCATCTTCTCTACTTTTATATATCTGTCTATTTAACATACGTTTTAGGGATTTTAATACAAATACATGCCCAAGTATTCATAATATAGTAATATTTTTTCGAAAATGAGTTGTTTTAATACTGAGAAGACATCCATTGTTTTTAAATTCTTGCAAGATTTGAGTTATGTTAGTATTAGTAGTAAATATTGAATATGTTTGTATGATTGCTTTACTTTATAATAAATGAATTGTACATCAATCCCAATTTCCAGTTAATAGACCTTGATAAGCAAGTAATGTTCTACTTGTGAGCTTCATGGGTACCAATATTCAAATCAAGCCATGTGTTCAAGTCTCTTTTAAAGAGCCAATGTATGGAATAATTTTGCTGTTTTATAGTAAAGTAAAATTTATCTTATAAGTACTATATATGTTGAATGCCGTTCACAGATTTTTCTTGTATCTTGACCTCGTGTCTTGACTATAAGGCATTGTGTTGCATTGGAGGGACATTAATAAAACAAAATACAATACAGTTATCAATGTTATTCTAAATTTATGATTCCTTCCTTCTTCCCTCAGTGGCTCGACAGCCCAGGGTGGGCCTTGACCTTCTCAAGAAGCCTTTTCCAGGTTCGTTTTCTACCTGCTAGTGTTCTCCAATTCTTAGTTCTCAAAACTAGGAGATTTTTTTCTAGGTCATCAATGCATCCAAGATTTGGCCTGCCTTTACTTCGTGTGCCAATTGGTTGGGCATTGAAGACTTTTTTAGTGGTGCAGTCTTCGTCCATTCTGACAAGGTGACCTGCCCATTTAATTTGTTGTATTTTGATGAAGTTAACAATGTCAGATTCTTTATATGATGGATAGAAAATTTATGATTAGTGTATGAAAAGTGGGTTCTTGCATATTATATATATATATATATTGCTATTTATTGGTGACATTAAGTCCAGCGGCTGAGTGGTTAGAGCATCCCACTTCTACACCACAGGTCCGAGGTTCAAACCCCGGGCTAGGCAAGGTTGACTCGGTCTTTCATCTCTTCAGTGGGTCGATAAAATGTTGGAGCTTGTTTTGGAACTTAACACTGGGGGTTTTCATGTCAGACTGACTGGAACATCTGCTCATGCACCTCAGGGCCCAAGGTTGCATATACTGAGTTAGGCACAGTAGTCCTTGCCTTCATGTGCTGTCGCACCACTGAGTTAAGTTATTGGCGACATTACATGAAATGAAGCTTCTGTTTGCCAATTTACTTCATATGACACTTAGGAAATTAGGGTTGCCAGTTTGGCAAGTTATTAATAGAGTTGGTGATTAATAATACGTAAGTACCAAAATTTGTTTAAAAAGTAATTTTTATGAAAATGTATTAGAAAAAAAAGATTTGTTACTGTGTGTTTTGTGGCATTGGCATCACACTATTTAAAATCTATAATTAGAGTTTGAAATGATGGAACAATATTTTAACAAATATGTTATTACATACTTAGAAATATTTCTAATTTTTAATATATATATCTTCTGAGTTTGTTTTAGGAAATGTATGCATATGTGTTTATTTATTAAGACTGTATATTTGAATTGTTGTTTGAATGTTGATATTCTTGAAAAAGAAATTTTCAAATTAAATTAATTTAAATTCTGTGTTCTAAATGGCATTTCATTTTTCATTAGTTTTTAAACATTTTGTTATGTAAAAAAAAAAAAAAAAAAGCTTTTTTAAATATCAAATTGAATGCACAAATGGGAGAATCATTATTCATTTAATTCTTTTCTTTGTTAGTTCTGATTGTTAATAATTTAGTTTCAGGTCCCAATCTGCTAACACTTTTCATCATTGGAATATGTACATTATATATATCAACCTCTTATTTTTCTATTAGTAATGGTAAGTGGTTAACTCTAAGTTGAATTTCTGGCATTCAAATAATAAATTATTTTAACTTTTTGTTAAAGCTTTGATATCTTAATGGTGTATATTTTTGTTAACAAATTAGAAATAATAAAGATTATGAAAGTCTGATTCACTGAATTAGAATATTTAATTTGTATAGTTTTTATAAATTGAGGTTGAAAATTGTAATATGATGCACCAAGTTTTAACTATTTTACAATACACTATCAGGAAAGAATACCTCTTCATATATATTATAATTCCCCGAGTAGATTTTTAGCAAGGCATAATTTTAATCTATTTATTTTAAAAATTCATTAGAATTTTACAATTGTTTTTATTGACTTTTAATAAGATTGATGAGTTATGCATTTTCACTAGAAAAGCTAAAATGAACTATTAAATTATATATTTATTAGTTTTAATTATTCATGTTAGTAATGCTGAATAAAAATTCTGTCAGTAGTTATATATTATCACAACCATGTTGACAACATTTTATGAAACAAGCACATGGTTGCTAATTCAACATATATGACACATGGGAAATAGACCTTGCCAACTTGGCGAGTTATCTTGGGCGTTGGCATTGTTGCAATAGTATGCAAGTACTTTTCTGTCTGTTATAAAAAGTATTTCAAGGAATCTTCACAAATTATTAGTTAAGCATAGTACCTATGACAGTTATTAAAATATTTCTTTACTATATCTTGTTACATTGAAAAAAAGGTTCAATTTTTCTAATACTATAAGTTTAAAAATCTAATTTTTTTATATATAAAGTAGATCAGTTTGTTAACCATAACTTATTTTGATCATCAACATGTGTGCTGTATTAATATCTTTGTATTTTTTACATCAATTTTATAATATTTTTATTATTTTGCAGACAAAGTAACACCATCTATAGAGATTTTTAATGACACAGGTAATAGTTTCTGTATACATGATTTAATAGTACACTGTACGTAAACTTTTTAAACATAAGGATTTCATTGTTTAATTGGTTGATACATTAATACCTTAATTGTTAAAAGTTTGTTATAATAGTTATGTATGAAAGCTTTTATCTAAAATACTATATGCTGTGTATTTTTTTTAGGGTTCACAGAAACACCTATTTTAGTAAATACAGAAACAGCTAGTGTTATGATTCGACAACAAGTCAACCATGTTTATGAAAGGCCCAAATTACCTAATGAGTATGATTGATTATATTTTTTGACTGTGTGTTTATGTATTATGTAATGAAAAAATTGAATTTCTTTTTATATTCATATTTTTCCTATAAATTTTATGTGTTAAAATTAATTTTTTGCATGTCATTCAGGTGCAATAGACCTGCTTCTCATATTGATAATTTTTAGGAAGAAAAGAAAGTAAATTACTTTAGAAAGCAATGTCTTAAATGTTCTGCAATGTCTGTAATTTGCGCAAATTTATATCTAAGTAGTCTATATTGAAATATTTACCAATACAGACAGAAATTTGGTTACATATATATGGAAGGGTTTTGTAAAGTTTTAATTATTCCTAAAAAAATAATTGAGATAGAAACTTGATTTTTGTTATTCCGAAGATTTCTGTACATAGTCACCATCCAGAGTTAAACATTTCTTTCAGTGTTTCTTGACCTTTCAAAGAAGGTCATTGTTGTAAAATTCAACAGAATGCAAAAAAACAAAAACATTGTGTTACACTTTGAATGGCATGTGTTGGCGAATCCCTAAAATTACAATTTTGGGAAGGTTGGGGTTTGGTTTTTTTAATTTTGTGATAAGGAAAAATAGTACGGAAAAGGAAAAATCTCAAAACCACATAGCTTTGATTCACCTACTATACTTTAAGATAAGTGAGCACATGTATTGTTGGCAATCAAACTGATATCTTTGGTAAACGCATCTCGTATTTCTGGATCAGAACATCACACAATTTTTTCAGCAGTGCTCATTAATTGGCACTAGTGATGGTTTGCTCCTTTTTCAGGTAATATGCTAAGATGACTATGACAGTCACAAAAAATAGACAACATGGCATGACCTTCCCTACAGACTTCTGCATCTTAGCCTTCTTTTGAGGAGGTGAGTTGCTGTGCTTCCACATCTTACACACTTGTTTGGTCTTAGGGTTGTATTGATTGATCTTTGTCTTGCTTCAAAAGATTTTACATCTCCTTTGACAGGTTGTGCTGTTAGCTCTAAAGAAGAATCATTTGTGGAACCCAGCATATCGATACCCTTGACATGCAGTTCTTGAATAATTTTCCACACAATGCTGTATTTAAGATTGGTCCCCTTCATTAGCATTTAGAATATTGATCTTTGTTTAACAGGATATTGTCTGCCATATTCTTCATTGTGACAGCATTATTTTTAAATGATGAGCTTTCGTGTATTGAATCTTCTGTATGAGGAATATCTTTCCATTTGGAAAATTTCTTCTTGTAACAGTGTCATATAAGGGTCTTTCATTTCATAACTGATTTGCCTAATGAAGGTCTTTAATCATACTGTGAGCTTCTATCTCCTCTATACTGCAGTTTACTTCAATTTATAATTTTTGAAACCAAGATAATTAACACTAATAGCTGTAAATCATAATATTATGTGTATGAGGATCAATTAATATGGAGAATAAATTTTAACCAATTTGTTATCATTTAGTAATTTACTTTACTATACCTCTTCATATGCATACACATATTTATAATCTGTGTAATAAATTTTTTGTATATGTATGTGAGATGTGACACAATATAAATCATTGTACTTGCAGAATCAGTTCTCCGTAACATATCACCTTCAAGTAGTTCCCTTCAGCATTCACACTCTTCTACAGGCTGCAGTTGCCTAGTAGTCAAGGTAATGGGCTCGTGGCCTGCATGTTACTAGTTTGAGCTTAGTACCGCTGAAGACCCACTGTGTAGGGGAGCGATTAGTTGAGAGCTCGAATGTCCTCCTCCTGCTGGTGTGGTGTGGTAGTTAGGAGAAGGGGGGTCAGCTCAGGTGTCATCCTCGTCACTTGATCATGGTTCAAAATTTGGAGGTCTGTTGCCAAAAGTCCTCCTGTAACTAAACAATGCAACATTAATATTCACTCACTCACACTTTTGCATTTGCTGCTGCCATTTCTGGTAACAGTTTTGGAATAAAGTTTTTGGAAGTCCCATTAGATTTTCCAATTTTGCCTGAACTTCTTCAACTGAGATAAAATGGGTTCCCTTTCAGCAAGATTTAACTGTGGGAAATAAAACAAAATCTCATGGGGCTAAATCAGGTGAAGAAGGAAGATGCCTCATCATAGCAATGTTTTTGCTTATTAGAAACTGCTTCACAGATAGGGCCATGTGAGCGGATGCATTGTTTTGGTGCAACAGTGATCCATCACACCCTAATTTTGGGCTTTTTTTCCTAGTTTTTTCACTAAGTCTTTTCAGTACTTTAAAGTACTAGTGTTGATTAATAGTTTGATCATTGATGCAAGTAAGGAACCTACTCATATCACGAATTTCGGCTATGTTTTAATCTGTAATTGCTGACCTTGGGAGCCCAGCAGACTCATCATCTTCCACTCGGACCATTCCCTCTGAAAACCTCTTACACCACTCATATACACATGCGCACTAGACAAAGTTTCATCTTCATAAGCCTCGGTTAATGTTTGAAATTTTTTTGCAGCTGATTTCTTAAGATTCACAAGAAACTTTGTACTGATTCGACATTTAATTCTAGAATGCAGTTGTGCGTGTTCACTCAATGACGTAGTGCTCCCAACTGGTGTGATCTATTAAGACGAACCTGGTCACATGGTGGAGATGTGTGGGCTGATGTCATCAAAAAAGTTGGGGGCAACTCTACTCCTTTTTCAAGCTAAACACTTAGTCTCGTTTTTTTGTGTCACACCTTGTGTATACTTTATATTTTAAAAAAATGTATCTTCCTTTTTTCTAGCTTTGTTTTATTGATATTCCAATTAAAAGTCAAAGATCTGATATTTTCACTTGGTTGAGACATTTTTAATTGTTTTTTTTCTTTTCTGATTTATCATGTCTGTTGATGTAAAAAAACAAATTATATTGCTTTTCAAATAGGTTTTTCAAACGGAATGCTTAAGTTTTGATGTAATCATCTGTAAGCAAATTTTAATGGGGAAAAAAGGAAATTTTAATTTTCAATTATTTAAGTGCAAGTTCAGAAATTACTGAAAATACTATTTATTAATAACTATATAATGGATAATTGAAGCTGCTTTTTACATTTCTTACTAGGAGGTGTCATTCAGGTAATAGAAATATGTTGATTTTTGTCATTCTTAGGAAATTAAATCATTGTGAATTATAGTAATTATACAGATTCTGTAAATTTTTAATGAATGCCTTCAATTCTTTGAGTTAAAGTGTTGTTGTTTAATTGCAGAACAGTTTCATCTTTACATTCCGTTGGTATTGGCGAAATTGTACCAAATTGTGGTATGGAAAAGTTATGTGGGAAAGATGAATTTTCTGTACATTTATACACAGGGAAAGATCATACAGATGAACCTAGACTCTGTGTAGATGGTAAATAGTAAGTGTTATATGATTTTATTTTAAAATCAAATATTCTTTTAGAGTTTTAAATATTTATAGTTATTATGATTATATATAGCAATATATTTTATCCCCCTTCCTGAAAATAAACATTAATGGGAGAGTTTTCTACAGATATTTTTATAATAGAAAATAGAAATGTTTTCATACTTAGGGTAAAAGAAAATTGAAAATCATGTGTTACTCTCAAAGTTCTATGAATTATATAGCTTTTGAAAATTATTATAACTTATGTTAACATTTTCTGTTACATTGTGATCCTTCCTATTGTAATTATATTCAGACATGTTTTTTTTTTTTTTTTTTTTGTTATATATAATTAGAACTTCTCTTCATTTCTTTCTTTAAAAAAATATTGAAAATATAAGTTTAAATCTCTATGTTTTTAAGGATGTTAGCAATATTTTAATAATCATACACATAATTTATTTTATGAAGTTCTTTTTAAAAACATTCACTTTGAAATCCTGGAAAATCAAATCTTTTAAAATCTCTCTCTTTACTTAAAGCTCAAAGTATTTTTAAATCAAGAGGAAGACGAAAAGCCTTGTAAAAATGTACAGTTAAAATAACGTAAAAAGGAAAGGTAATGAAGTAATCTATAAAAAAAAATGTGCAAGGAGAAAACTTATTTTCTGGAGTGTAGGAAAAAATAAAACTTAAGCTAGGAAAGCAACCTATTCTATATGATGACATTTTTATCATTTAATTTCATTTAATAAGTATCATTCATTTTTTATAAGTTAGTTTTGTATTTATTTACATTCATGTCCATAAATTAAAGATAATGCAAATTCAGGCAAAGAAAGAGTCAGAAGCAAAATAAATGTGACTTACTTGTAAAGCCTTTTTATTAAACAAAAGCTAAAGAGCAAAAAATATGCTATATGTTTCATATCATTAACAAAAATTGCAATTTTTGCTCCCTGAAGCAAATTAAAAAAAATCCTCATTTAAAAAAAACTAATATTACATGCTTGGTATGATGGTTAATACTTAGTATGTCTCCCAGATGATGCAATACAGTCCATACAACCCCTAAGCATGCTGAGTATCAAATTACCGATCTAATCTTAGGGAATATTACACCACTTATCAAGCAATGCTCTCTGAAGTTCTGGTAAACATGTTGGTAGGGGTTGGAGGTGTTGGAGGCTGCAATTCATTGGCTAAGCATGTCCCACACATACTCTACTCAGTGGCATAACAAAGAACATTTGGGTCCCCTTGCAAAGTCAGGTTTGGGGCCCAGTTGAAGTCCAGTCCATATGGTTGATATCCTAGAATTGAAAACATTCATTTACAATGTTTGCACAATGAGTGCAAGCGTTGTCATCAATAAACAAAAATTTGGGGCCCACAGAGCCCGGAAACAAACGTTCGTGTTATTCCAGAATGATGTCCAGATAGATTTGACATGTCATGGTTTTAATTTGAACATGCAGGTCAGTTCTGGAACCCAGAATACCCCCACCCCCCCAAAACGAGCAATCCTGCACCACCCGAAAAGTATCATTCAATGATGTTCTATTGGTGGTGACAGGTACTAGGCGTTCTATGTAGGAATGTCATAGACTGCAAGCTAAGCTTGACTCGTCGAAAAACATCACACAAGCCAACTGTTGTAACTGCACTGTCCACAATGCATGCTCTCTACTCCAGGCTAAACGCAGGTTGCAGTAAGTGGAACACATCTGACAGGTCTACGAGCATATAAACCAATCTGCTCAAAGCGTCTGTACATGGTCTGCCTTGAAACTGTTGTATCAGTGGCTGAAGAGACCTGATAAGACAGATTTGATGCTGTACTCCATCTGTTTCTTTTGGCAGTAACTGCCAAATATACTGGTCCTCAATCGGCATTGTAACTTGGGGTGACCCATGTTGTAACATTGTGAGTAGATGTTACAGCACAGCATTGTCAAAGCCTGGAGATGACACTCTGGGTAATTCCAAGTTCCTTGGATACTTCCAGCTGGGTACACCCTCATTCCAGACAGCTGATAATTCTTCCATGTAAAAAATCATCCAAATGTGTCATATAAAGGGCTTGCTAACAATTTTACTTCTTTACCTGTATACCTTATATATCCCCTTCTTACACTTTCATTAGATGTGTGTAGTCATTTTACGGGTGATGTATTTTAGAGTTTGATTTCTGTGTGACTTTGAATTACCCTTAATTTATGGACATGAGTGTATGAAATCTAAAGTTTTTATTTCATATGTTAAAAATAATCAATCTCAGAATAAGCTTTTTATTACCAATATATTTGAATCTTCTCTATTTAATTATAGTGTTTTGTCAAAAGATGTGAATGAAGGTGGAAGAGGTATGAATGTTGCAGTAATTGACAACTTGACACGGACAATAATTCGTGTAAATCATTTTGATACTTATGAAAAAGGTTTGCGTTTTCATTATTTACTTTACTATTTATCTTATAAAATTATTAATATAATAGTTAATGATTGATGTCCATGATTTAAAAGAAAATGTATCATATTAATCTTGATAGTTTTAATCTTTTTTAGCAATTAACTGATATATTACAGATTGCATTCATTTTTCCTTCTTGAATTTTAAGTTTTGTAATATTGAATCTGGCTGTTATGCATGTATTCTTATTCTGTAACTTGATTATTTTTCAGAATCTACTTTGTTAGAAACGTTACTTTTGACTTTAAGACCTGGAGATATAGTAGTACTAATTACATTTGATGAACCATCTAGAAAGTATGTTTGTATTTTAAAATTCTTATGCATTTTTTTTCTCTCCAAAGTTTTAAATAATATGAATTGATTTAGAATAAAATTTTAGCTTTTAACATGATTATAAGTTGTCAATAACTTTATGACTTGTATTGTAGAGTTAACATTTAAAAAATATTGTTTATTCTAAATAGAGTTCCCAAATAAATAGGATTAGATTTAATAATAATTGTAAGTTGTTAGTAATATTTAAGCTTGCATTACATATTTTCTAGTTTTATACATTTTGCTATGGAAAGAACTAAAAGTAATTTCTGAATGTAGTTTTCTTCTTTGAAAGCACTGCAGCCGGTTACCAGCCAAGGCTGTTTCAGTCAGCTTACATCATCTTGATCTATTGAATGCTATATTTTTCCACTAGTTAACTCCCAAGTCCTTCAACTACTTTTCCACTTTATCCATCCACCTTGTTCTCTGTCTTCCTCCTTCCCCTTTTCTCTCTGGTGTTTGGAAAGTTATTTTCTTTATAGGATTTTCATCACTATATCAAAATACATGTCCCAGCCAACTTATTTGGGAGGCCTTGATCATTTTCACTATGTTGGGTTCTCTGTATTTCAATTGAAGTTCAAGGTTGTATCATATTCTTCAGATTCTTTTTTTTCTAACTGCACCCAAAATTTTTCATAAGATTTTCCTCTGAAAAGTCATCAGTTTCTCTTCATCTTCTTTGTTAGTTGTCCAGCATTCTCTGCCGTATAAAACAATTGGTTTTACTAGAATACTTTTTTTGTACCTTTTTTTACAGTTCTAGAGTTTGTAACTGTAATTTTTTTTCTACTTATGTGTTTAGACTGGTTTTGCAATCCATGATAACATCTGTTAGCCATCTTGATTCTAATTGTAATTTCAATTTTTATGTCATTACTATTATTTACAGTTGTGCCTAAGTATTTAAATTAAATCACATGTTCAAATTCATATTCATTAATTTTCAATGGTTGTAAATTTGAGATTCTGTTTGTTATTACCATGAATTTAGTTTTTTTTTCAATGACTGCCCGTCCTAAGTTTTTTTACTGCTGTCTCGAGTGCACAAAAAGCCTCCACTATAGCTGCCTTAGTTCTTCCTGTGATATCAATATCATCTGCAAATGCTAGCAGTCATACGGATTTAACAAAAATTGTTTTCCTTGTTTGTATACCAGTGTCTCTAATTGCCTTGTCTAGTGCTTTGTTAAACAGATGACATGACAGGGAGTCTCCTTGTTATGTAGTTTTCTTGTAGTTTAAATTCTGTATACATTTCTATTATAGATTTCTATTTATTATCAAGATTTCTATTTGGATATTTTTGCATTCAAATCAGATTTTGTTTATAAATTCATTTAAATTCAATAAATAACAAAATTATTGATAGAGACATAAATGTTGTATAATGCTTGTAAAATAAGTAAAAAACAAAAGCTAGATAGCAGTAGGTGAAAAAGTAGGTGAATACATTGTGTTCTATAAAAATCTGATTTTGTTCAAAAGAAATGTAATAGAGTCTGAGATATATAAATGTCTTATTTGCATTTCAGTTATATTTATCAATTTATTTTATTTGCACCTTTTCAGGTTATCTCGAATTGCTCGATTGTTGTTATTTGATCTTGGCAGTGCTTTAATTCAGAACTTAAGCTATAGAAGTAGTTGGTACTTAATTACTCAAAAAGGATTGTCCGGATTCTCACCTTTTGAAGATGTAAGTTTCCAAGTATAAATATCAATTGTAATAAATTTTTTTAATTAGCAGTATATTATTCTTGTTGTATTAATTATGTGTCTTAAAGAACCACTAATGAATTGTGTTGATTAAATTTTTTGTGTATAGTCATTCTTAATATGAGCTTTCATTATTTGGGATTAAATTAACAGCATATAGGATATTATGTGTTTAATTGGTCTTCCTGTTTTAAAATCTTTTAATGCTTATAGGTAATAGCATACTAGTTTTAAATGGTATGTTATATTATAAAATTATATATATATAGTTAATGGATGAGACAATTACTGATTTTAATACTTTTATTTTAAGTAATTTCAAGCCATTTCATGAAAAAAGTAGTCTTATAACAAAATATATATATTAATCTATGTTAGAAGAAAGCATTGATTAAAATGTGATGAATTTTGAAAATTAAGAGTTTCATAAGACTTGTGAAGTTAGTAGAACAGATTATTTAAAGATGCTAATAAAGTTTTTAATGAATTATTGTTTAATTTTATTTAGTATTTAATTTGATAATAGTTATCTTCTTTTAGCTTCATATGGTGGACAGTAGTGGCTGGCCTCTGTATCATGATGTTAGATTTTGTGTACCATTTGAAAGTATGTGTTTGAATTATTTGATTCAAACTTTTAATTTAAACATCAATGATAAATTATTTAATTTTATATTCTTTGAAATATTTCCAGTTTAAAAATCTTTGAAAAATATATGTAATACATTCTGCATTCTGTAATTTTTAGAATTCTAAAATAATCATTTGAGACATATTATTTAGAATAATTATAATAAATTTTTCATATTCATAAGTTCTCTTTTAAATATTCATAATTGTTTTTTTAGCTTAATAATGTTAATTTTATGTATTTATTTTTATTAGTTAAAGGGAAAATTGTTCATCCTGATCCTTTACCATCCAGTAATCCTCAAAGAGTTCAATTTTGTGAAAAGCATGAAGATTTGCCTTTTTTTTGTGATCGTGAGTTTATTTTTTAAAATTCCTTTTGTGAAATTAAAAACTTGTATGAAAAGTTTTTTTTCCTTCTTTTTACTGGAAAAAGTTCCTGTTCCTAGTATAATTTATAAATTACATTAAAGTAAAACAGTAATGTACCAAATACATAGAATCTGCTTTGTTTTACAATCATGAAGCATTTTATTTTTCTATGTATTGTCTAGGGAAATTTGTTATAGGTATTGAAAAAAGTATTTTTTCCCCTACTGTGTAATTTTTAAAAATTTTCACAGTAAATAACTGAAGCATTGAAATAAACAATCAACTAATTTTTTATGTTTTTGTACTTTCTTTTGTAGCTGATGTTGTGAATGATCCTCTTCTTCCATCTCCTGTGTGGAAACAACCAGCATCTATTAATAAAATATATAATGTTCCTGTAATAATAATGAGTGGTAATTATTAAATTTTTGAATTATTGGGATGAAATTCTTTAATTCAAATGATTTTCTTTAGTGTTACAAAATTGATGATGCTGAATTATTATTAGATTATTTATTTTTTAAATGAATTTAATTAACTATTTTTAGGTACCAAGCAGATTCTTTAATTAAAAATTAAAGACAGGAAACATTTTTTAAAAATCTAAAATATTTTGCAGGTTTCTAGAAATATTAAATTTTTAATACTTGGTAACAGTAAATTACATTATTGCAACTTTTAAGAGAAGGAAAATTAAAATAAAATAAAAGCAGATCATTTACCTCTTAGTATTCTTGGTCCATAAATTTTCTTTGACTTTTTGATCATTGCATTTTAATGCTATCATTACATTATGTATTTGTCTTTCTCAGTAGCATAACAGAGAATATTAGCCCCCCGCAAAGTCAGGCTTTGGGCTCCAAGCCGGACTTGGGTCATTCAAGTTTTGGGCTCTTTAGAGTCCTGGCAGGCATGCATGTTATACCCCTGGTCTTTCTTGATATTTTTTACAATGTATTTTTACTAAAGAGTTATTCTCATATGATTGGTTTCTTTTTTAAATATAGGTGTAAAACAAAATGATAATTTATTGTTTAAAAACTTTTAAGAAATTGTGTTGTTTTAAATTTAATACTGTATTTTTTTCTACTACATTAATATTTCAATATGTAGCAATACTATGTGATAGAGAAATATATAATATAGCTTTAACACTTTTTAAGTTAATCCACCCAAAACTTTTTTTATTGAGTGTGATGATCACTTCCAAATGTAATTCAATTGGGTTTCTTAGTGTATAGTGTGGAAGCTTAGAAAATTTGATTCCATACACACAGCACCAAGATATCTTTTATTGTTCTGCTGAATTTTGAGGTTATCATGTTTTGGGCAGCTCTAATTTGCTGTTAATTAAAAAAAAAACCCCAAAATAATTGTTTTCTTGTAAGTATTTATTGTGCAGTGTAATTAGTTTGTTTGTGTATCATATTTTGCATAAAACATAGCTATGTTTTTTTAAAATTAAAATTTAGGTGGAAATGCTGAGTATCTTCCTTTAACCTTGGAAACACTTGTTCGTCAGCCTGGAATAAAGCCTAATATAGTTGTAGTAAGTGCATGTAATATTCATTATTTAATCATAATGTATTTTTTGTATAAGAATCATAATATATTTACTATATATAAATTTAAAACTTATGTGTAGTAAATATATTATTAGAGTTATATATGGTACCTCTTTGATTCTTTACCAATCATTTTTTTGGATAAATATACCTTTAGTTACACTCTGTTATTTTAGAAACTGGTATAGAAATAGTTTATCAAAAATCTTTTAACATTGTGTAGTTTTTGTGATGCTATGAGAAATGAAGTATATATATGAGTAATATTTCATTTTACAGTTTTTGTTTTCATTGAAAGGCGTTTAATTTTGAAAAACCATTTTATGAGTGGTTACTAACAAATGTCATCAATTGTTGTTTTCTCCAACTTAAGAAGACACGCAGAAAAAAATACAGATGCAACACACAGTTGTACTACAATTTCTAATGAACATTGAAATACCATAAGAGCGAGGCATGCATATCGTATATTTAATAAAAATTATAGTTGGTTTAAAAATTGCATTTTTAGTTGTGAACAGACATTCTAAAAATATTTGTTCTACACAAATGATCAATTTTACTCATTATTCTGTACAATAGCATAATAATTTATCTGAATCCTTTGTAACATCTATTGTTACCGAAGCAGAAATGTTTTCAGTAAAGAACTGAAAATTTTAATTCGAAATTTTCAGTTTTTCTCTTCTGTAGTTCATATTTATTTTTAACCTGCACTGTAGATGTTACAAATGCCTAAACAAATATCTCTCTCTTTTAAATAATGTCCATTAATCTGATTTTTTTTTTTTACACATACAAACATTTAAAAAATTAGGTTTTTTTTTTCATGTCTAGGGCTTTTTTTTATATTTCTTTCTTTTTTAAATGTATATTAATATAAAGCATTTCAGTAATATTTGAAAAAAAAATTTTTAGTGATATTTATTTAGTATAATCTATTTTAATAAATTTGATTTTTGTATAATCCTTTTAAGGAAAAATCAATTAGCTGCAAATTTTTGTTTTATTTTAGGTGTATCATTTGGAAAATAATGTGATGATTCAAAATTTATCGCAGTTGTTTGGTTTCATGTCAGAAGAACTATCTCAACCTTCTACTAATTGTGGTAATAAATCCATCATTTTTCATATTTTAGTTTTTTTCTTTTAAAATTTGTCCAGAAATATTATGAATTAACCATCCTTGCAATAAATAAGGGTAATCAGAATTACATATATTTTCTTTTAAAAAATAACGATGTTTATATTATTAAGATTGATAAAATTTTTAAAAATATTTGCATGAAATATTTTTGATATATTAAAATATACTCATATGTAGATTAGTCAGTGAGCTTTGAAAAATTGTATATATTTTTAAAAGTGTGGTAGTACTATTTTTTATATGTTTAATTTTTTTATGTATTAGTGTCATTTTTGATTTTCTTTTAAACAAACGCTTTTGAAACATTATTTTTATTTCAGAAAGAATTTTAGAATCTTTTGAACTTCAAGCATTATTATTTCCTGATGCTGTAAGTTATTTGGATTTCTTATAATTAATTTAGTTAACTAATCAGAGTGTTAAAGCTATCTATGATATTCAGAACTGAACTATAATTAGTGAATTAGCTTAAATTAATGAGTATCTAAAGCAATGTGGTTCCTATGAGTAAATGTACATTTTAGTTTTTAATAATAATTTTTTATAATTTTGCTTTTAATTATATTAAAATGAATAGTAAAAGTTACAAAATTTATGTATTAAAAATGATATAAATTTTTTTTCATTATGTCAGATTAATATTAATCTAGCATATGTTTCATTTTTAATTATTGCATAAAAATAAAAAGTTTTGACATTAAGATTTATTTATTCACTAAAATAATTGTAATTCTTTTTAGAAAGAATTTCTTTTCATTGGAGAAAATGCTATTTTGGCTCCCGATTTTCTTTTCTTCATGGGTCAGTTATTATCTGTTCTTAATTCGGATCCAACACTTATATCAGTATCTGCTTTAAATGAGAATGGTATGTATTCTAAGATTCTATTTTATTGAAATTATTTGTAACATTATAATCAAATCTTCAATATCTACATGTTATTAAATAATATGGAATAAATTAATTGCTTTTTCTGCATAAATGCTTATTAAATAAAATTTAACGCTTTAAATTTGTGTTTGGAATTCTATACAATATCCCGTCTTAGCCAAAAGTCTGTTGTTGTTGTTACTTTTGCCACCTGATTGACAGTAACATCAGATCAAGGCCTATGAAATTCATCACGGGCAAAGGGCTACATATATGCCTGTCGTTAGCCGTAGCTTTGAGCACCATTCAGATGACAGTGTGATTTGGTTCGATCCCAGTCCAATTTTGAGGGAGAACACCCTGAGGGGTGGTCAAGGGCCTCCTACCTCTCTTCCCCTTCCACCAACCTCACAAGAGGACTTGCGGTTTGACAGCTATTTTAGAGTACTCCATGTTGCGAAGGTGCTATACATTTACAGTCATCCATGCCTTCTCTGGGATTCAAACCTGAGCTCAATGGCACAGCAGTCAGTGTCATTAACCACTATGCCAGTTGAGTGGCTAGCCAAAAGTCTAAGGTAGGGATAACATAATTGCCTCTAAGTTAAAAAGAAATGATATTTTTCACAAAAATAAACTGCAGGAAAATGTTATTTTCCCCAACTTTTTTAGTAATAAAAATGTGAATTAAAAAGGTATGGAGGAAAAAGGCAGCAAACATGGAAAAAAGATTATAGTATGAATTTTAACTCATACATTAAAATATTTATATTAGAACTAAAACCTTAAAATAATATCAATTTTTTTATTTATTGTGTATTTCTGAATGTAAGTCCATGCATAAGCAGACATTGTATCCTCTCTTGGAGAAATTTAACTAATATTTGAAACCCATATGTAAGTTCAATAGAAAAAAAATTCTGTAAGGTTCAAATATTTATCTTTGGGGAAAATGTCACCAAATAAGTGGAATATTTTTGAGTCAGTGTTAAGTAAAATGCCAGATGCCAGCAATGATGATTTTATTTCTGGTAATTTTGACTGAAGCTAGTACATTTTTTAAAAGTTATTTGTTATCTTTTACATGACTTGGTATTTTTGCTGGGTTTATTTTATGCTGGAAAACTTAGGGAAAGAGAGAGGATTTTGTATATGGCAAGTTTCAAACTTCAGATGATCATGTTTGCTGAAAATTTTAACAACAGTAAAGTGGCTTGGCATTTTTCTGTATATGAAAAATACGTTTGAGTGTTGAAAAAAATCTTAAATTAGCGGAGATGCTAAAATAAAAGCAACACATGGCCATTTGCCTATTTTCATACCTTGCAGGAAAAAAACAACTTCTGCATGGATTCAAAAATTGTAAATGCGTAGTTCAGGGTGTATGAAGCAACCTAAATTCATTGAAAGCCTGTGAGTGGACTTTATTGCTTCTACTGGATGGTGTAATAGTTTCAAGAATAGTCATAATTTGTGCATAAGAGTTACCATTAAACTTTTGAAAAAACTCCTGTTAGAGCTAGAAGGAAAAGTTGAATCCTTTCAATGACTCAATAAAATTACAAAAAGAATATGATTTTATATGTTATTGGCAATATAGATGGGACTCTGTATCCTTTGATTTGACATCAAACTGCGATATTAAATGCTTTTAAAACCATTTTTGTGCAAACAATGTGTCATAAAAATGCTGTTTTATGTTAGGTTTTTTTTTTTTTTGCTGCATGGTGGATGGAAATTTCTTACCTCATACAATTATTTTTAAGGGAAAATTTCTGTCATTGTGTAAAATACTTAAGTCAAATTTTAATTTATGCCCTTGAAAAAGGCTGAATAGATGAGAGTGGCATTTCATTATATTGGGTGTAAAAAACATGATGCCGAAAGAAAGGCATTGTGTTTAATAATTTCTGGGACTCATTCAAGGTTCATCTTGAAGATAAAATAAAAGGTTGCTCAAATTCACTACTGACATCAGAATAATGCATTAAGTACAGAATCCTTTTTAAAATGAATCATTCAAAAAAATTGTAATTTTATTTCAAGAGCTAACAAATGAAAGAAATTTCAAGTGCAAACCAGAACTTTTAAAATTTTTAATTTATAAAAATTGTGCATCTAAAATCAGTTTTACATTGTTCTTCCTATATAAGTGCTATGAAAGCTATTTTCTAAGCTACTTTCTCTCTCGCAGCATTATGGCCTACGGTTTGACATGCAAGATAAAACTAAACTAAATTACACTACGTGATACACATGCATGCTATATTGTATTCATATTAACTTTGTTTGAAAAGTTCTTTAGGAAGTTTTATGAAGGAAATATTAAAAAATTCTGTTTTCTATTAGTTAAGGACAGTGTTATTATTGACATTTATTTTTAAACTACCATTTTTTATACTGTGCAGGGAAAAAAGTATTAAATACACAGAGTTTTTAATATTTTTCTATGCAAGAAAAAATAGTTAATTGTATTTTCCCCCCCATTAAAATCAGCTTGCATCTTGGAGGAGGAAGTTATACCCTTGGCTCATTAGATGCAAGGTGATTTCAGGGCACTTTTTGGAGTTCAAAAGTGCCTTATGGGCGGAGAAATAAATATAGTCAGAAAGTATTTTAAAAATGATAAAATTTGCAAAATATATTTTCTAAGATTGCCTTAAAAATGTAATATTTAAATAAAAATCTTGAAAAATAAAAATATACATTATAAAGTTGCTCAAAAGTTAATTAGAATACTAATAAAAAAATCATAAATATAAAATATTTGCTGTTAGAATACAAATGAATGCAGCAATGTTTGTAATATATAAAACTGAAATTATTTTATATAGCATTATTTATTTAGTCTTCCTTTCATTTTTGTTATTAATTTTAAGAAACAACTAATTCTTTAAAAAAAGATAAAAGTTTTTGGCATTAATATTAATGTTTAAAATTGTTATTAACTGTATTTCTTTAATTATTTTCAATAAATTGTAGAATTAAAATCAATGAAATCATTATCAAGTATAATGAAAACAAATTTTTATACATTTCAAACAAAAAATCTGTTATTTTTGAATTCCCCATTTATAAACACATAATTTTTGCTTACCCCATTGATTAAAATGTAATAATTTCCGTTTTATAAAATTATTCATTTTTTGTTCTCAATTCTGTGCTAAATTATTTATGCTCTTTTTCTGTTTTAGGTTTTAAAGGTTTATCTGGAGATCCAGCTGTTGCTTATCGTGTTCAATCATTCTCTGGTATAGCTTTTCTAGCAAGGAGAGATTTCTTTCAAAAGTCATGGTGTCAAAATGAGTAAGTTCTTAAAATCTTAATTGTTTATCAGATTAGTTATTTTTTTTTTGTTCTTTTGTAAATTTATTTCTTGTTGCTTCATATAGTTTTCCAAAAATTTAGTTGTAATCTTTGCTAGATAAACACTACCCAAAACCTGACTTTGTAGAGGGGTTAAAATGTTTTCCATAATGCCACTGGCAAATCCCATTTTGGTAATTTGAGCACTAAATTTTAATTAAAACTGATTGATTCACTATTATTCAGTTTGCAAAGATTTTGCACCAAAATATTTCTTTGAAAATGTTTCCATTAAAATAATATTGCCAGCATTCCATTATTTTTACTTTTCACTCATTTTTTTTTCACTAATTTAAAGGAAATTTACAAATATTTTTATTTTAACAAAATTTGATAGGAATGAATTACTTTATGTTACACTCAGTGCAGATTTAATGTGCGTGTCAGGGTTACACAGTAATGTTATTAAATTACTCGTTTTTGCGATCACGAGATAATATTTTGAACAAGCTACTTTTGTATTTTGTCTTTGGCAATGAGCCAAAAAAAGTGAGTTGATGGAATTCGCTTGAATAAAATGTGGAATTTTGTGCTATTCTAATGAATTTTTCGTTTTTGAATATAAACTGGGTTCACGGCTGACAGTGCGCTTTACTTTTGAAGAACCAAATAACTGTTCTAAATGAGATATTTCTGTGTTCGGCGTTTTTCATTTATTCTGCTTGAAAATTTACTTGTGGTTTATTCTGAATTAAAGTTATATGAAAATTAAAATCTGTGGCAAATCGTTTGTTTAGGTGTTTTTAAGTGATTTCTCTAAATATAATTAATTATATTAAGTGTGTTTGAAAAATATCTAACCTTTAATCATTAAAAATTACTCATATTTGGATACAACAAGCTTGCTCTAATCTTTTTTGAAATATTCCTTAGGAGATACAATGTACTTTTCCCAACAATTTAGCAGCTGTTGAAAGAAGCACTAAAATGCCCTCTTTGAGATGGCAAACAATTGGTCTGTTTTAGTTTAAGTGATGTTTTTCAATTTGAAACTGGGTCTGTTTCCTAGTTTTGTATTTAATGGTAGTTTTCTGATCCTGGAATCACATGGTTTGAATGCGGCTTTTGAATCTAGTTCCTTTCAGTTGCATTTTTAGCTTGAGAAAAAACCAGAAATTACATAAAGCCATAATGGGAAGTACAAAGCCAGATGAAATGTGTGTATTAGTACATGAAACTTGGAAAAATGGGCAGGTTTAGAAAATATCCAACCTGAATTTTTCTCCTGAAATTTAAATCCTTAGTCAAAATGGAATTAATGTATCTAAGGCTGAGATGAATGCAAGTTCTTTGACTATAAATCGATGATCTTGTATCAACAGAGTCCTCATTTGGTCAGTGAGAAGCTTGTTTTTGAATGTTGAGGACTTATTAGAATGGGATTCAATTTTCCTTGATGTTTGCTTATCAAGGCCTACCAACATCTTAAAATAACAGAAGTACAGGCATTATTTTCAGCATCGAAAGTAAAATGAAATCGAATAGTAATTTTTTTATATCAATATGCAAGTTTTTTTTTCTACACAATTTCTTTCTTTTCATTTATTTTGAAACCTCTGCTCCTAGTTATCAGAAAAAATTTCTTTACAAGTTTACTGTACATTGAATAATCTTGAATGAAACATTTTTAATGAAAAGATTAGTGTTAACAAGCCACAAGATCATATCAAAATTGCTGGATATACATGGGAAAAAAGGAATCATTGATGAATTATAATTTTTTTTCTTAACTGTTAGAACATTATCTGAAAATAACATCATTTTGGAAATTTAAAATTTTAACATTTTAAATTCTGTTTTACCTATGTAATGACTGAATTATTACCTGTAATTTAGATTTATTAAAAATTGTGGTTTTTATTTAAATGAATGTCTTTTTTTATTATGTTGATCAATTTTTTCTTGTTTCTCTTTGACATCAATTTACAGAGATTGTACAAGTAATATTACTTGCCAGTCACTTCTTACATAAATAACTTTTTCATAATATTGAACATTAATAATTGATGCCTGTCATTTTAATTTTCAGTTCTCAAGTTGATCCTATATATATTTCTTCAGAAATTGTGGGTATGAGTTTGATTCCAGATGTTTCTCGTGTCACTTTGGCTGCTCCATTATCTCATTCTGTGTCAAATTTAGATGTTTCTTATCTATTTTTATCTCATGAGAGGACTATCACATAGTAAGTGTATTTAATTCATTTGTACAGAATAGATTTTTTGATAAACAACGCTATAATATTAGATTAATTAATGGTATATGAAAAAAATGTAACTGCATAAAAAAACTAAATTGAAAACAAAAGGAATCATCACATTGTAAAAAATTTAAAACTTATGTTACACTTTGGTAAATATGTTTTTTTAAATATGCTATCTATTATTTACACGCATAATACATCTATCGTCACGAATCTATTATTCTAATATAAAAATGTTACTTGATGTTATGAGTGCTCATTTCAGTTCAGTATGATTGCAAAAACTTGTAGAAAAGTTATTAAAATTGAATTTCTTTCTGCTGTGTGTTAATTTTAATGGAAGTTATGTTTCATGTTTTGCATTGTTAATTTTTTTTTGTACTTGTAATTATGTATTTTTAAATGTTTATGTACACAAAAAGTAAATTTTTGCTTAAAACTATTACGAGCATGTTTATTGAAGTAAGTATTGAGACTTACAGTATCTATTGAAAAAGGGCTTTGTTTAAAAAGTACTTAAAGCTCTACAATACTATTAATCAAATTAAAGCTAAAGCAGAAGCAGTAAAGCCTTATTACCTTATTTTACTTTACTTTTATCCTAGATATATTCTAACTTTGTCATCCAGATTAATTTTTTATCATTTATATTTATTTTAAGAACATTTTTATCTAATTTCAGTGAACAGAATATATTGCTGAAACATCCTGAAAGACTTTCTCAGGAAGACTATGATTGGGAGGTTGAAACCTTATTATTATCATCTACTGCATTAACATTTGATAATGACTCTATAAAACACTGTCTACATAACAAAGAACATTTCCAGTCAAAAATTTTAGAAGACTTGCTTCTTCTTGTCAATAATTCTTCAAAGTAAGTCAACTTTTCAATTAACAAACATTCATTTACATTTTTCTACTTTTAAATTAATATTTTAGAGTAGGAGTTCTTAAACTTCCAATCACCATGACTCCCCTTTATGTATCAGTCTGACATCACTTAACTCCAAGATTCTGAACATGTCTCTTTTTGACTTGCAACACATGGCTAAGTAATTTTAAGGTTCCTCAACAATCCTAAAACTGCCTCTACTACTTACACAGACTTTTAACTCTTCTATGCATTTCTACAATATTTTTTGAAAATATTAAGTAATAATATTAGTATGTAATTGCAAATAATAATGGACTGCATTAATGTTTTTGATCAAAATATATGTTTTAGAAGAGATTTTTCATTAGGGGTAATTTGTTGATATAGTCTAGGAGGCACATCTTTAAATTTTTCCATGAGTCCACTAGAAAGGCTCTGGGGTCTCTCATGGGTCCGCAGACCACAGTTTAAGAACCGCTGCTTTTGAATATACATTTTAATGTTTTATAAAATATTTTATTTAAAATTTCTCCTCAGAATATATTTAATTTGTATATTTTATATATATTACAGTATGCTGAGCAAAGTTCTGGTCATTTTCTTTCACCAAGAGAATGAAAAGGATATTTCAACACTTCAGCATCTATGTAATTGTTTTGGTCTATTTCATCATCCAAATTATCCTGTAAGAGGACTGTATAAAGGAGTTCTTAGGTAATACTTTAATTTATTATTTTCCCCCTTTAGGTCATAAGTCAACTACATAAATTCATCTCGCATATCTATTGATATGGTAATAAATCAGTCATTATTTATCAAAAAAATATTAATCTGTACCCTATGCAATGAAAGAAAATGTTAATTACAAAAAATTATATATCTTAGTAGGAAGAATTATGCAGCTTAATAGTTAGAGAGTTATGAATTAAAATATTTCACTTTTCAAATATTGGGGGATTATTCTACTGTTTGATCACTTGCATCTTTGTCTCCAAATTCTAATGTGAAGTAATGTAGACATTTAAGTAAGGAAACACATAGGTTAATGTATTTATTTTTCCATTGTACAAAATTAAATAATCCATTGCTCAATTTTTTTAATGCTGTTCAATGTTAATTAAAGAAACGAAGATAGATATTCAGAAGTGTTTTTACCTATTATTATACTTAAAAAAAAGAACCATTGGCATTATTTTGTTTGTCAATTTTACTATAATTCAATATATGATTTATTTTACAGCAAGTATTTCATTATATTTTTATTTCATATAGATTTATTATTCCTATATCAACTGCTGGAGAATTTTGATATATTTTGTAAATTAATTAGATATGTTATGAAAATGAATATTTCATTGATAATTGTTTTTTTTTGCTTTATACATTCATACATACATATGCACACATATACATATATATAACGCAAAAAAGAACTGAATGAAATATTCATATATATACTGTTGAACATCCATTATATGAACTTCTACTTAGTGAACTTTTTTCTGGAACCAAGAACTGAAAAATATTGAAAGATGAAACTCTTATTTAACGAATTTTCTACATAACCAACTTTTTTTGGGATTTAGCTTTGGGACTTTGTTAAATAGAGGTCTGATTGTATATTTCATTTAATTTTATCAAAACATAGATTATATTAAACAGTTTTTGATTGTTTATTTTTTCAAACAATGATGAGAGGAAATTATATATATTATTTATAAGGGTGAGAGAATTATTTTTAAAGATAATCTTATTGTTCATATTAAATTCCTTATTTAATTAAAATTGACTTGAGTTTGAAGTTTGTTCTGGCATATAGGGAAGCACTGTTTATATGATAATACTAAATATCAACTTTTTTTTTTATCACTGAAAGTAAATCCTTCATCTTTTATTTTGGGTTTTAATAAAAGAATACAGTTTTTTTAAAAATTCAATTACATTTTTATTCAATAGCCAAAGCTCAATACTGAATAGTGTAAAGTTTCTAATAGTTTTTGATAGTTAATCTGCTGTAAATATTTGTCCTAAATTATTTAAATTTATATGGAAGGTCTTTTCTTATGCGTGTTCTATAATCTTTAAGGCTACATTATCATCTGATCCTCAGGGAAGCTGAATTAATTTCTTCTCTAGATTAAGTATGTTTTTTTATAGTAAAATATTTCTTTCAATGAACTTTTACTAAGGTTTAATATTTGTATTTAAATTTCTGAGGCATTAAAATAATCTTTACTAGAAGTCAATATTTTCATAGAATGTATTTTGTTCTATTGATTCATGCTTTTTATTAATATATTGAAAAAAAAACAAAAACAGACACACATATTGAAACACCCAAGGAAATTGTGAATCTTTTATCTTGAAGGCAATCACACATGTTTATAAATTATAATGTACATTTTTATGCATTTTGCATAAAAATAAGAGAATTGACAATTTTTGTGCTGTTAAAACAAAAGGACAATGCAATAACTGCCTAGTCATGTAGCAAGTCATGCATTATGTCTATCCAGAAAATTCAGATGGGTTTGAAATAAAGTAAAAAAGCCTCTTAAGTACTTTTTATAATTCTTTATAAGTTGAATAACTTATTTTAAAAGTTGACTGTACAAGTCTTTGTCTTGACTTTCACTTCTGTGATTCCAGGCAATCTTTATATTATATACATTTAATCAGTTTTTTTTTTTTGTTTCTTTCTTTATGTTTTTTGTTTTTGTTTTGTTTTATCTAAAAACACATATAGATTGACTTGCAAACTCTTCTCCCATACATTTCATTTGACTTAAATTATTTTGCACTAAAAATTGATTGGTACGGTTTTTATTTTTTGGAATTAAATTAATATCTGGATAATTTTTAGTGAAAGAAAAATAAAACTGTGTAAGGTAACTTCTATTTGTGAAATATTTTATTGGTACAAGAACAGAGAAATGAACAATGTAAAACTCATTAACAAAAGGTAAGATAAATTTAAATTGTGTTATATTAATTCAAAAGTAGACTGATTATATTTTATAACAAGCAAATATAGCAAAAAAGTTCTTCAACTGATCTTGAACAATGAATTTATCAAAATCATTAATTTAAATCATATGGCATAGTTATCTTAAAATATTTTGTTGAGATTGCAATTAAATATTGGGAAGTTTTAAGTGAAATCAAAATCACACTGCTTACGATTTCCTAAAAATTTTGTTAATATTCTAGATATGTTTTATATCAAGAAGTAGGTTTCTAAAATAAGTGATAGAAATTAAAAGAATTCACTTTGAAAAATTAAAGTTCATATTAAGAAAAACACTCACATAACATCTAGTTGTGAACAATTTTTTTTTATATTCTCATAAAAAGGATCAATTCAGTTTTGTTTGGTTTATTTTTTAATGTGCAAAAATAAAACCTTTCAAATTTTTCTTTAACAAATCTTATCTGGTCCCAAACTAAATTTATTACAAATACTAGGTAATTCATTTAAACCCGAGTAATGAATAATTTATTTCTCGCTTCTCTATTTCTTTTTTATAGAATCCTCTCGATCATATATTTGTTGTTTAGTGATCATCAAACCGTATAAACTTAAGTCAGTACTTTCTGATCCTGTACCCTCAGGGGCATGTGCGCCTGCTATAAAGTGCTTAAATAACTCGTGGGTGATATTGATAACACTGAGAAAAAGAGAGAGATCAATAGTGAGCGGTCACAGTCTTTTTTACTGTCACATCTTGGTAAATCTCATGCATTGAATTTGAACTAAATTTATGTTGCATTGTGAAGCAACACGAGGGCTATTGGTGATGGACCTCATAGTTTTGAACCATGATTTAGTGACGAGGATGATACTTGAGCTGGAACCCCCTCTGTAGACTTCCAAACTATGACAGCAAGTGGTCTTTGATCAGCCCTTCTGCATAGCTTGTAGGCAGCGGTAGCCGAGTGGTATAGGTATTGGATCGTGGCTTGCCTTGTCACGAATTTGAGCCCAGTACCACTAAAACCCGCTGTGTAGGGCAGCGATGCACGTTAAATCTGTGGAGAGCTGAAACGTCCTCCCGTTGGCGTGGTGTGGTAGTTAGGAGAAGGAGATGCCAGCTCGGGTGTCGTCCGCGTCACTTGACCATGGTTCAAAATAACATGGTCCGTCGCCAAAAGCCCTCGTGTAGCTGAACAGTGCGACGCTAATATAAAATCAATCAGTCTGCATAGCTTGTTTTCAGTAACCTAAATTTCAAACCTGACCACGTGTGCGCGACCATGACCTTTTGGCTGCCATGGTGACTTCATGTATTGATGTATTTATATTTCGACCAATGTCTCGGTTGTTGTGATATTATTCTTGTCTGAGTATCTTATACATTTTTATAAAAAAATTAATTTCTTCTTCTGTTTAATATTTTTTTTAAATTATTACTTTTTTCTTTCTTTCTACAATTGTAAATTTGCTGTATAAATTGTTTTTGTTTGTTTTGGTAATTTTTTCTTAATTTTATAACTGTATAGCTCTGTAAATGCTTTCTTAATGCCCTCTCAAAAACATCAATGAAAATGTTTAAACATTGTGTAATGGTTAAACACAAGTATTCACTTCTAAAATAAATGTACGTAATACTTGAATTATGCTTTATTAGAAATCTTATTGGTGCCTATATCATTACATTTTTCAATTTTGAATGCATCTTCTCAACAATAAAGTTGGGAGAACGTGCTCTAGATTATTCTTATTGAAATTTCAACTATGATTTTCTAAAAAAATTAAATAAATAAAATAATAATTATATTAATAATTACAATTAAAATGTTTCTCTGCTTTAAAAGAAGTGTTATTGTACAATTGGCAATGATTATTAATTTTTTTTTATCTTCATGATACTTAATTCTAAGTAAAGGCTTGATTCCAAGCTGTCACTTAATAAATTATTTGATTATTCCATCACTTTTAATCGCACTTTGTGAAAAACAAATGATTATTGGCTGTGGTGCTTATTTCAAACCTCGATTTAATATTTCATTTGTAAAAAAAAGTTATTTGCGAGTTTGTCATTTTCTTGAAAAAAACCAGTATGATATTTAATTCAAGGTGAGTACCTTTTGAGAGTAGAATTTCTTTTCTGCAAAAAAATAGTTTATTTTTATAACTGCAAGTGGTATCACAAGAATTTTCTAAATAATGCATTGCATTGAAACGTAATTATAATGTATTTTTTTCGGTAGGCAAAATGATGTTTATAGAAGTATTTTTTTCACCCGCCGCCACAATATATTATTTCAGGTTGTGTTGTTATATTTGAATTCCTTAACTAATTCATTTGATTGAAAAATGTTTTAAATGTAAGCAAGTAATTAATTTTATTCTTTTTAATTTAGTTTTTAAAATTTTGTTTTATTTTGTTAAAAACATTTTTTTCTCTTTTAACGCTGCAAAATTTGATTTTTAAAAAAAATTTCTCTCTTTTTCTCATGTTTCATCCTTTCTTCTTTTTTTGGACCTTGAAATTCATATTTTATTTTTTTTCTTAGTTAAGATTCCTATTTCAATAAATCTACACTATTAAAATTTGTAGGTAAACAAACGTATCTATCTATTTATCTGACCATACACGTGTATCTATCTTTTCACGAACCGCACGACGCAGAAACTCGCTGAAGGTACCAAAAGCCCGGGAATGATCCGAGGAATCCGTTTTAACCATTTATACTCCGATATTGCTAAAAGTTAAAAAGGTATTCATTAGAAACCTTAAAAACGCATAATTATTTCACCCTTGTGGGCATTTTTTACCACCGAGCGGCAAAGTTCCAATTTTTCGACGTTTTTTTTTTCATCCCCGACGTTTTTAAAACCGGATCTAATTTTTTTTATGAAACTCAGACAAAAAAATAATTACAGAACCAGAAAGATCATTTACTTCACCACGATACGGTATAATTTATTTTGCAAAATAGTGATATTTTCTATATTTTACGATTTTTTCTAAAATGAGTCAAAATTGATAAGTTTTTTTGAAAATGATTTCTAAATCATTCCGTTTGCATTTTCTTTCGCGTTGATGAAATGGTATTCTAAACTAAAAAAGTTCAAGCTTTTCTCTTATAGAATCAGTCATTTAAAAAATAAAATGTCAAAAACTTTTTTTTTACGATTTTTCAAAAAATACTCAAAATTTTATTTAAATACTTAATAATTTCTTTATTTATAAAAATAATCTCACTAAACTTTTTTTCCGTGTGTCGAACAATATTATCCATAATCTGAAAAAATTACTTACAAATTACGGTATTTTTTTTTAAAAAAAATATATTCTGTTTTTCGTTTTTTCCCCTTTGAGAAATATTTAAGCGTTATTTTTGTTACATTTTTTTGTTTAAAAATTACCGTTGTTTGCAATCGATATGTGAAGTTTGAAGGCATTAACTAAAAATGAAGCCCGAAAAAAAATTAAAACTTTAACTAATTTTACAATAGCAAAGGGTTTGGCCGCGAAAACCTGTTTGGCGCCAAAAGACTCTTTTCCTCTTTGCCCGTCACGTTTGATGAAAAGTTACACTAGGAAAGAAGATGGACCTATAAATGTTGAAAATCACCAGATTTAGCGAAATTGAATATCTCTTCCTTTTTTTTTAAAGGTCTTTTAATTCTTTTTTTTCCCGAAGATTTCGTGGCGCTATCAGTTAGAGCGCATGATTACTAACGTTTGTACCCGGGTTCAAAACAACATCATAGCTTAATTTTCATGATTTTTTAAACAATACTCAAAATTTTATTCGCGCCTTTAATAACTTCGCCAGCAATTTTGTAATTGAAAAGATAATTTATTTCGTCACGTTACAGTACGGTGTTTATTTATTTATTTTTTTTACAAAACGATACTTTACATATTAGGTTGGGGAAAAAGAAATCCATTGTTTTTTCGGTAGACGGCTGTAGTGTCGATATCTCGTGAAGTATCAATCAAACAATTTCAAATTTATGCTCGTTGTCAAGGTAACATTTCACTCTAAAAAAATTATTTTGCTGTTTTTTGATTGGTCCATTTAGTTGTGAGTTACAGGGTGTTTGTTAAAAATGGAAGTCAATAAAGAGAAAATTCGGTACATTTTACAGTTTTTCTTTGATAAAGGCAAAAATGCAAGCCATGCGGCTGAAATTGTGAATGGCGTTTATGATGCCGATACTGTAACAGCTAATTACGTGCAATTCTGGTTTCGTCGATACCGTTCAGGCATTTTTGATGTTAAAGTTGCCCCGCGCCAGTTATCGAAAATGTCGATAGAATCACAGAAATAATCTAAGTTGATCGGCATGTTAGTAGTCATAGTATCGCCCAGGAGCTAAAGATTGACCATAAAACAGTTTTAAACCATTTGAGCAAAGTTGGATTCAAAAAGAAGCTCGATGTTTGGGTGCCACACCAATATATGATTGATCGAATTTCCATCTGTGAAGCCTTGGCTAAGCGGAATGAAATAGACCCATTTTTTAAATGGATGGTGACTGGGGATGAGAAATGGGTCACATATGACAATATTGGGCGAAAACACTCGTGGTCAAAGCGTGGTGAAGCAGTTCAAACGGTGGCCAAACCAGGACTATTATCCAGGAAGGTTCTACTGTTAATTTGGTTGGCCTGGAAAGAAATAATTTATTATGAGTTGCTTCCGTATGGCCAAACACTAAATTTAGATCTCTGCTGTCAACAACTGGACCGTTTGAAGCTAGCGATTGACCAGAAATGGCCAACAAAAGAGTTGTTGTGTTTTATCAGGACAACGCCAGGCCACACACTTCTGTAGTGACTCGCCAGAACCTCTGGGAGTTTGGTTGAGAAGTTTTAATACATTCACCATATAGTCCGAACCTGGCACCAAGCGATTGCCATTTTATTCTCACACTGCGGAACTTCCTGAGTGATAAGAAATTGGGATCAAGAGAAGATTGTGAAAATCCATTACTAGAGTTTTTCGCCAACAAGGACCAAGATTTCTACGACAGAGGCATTATGAAGCTACCTTTAAAATGGCAACAAATTATACTACAAAACGGTGTGTGTATATTTGACCCAAATCGGACAATCCGAAACATGTGAAATAAAGTTTTGAATTTCATGCAAAAATAATTGATTTCTTTCCCCCCAACCTAATATTTTATGATTTTTTTCTAAAATGAATCAATATGGATGCGTTTATATGAAAATGATTTTTAAAAAACTCTTACTTTGATCGTTTAAATATAGTGATTTAAAAAAAATGCAGAAGACTTTTTTTTACTAATTTTTAAAAAATACTCAAATTTTAAATATTTAATTGCTCTTTATCAAATTCAAATTTTTTATAACTTCATTTATAAAAATAATTGCATGAAACCCTTTTCCCGTGTATCGAACATTTCAAAAAATGCTCACAATTTTAATTCAACATTTTATACAGTTGTGATATTTTGTAATAAAAAATTCTACTTTTTTCAACACACAACTATTTTTAAAAAGGTACATATTCGTTTCCGGGTCCTAAAAAGTTTCAAAGTGAGTGAGTGAATATTAAAGTCCCACTGTGTTCACTTACTCGAGAGCTTTTGGCGAGTCATTTGTCGACATTTTGAACGATTGTCAAGTGATGAGGATTAGACTTGAGCGGGCACCCATCTCACTTAACTACCATACCACACCAACGCTAGGACGTTTAAACTCTGGACAGGTACAATAGAGGGTCTTCAACGGTAGCCAAAATTTTAAAAGGACAATAATAATTAATTGTAGAAAATTACCTCGCGAATTTTGTAATGGCGTTAAAATAGAAATCACACACACACATGCAAGGAACGGCTGATAGCGAGAGCGGAAGGGGAATTTTCATGATAATATGTTATGCATTTAAAAATGTTTGTGCAACGCCGGGTGGAAATAAACCTGTCTGACAAAGAAGAGAAGCGAAAAAAATTTCGAAACAGGGAATTTTAAGTTATACACTTGGTAAAAGCCCGAGCAACGCCGGGCTAAGCGGAAGAGGAAGGTGGAGGTGGGTGAGTGACTGAATATTAACGTCGCACTGTTCAGCTACACGAGGGCTTTTGGCAACGGACCACGTCTTTTTGAACCATGGTCAAGTGACGTGGACGACACCTGAGCTGGCACCACCCTCTCCTAACTACCACACCACACCAACGGGAGGACGTTTCAGCTCTCGACAGATTTAGTGTGCATCGCTGCCCTACACGGCGGGTCTTTAGTGGTACTGGGCTCGAACTCGTGTCAAGTGACCGCGGTAGCCGAGTGGTGTAGGTATCGGACTGTGGCTTGCTTTGTCACGGGTTCGAGCCCAGTACCACTAAACACCCGCCGTGTAGGGCAGCGATGCACGTTAAATCTGTCGAGGAGCTGAAACGTCGGACCACATCCCGTTCTTGTGTGAATTTTTTGGCTACTCATAAATTTTGTATATAAAAGTCGTGAATTAAATATTTCCATTTAACTAATCTAATGTAAGTAATATATAATTTGACTAGTGGGAAGAGGGTATTGGTTCATATGTTAGTCCTGTATACTACCGTGGGAAGTATACTTACCGCCAACTTCACTAATTTTTAAATATCGATAGGAAGCTATTTTCCCACCTGTGCTGTTAACAATTCGGCTAGCTAGACAACTGATTTCTCTGGATTTTCAAGTCGTTAACGCAAAAGACGATCTGTAAGTTTCCTAAGCAGCAAGAAAGCTATTCCAAATGATGTGTGATTAACTAAGTTCATGACTATACGCTGCTTTTGCTAAGAACGTGTAGGGATTACCGTTTGTGTCCTTTTGATGCACATGAGAAGAGAACAAGGTACATTTGTAGAGCTTGCAATAGCCCTAGTGCGCACACAGGAATTTTTCAAAAGGGGGGGGGGCAGGGTTGAAAGTCCACCATTCTCGTATCATGCTCCAATACATCACCCAACTCGACAGTAAAAAAAATTAATTGTTGAATAAATAATTAGCACTAATTAATAAAATTAATTTTTAAAATCGAATTCTTATTTAAATTTTGCGCAGTATTTACATGAGATTATAATCAATTGAAAAAAAAATCAAGGGCTATGGGGCGTGGTCCGGATTTGGGACCCCTCCCCCCTTGTGTGCGCCACTGAATATTCCACTATATGTTGATCCCAGTTTCTGAAATTTTAGCGAAAGTATTGTTTATAAATTCTTAAATTTTTTTAATGTAAAATATATCTAATTGTTATTCCTATTGTTTATTTTAGTATTGGAAATTATGTTTTATAAATATCATATAATGCAATATAAAAAAAATGCAAAAAATAAGTTGTCCTACTTTTGAATAGCTGCCAGAGAGCGGTGAGACCCCCCCAAAAATACTCTTAAAATCAAATTTTCATTCGCTAAATCAGTGTTCCCCAACCCTTTTTTGCCATGAACCGGTCAACGTTTGATAATTTTACCGTTGACCGCTGAGGGCGACACTTTGGTTGCTTATATTTTAGATTGTTTTTGTTTAATAATTTTAATTTAATTATATTTAATATGCCTTCAGAATAAAATACAGTTACACCAAAAAATAAGTGTAAAGTGATTTAACTTGGAATATAAAGTGATATATATATCCGTAAAAAGTCGCACAAACATAATATAATTACACCTCAGTAAATAAAATGGAAGTATATATATATATATATATATATATTAAAATGTTTACTGGGCAGCCCGGAGGTTGGGGACTACTAAGCTAAATGAATTTCTTTTTACGCATCAATCTCAATCCCCAAAATATTTTTAACATAATGTTTCTAGGAAAAAAGATGCCATATAAAAAAGGTTAAACGAAATGAGTTTAAAAAAAAAAAAAAAAATATGCTACCATATTTGCCCCTGCGTAAACAAATCAAAAAACCGTTTTTTCATGTTGGAAAAATTCTTTTATGCAGTTTAATTAACTATGTTAATGAAGTTAATTATTTATTCCTTTTTCATAATTTAGTCCCTCTTCCCCCTCTTTGAATCATTTACATTAATGCCAATTTGGCTTTGCTGCAATGAAAATTACGTAATTTACTTTGAATGACTCATATTTGACACATTATTAGAAGATAGGATATTTGTGTATTCATGCTCTCTGAGTTATCCATATATATATTTTGGTTTTCCTACCGAGTTGCAAGATGACTTCGCGCCGAAATTTTAGGGTTCTGTGTAGTTCTTTTATTTCTCTATAATTTTTTTTTTTCTTCATGTTCTGCTTTTATCTTTTTTGCCAAAATCGATTGCGCCTTTTAGAATTCTTTTTCTTTTGCCTAAATCGATTTGGTTGATGTTAATGCAAACATGCGTTTCACATTTTGTGCTTTGCGTAATGAATGGACTGATATTAATGAAGATTTTATTACCTACCGATGCTAGTGATTTTTGGCTAGAAAAGGCATCACCAACAAAGTTTGTGATGCTTTTGTTTGGTTGTTTCAACTTCATTTTTAACAGCCGCTAGTTCGAAATCATTTTTAAAATTCTCTTACCGATGACAGGTATCACAAAATTTATTGAAATTGCCCATGAATTCTCCGTTCCAAAAGAATGCATTCTCGAAGGGCCATCAAAAATTTCGCTTTCTAAATCCTAGGCAATCTTATGTTTCAAAAGTCATTTTATGATTGCCACCTGTAGTTCTTGGCAAAATGCTATTTGTGTCGATATCATCTTCATATCTGGAGCTTTATGTCAAAAATAAATATTGCATTCAAGCTCTGGTGCGTGTCGTGGAACTTACTCCATGTTATCTAGGGGAACCTCAAGTGTCAAAATAATTGAACTTCCACTCATGCGTAATAACTTCTTAACTTTATTTCGTTTTCTGGATCGTTTTTAAAATTGAGTTGCGCTTTCGCTCTGAATTTGAAATGAGTTTGTAAAATATTTCGTTTTAGCATTTTAGCCAATATATAATCAGTTTAGGTTGCAATTGGTGCTTTTATTTATTGATTTTATTCTATTCCATAGTATTTTATTCATTCATTTTACTCTACAATGGGACTAATATAAGTTAAAATATTGTAGAGCGACTTGTGATGTTTATTGCTATGGAATTCTTTTACTCTTTTTTTTTTGAAACTTTTAATCAAATATGTTTTTATTTGTAAATAATAAAATATTTCTGTATAAACCCCCAAATTCCTTTATGGTATCACGGCAGCCTAGTGGTCACGGATGACGTGTCATGTGACTTCGAGTCCTAGTACCACTGAAGTCCTGCCGTGCGTAAATGCAGGTTAAATCTGTCGAGGCCCTTTGGCGTCGTATGGTAGTTTGAAGAGGGGATGCCAGTTTAGGTGTCGTCACTTGATGGCGGAGTTTCTAAATTACGAAGTCCGTCAACAACAGCCTTTGTGTTGCTTTATAGTGCTGCGTTAATAAACACGCATTCTGATTTCGCGGAAATGAGAAAATAAGATATCTTTCTCGACAAGAATATAAAATGTTTTTATTTTTAAAAAATACAATTAAAATATGGATTTTAACATTTGAAAAAACATGAAATAAAATTATTATAAAATCACCGCACATCTAAATGAGAATACCCAGATTCTATTTTCATCTTAAGTGATAAATCTATATATTAAAGGAATTATTATGTAAATCTGTGACTTTTTCCAAGTTAAAACTTAGAGTATATATGGTACGCTTATTCTCGAACTACAGCCATTCTCAATAAGGTATGCTGACTCGTAGAGACCGTAATACGTGCATATGAATCGATCATGATGAAATGAGTTCTGTTACTCCACTTCCTTTGTAAACGTATTCTCTTCTATGCGGGGAGAAGCAGATAAAACTCTTTTGAGAATTCCAGAATGATATCGTGCTATCTGGAGTTCTTTCTTGAAGATTAGTAGATATTAATGGACTGGAGTCAAGCAAGAGAGAAATTTTTTAGTGCCGATGGAATAACATGTTGAACCAATATGTTATTCCATCCTTAGCTGAAATGAGTTGATGGAATCGTCTGATACCACGTAATATGTAAGGAGTCCAAGTTTATCTCGTTGCTGTGGTTTTTTTAACGAAATATGCTCATGAATTATAATTGCAAATTTATATCTGATTCAACGTCATGAAAGGGCAAATAATAATATAGGTATCTTAACATTAATTTTAAATTATTTTTGATAGCGATAAAATGTTTAAATTGTGGAAGACCATGTCTCAGGTAATAGAGAGTTAGATTTGAAATAGCTTTTTCAATTCCTACTATTAACTCACACTCTCTCTGTATTTATTTATCTTGATGGAATTTTCAATCGTTAATAAAATACATTTTAAAGCGCTCAATTGAGCTGAAATTTTGTATGCATGATTATTTTGGATGACAATACAATAATTTAATTATAATTAATAAAAATTAATTGATTAAAACTATTAATTTGAAGAATTACAAATACAGCCACGTTGGCATCATGTTTGGCGACTTGTGTCTAAACTTGAAAAGGTTTTTTTCCCCTCACGTTTTAAAGCATTCAGTTGAACTGAAATTTTATATACACGATTGTTTTGGATGACAATACGATACTTTAATGATAATTAATAAAAATTAATTACCACTTAATGTTGTGATTCTGTCCTATGTATATACATATTTATATTAATTGTAACTATTAATAAAAAGTTGCTAAAATAAAATTTTCCTTTGTTGATATAAGTAGGAATTGACTTAAATTTTTATTTTAATATTACTTGTTTAGTTTATTGAAAGTAAGTGACAATCATGATCAGTGTTTGTTCGCAAACGAAAAACGAGAGAAAAATTTGCAATAATTTTTGCGATTCCATTTGTCAACACCTGTGATTGAAAGTAGTGTTATTGATTAAATCATAACTAAAGCATATCTTTTGAGTTTGAAAACTCGATTAAAAACAATTAAGAGAAAATTAGTTGTGTTCTCCATGTTAAACTTTAGCATAGATAATTTATCTAGTGGTTTCTCAAATAAAATTACTAAAGACACTGAAAATGATTTAGTAAATAGGCGTAAAGAAACTTTTCGAACTAAAATTATAGCAAGTTAAATTGTCCTTTATAGTTCAAAAACAAAAAAAGTATTTTGAACTAAATTCAATTGCAATGAACTATAAGCCTCCTACTTTGCTGTTTGAAATTAAATTAACCTCGTCTACGTTATTCATTAACTTACACGTGTTATGATTTGAACTCTCAAGATATTTATTGCTTGCCAAACTTCATATTTGAAAACTTTTGTTGGTAAATTGCATTTTGAGTGGTAATTTGATTCATATTCCGACGTCTTGTCATTAACTTTTAAACGCCTTCCTCAGTAATTCAGGCATTCTACTATCCGGTCAATAATTTGTCTTCGTTTGTGTACTTAAATTCACGTTATCTTAAAGAGGTTTGTGTGCAGTTGCGTTGTATCAGTCTTACTTTCAACAAAACGCATATCGATTAACCGGCTTATCAATTCAACACAGCCGAATAATTTAGTGTCAAGATCGTTGTTCTATTTTAAGTCACTGTTTCCATGGTTGTACGAAAGTTGTATTTATAGTTGTATACCTCGATATATCGAGTGATTTGAATTTATTTAATGATGAACTTTTGAAAATATTTTCACGTGTGCGTTTGAAGACTCCACCATGCTATCTAGAATTTGTGATGATGCTAAGTTTACTCTTGTGTGTCTTTTATCATCCTGTCAAATTTAGGCTATTTATTTTTGTAATGGTGAAAGGCATCCGAAAATGTCGGATGGGGTATTATTTCCAACGTTTAAAGATATTTTCGTGACAATTTCAATCATTCGTGGAAAAGTAATTTTCAATCTTTTAAAAGGTTTTTAAAAATTAACTTACGAATCAAAGAAAAGATAAGTATATGTAACCTTTTTTTTTATTACAAAATATAGTTTAAATTTCTTTCATATCAACGCAGTAGTTTAAAGTTGGAGAGGAATTAATAATGATAGTAAAATTACAGCTTAGCGTTTAAGAATTCAAAATGGTTAATAATAATGTTCTTTTTTAAACATTTTGAAAATTTTTGAACAATAATATAGCATCTGGGGAAATATTATCCATAACCAAATTGATGCTGCATCTTTACTGATGGTAGCATTATATCGAAATGTGAATATCACTGGAATCATTGATAGTTGGAACAAAATAAACTGTAGACAAAATCGGCGACATATTTTATCTAAATAAGATTCCATTGAGTACTTTTAGCAGAGCCATTTTGTCATATTTTAAACAAATTAAAATAAAGGTGTATTAAGTAGTCTTCATTAACATTTAGAATTCATTCTGTCAAAATCGCTATTAGCTCTCGTGTTGCTTCAAAATAGATCGACCTTGATATTATGAACCAGATTATTTTATTAGTTGAAATTATAACAAATTATTTGATAGCACTGATTCTTTTAATATATTAATATTATCGGTAGTATAAAATCTCTTATAACAAGTTGAGTTATGTTGTTAATTAATGCATTAAGAACACTAGTTGGAAGTCTAAATGCAATATTGGTTTTGTTTATTATATTGAAAACCTTATTCCTGTTAACTGTTCGTAAATTTTTTTAGATCTTAAGAAAAATTAGGATCTTTTTCATCTTATCTTATTGTTCGCTCTCTCTCTCTCTCTCTTTTGGAATTCGGTATTGATTATGGCATTGCTTCCGATTAATTGATATGTTTGTTGAAAAGAAATTTCTATCTAATTTTATTTGTACAAAAATTAGTTATTGTGATATATTATTTCAACCTAAATCATACAATATTTATTGCTAATAATCTTTATGTGTGGAAGATCGTTGATTCGGTTCTTAATTCCACTCAAAACGAAAGCAAGGAATTATAAGGGCAACTGCTCATTAAATCCAAATACACCTCAAAATTTTTATTTGGTGAGATTTAGGGAGCTATTGTAGCATATATCAGAATTCATGGACGTGAGCTTCTTGGTTGTTGCTCAAATCGTTTCACAAGTTCCAATCTTGATTCCACACAACTTATCAAAGGATTAATTGGGGCTGCTACGAATTGAATTGAACTGAGGCATAAAATCTTTGCGTAATGTTGAAGTTAAGATATGTATTAGCTCAGGCCGAATCACGTGACAGGGATTTTAAGTGCCCTTTCACATGAATCAACTTTTGTCATTCTTAACTGAAAGGAGCAGACAGTCGAGAGTTAGTTTAGAATAGAAATCGCTTGGGTTTCTTCGAACGTGGTTAATTGGCATTCCCTGCTGTGAAGCTCTCAAAAACCAGTTGATTCATCACAAAGAATGTTGTGGAAGTCACGCTCTTCACACGTGATACTTGTATATTGAAAATGGAGAAAGCTTTTAATTCGAACTCAATCATTTTACCGATGAAATTGTGAACTTCGCTACGGCGTTCCCTTTTCAGTCAACTTTGTGTCCATGTGTGAAAGGAATTCTCTTCGCACTAGAGGAGTGGTGACGTGAAACGAGTTGACTGGCACAAAGGTGCCTCGTGTGAATCCGGCCTAAATTATGCGATCCGTCGCCAGTAATTCTAATATAGCTCCAGAACAACACAAATTCAAATGTAGTCAATTGCTAGGAGTGGAAATCTTAAAAGAGTTAATTCTGGTACAAAAATATCTTCCCATCATTTGACCGTAGCTCAAAATAATCGGAACTATTTTTAATGATAACGTAGCTCTAGTGCAAATGTGGCCAACTTTTTTGGGTAGAGTGCCACTATTTGATAAAAGAAATAGTTATGTGTGCCACTTCCAAATTTTCCAATAAACAAACATGGGAAAGTGAAAATGTTACGTATAAGTTCATTATAGGATTTTTACGCAAATAGCAAATTTTTTAATGTAAGTTTATGTAGTCGAAATTTAAAAATAATGTAATAAACAAGACGAAAGTACAAACTTAGGTTTTATTGTTAGTAAACTTTTTACTAATTCAATTAATTACAGGTTAGGTACAAAATAAAAATGAGTAAGTTGAATAATTTAATTCAAAATAATTATCAAACGCTCGGAATTTACTTAATGTAGCTTTTGAGTTACTACTTTTTACTATCAAGTCATCTAAATAAGGATTAGCTCTTACAGATGCTAACAAAATTAGATTATTATAAGTGTACATTAGCTAGTATTGTGTGAGTGATATTTATTTTATTATGTTCATGGCAGAAAACATTTATTCACACACACACAACACACGCATTTTTGATCCAAATTTTGAGGGTTTTTTTTTGTCTGAGGTAACCCCACTTCAATAAAATTGTAAAAAATGGTTATTTATTATCTTTTTAGAATTTTTTCATCTTTTCAGTTAAGTCTTTGTCTGCCACTGCTACAACTCCATCATGTCACATTGTGGCACGCGTGTCGCTGGTTGACCACCCCAGCTCTAGTGTAATATTAATTAAACTCAGCAACTGATGTATTAACATTACAATCATTATAAAATATTAAGGATTAAGTTATACGTTTATTAAATTAACCAACTCTACTTTATCGTATTTATTGCTTAGCTTCTCTACATATGGTGTCATAAATTGGCATTGATTCTTTCAAGTACCCTACACTCCTCCATAATTATTTTTCCACTTTATCTATGAGATTACTTGTAACGTGTCAAAGGATCTTGACAAGGTCTAGACTAAGTAGACGCGAGCGCGCTCTTTAAAATCCTCTTTCAATATTTGCCATCTCGTTTATGCTGAGTTAAATTTATTAACTTCATAAACAGAGACAGTAATCCCTACTCCACGCTTCGAGAGGTCTAAATCTCTTCCCACGTATTAGTTGCTGCTTGTTCGTTTTCTTCTTCGCAGCATCGAAATGTTACATTGTAAACAATAAAAATGTCTATTAAGTAAATTGTTGTAAGTTCCCGTTTTTGAGAAATCTTGGGGGAGTATGTGTGAGTTCTTCTATTAAGCGCGTGGGTTGTTGTGTTTTATGCTTGCAAAAACTGGATGGCATATATATTAGCGATTCTTCTTTTTCCTTCTTTTGTTTGAAATGATTAGATCTCGAAGGAGATTTTGGATTTTATTGTAAAATAAAATTCCTGGGGGTGTTCACACATTTCGTTCGAAATAATTCTTTTAGTGTTCCACAGTTCTCAAGAAACGTTGATTTAAATTGTTCTGAAAGGTGTGATATTTCATTTGTGTGTGTGTAAAATAAATTTACAATTTTATCTAAAGTGTCATGTAAAGTAATTGAATTCAGGACATATTTTATTTTCTAAAGCTGTAATTTGATTTTATATCTAACTAGAAATAAAATTGCATTTATACTGAGGCCTAAATATATTTCTGATACTTTTTAAAATTTAATAGATCTTTCGTGTTTTGATACCTGCAAAAGAGTTATTTCTTAATATTAAATGTGTTTCGCGAAATTAATCTTGACATTGCAAATAAAGGAAAAAAATGATGCTTTAAAAATATATATAATAAGTACATGAACGATGATATTATATATGCCTTACTTACTCTATTTTGCCTTAATGTTTATCGAAATTTCAGAAATTATGAAGTGTAAAAAAAGTTTCATTTTTATTTATGATAAATAGATAAATAACGGCAATGAGTAAAATGGTTCTCTAATATATCTCTGAAGTACTAAATAAAATTAATTTAAATCTGAAGAAAGTGAAATCATTCCTTTTGATAACGCGTTATGAGCATATTTTTATTTACATAAAAAGCAATTTAATTCTCTTCATGTAAAATTCAAACATTCAAATTAAAATGGAATTTAATTATGAGAGATTACATCTGAAATAAATCATTGAGAGTTTCAACGGCGAGAGTTATATGTGAGTAGTATACGCAAGGGATCCGTACCCTTCGGTTTTTTTAGAAACAATTTTCATCCACGCACGCAAGCAAATAAGAAACACATAAAGGCTGAGTGCAGTTGTAGAAGCATCCATATTACGCTTGGGATTTATTTTCGAAATAATCTTTGTTTATATCGATACGTTTTGTTAACTGCAGATTCTTTCACCAACTACTATGTTTTAGAGAAATTTAATTAATATGTGGATAATTTCTTGATACAGGATTGAGTACAAATGATAGATTCGATTTTATAAAATCGTATTAATATATTATACACTGCACATATTATAAAAAGTGATACATGAATGTAAAGAGAAATATGCCTAGTTTTTTTTTTAAGTGATAACTTCTTTAGGCGTGTTTTGCTGGAGAGTGAACTTGTATGATGCGTTTAAAAAGCCAGCATTGTTACGCTCGGGTTTTTAATGCTCGTAGCAATGGTATCAATACTATTGAATGGTAACAGTACTTCTGAATCATTTGGGTTTAACGAGTCATGTATCGGAGAAATTTGTGCAGCGAAATGTAGAGCAGAAAATGGACAAATAATTCTAATGGCTACTATTTATATTTTACCAAATCAAAGTGTAGAGAAAATTGTCGAATTCATTCACAAAAATTTAGTTGCCTACACTGTGAAGCCGGATCAACTCTTCTGAACAAATTGCCTGTTATTTTAAGTGGGGATTTTAATATAGATTTTTCTAAAGACAAGTCGAAGCCTTAAGTAGATTTTCTAAAATCAAAATTCAATTTAATTATGTCAAATGATTCAAATGACAGCACGACAAAATACGGAACATCGCTTGACGGAGTTTTTTTTAGATATTTAAATAGTTTTGAATCCAAAGTATATATTTATAACCTATTTCAGCTACCATAAGCCTATTGTTTCCCTCGTAGAATACAATTAATTCACAAACATGATTGTATATTTCGAAAAAAAAAATATTGCTTAATGAGTACTGACATATGAATAAATAATTTTACATGACAAGACTAATAACCCCTTGTTTTTTATTCTCTCACCTAACTAATCCCAGAAATAACATTACAAAATTTGAAGTTATCGGTTCTATCGTGTGGTCATAAGTACACACACTCTTTTTTTTTCTTTTACAAATGCTCGATGTGTGACGCTCTGCATACATCCAATCTGTATCCAGCTCATTCCATGCATTTTGTAGCATCACTCTATCAATGGTTCGTTATGCTTACTTGTCGTCCTCTATTATTTGTTGTGTCAAAAGCAAATGATACGACTTGAAATTTTTCCATACTGTCTTCTGGGGAATTCCAGGTTCTCGTAGACTTCTGTGAACTTCGAATAAAACTCTGCCTCACCCTCTCCATTACTTCTTCCGAGACGCTTGGCCGGCCACTGCTTTTCTTTTTACACAAGCAACCTGTTTTCGAATTTGATGAAACCATCGCAGAGTTCTCTTATTGGATGATGCCTCTTTTCCGTTGCGGTTTCTACCTGCACACTGCCCAGAAATAACTGAAAGAAAAAAACCCTATTATACGCAAAAACTCTTCTGTGTCACTGTCGCCGTGCTTGGATTTCAATCACAGCGATTTTGGTCTTTGGTGAAAAAAAAAAAAAAGGAAAACTTGGTAAATTTTTCTTTACATTCATGTATCACTTATTGCAATATATGCAAGTTTCGAAAATAAGATTTTTTAAAATTCAGGTCCGTCATTTGTATCCACCCTGTATATAAGGGTTTCTTCAAAAATATATATTTAAGTCTAATATAAAGTTAAGACTAACTAAAAGTTAAGCATAATTGCTCATTATACATCCATTTCGTTTACAGTGGACTAAATTCATTCTCATGATAAATGCAGCCACGTGTTCTGTCTTAAATTCAAAACTAACATTAGACTTGTTTTTCTACTTGTAAAGTTTAGTAAAATTTCAAATTTAATAATTGGGTAAAAATGTGTAAATATTAATATTTCGCAAAAAGTTTTCAAAATTAAAAAAAAACTTTTACATTATAAGTGTAATTTTAAATCAAATACATTTTGTTTACGTACGTGTGTTATTGTTATTGACAAATATGTACTTTTTAAAATAAAATTTATGTAAAACGCAAAACTTAGCAGCAGTAAAGCGCATGAACTCATTTGCTGGAAACACGTAATTGTAGCCATCATGTGGCTATGGCGTCACATGAATTCAGCCCATTAAGGCAACAATCATTGTATAATAATCTCGATACCAATTACGGTATGGGTATTAGTTTATCTATGTATACTAAATTATGTATTTATCTAATAGGTAATAAACGTTACATATAGTGGACATCTGTGGCATATTTAAAATAAATGACGTGTACAAAAATACTTAACAAGTCGAATAATTGCTCAAATTCGTAATTGAAAACATTTCAGAGTAATTCGTTGCAAATAAACTCAAAATACTTGTAAATACGGTCAGACCTCTATTCAACGAAATCGCGAATTCCCGAAAAAAAGTTTATGTGGAAAATTCGTTAAATAGTGAGCCATCTTTTAGTACACTTTATAAACCACGTAACAAAATTTAAATGCATTAACTCCATAACTATAAACATAAAAAGTAACTATTCACAATTTTTTTTGTTGATTAATATTTATTTATTTTATATATCATACCCATTAATAAAAAAAAAGAAAAAAAAAGAAACCTGCTTGCGAGAAAAACGAGGGAAAAAAAAACATTGTTCCGGAATATTGTATTTTCAACTTAAAATAATTTTATCTTAAGGGGAGTTGGAAACCTCGCTTTTTTTCTCTATACTGACAATGTTAAATTGGCTGTTTTCGATGTACCTTTTCTCAAAATCTGTTTTATGTACATGCTTGAAATTTTTCATACTATTAAAGTACACCTCTCTCATTATACTAAAATGAGCTTTTAGCTAATTTTGAATTTTTTAATAAATTATGAAATATTTTATCAAACATTGCGAAATTTGATCCATTTTTTGCTTAAAAAATTTGTAAAAATTAAATTTTTGAGTTTTTTACAAAAAGCTCATTTTAGTATATATTAGACATCATTATAAATAATTCATAAAAAATTTACATACCTGTGAACAGTAGTTTCTCAGAAAAGGCACATCGCACATTAAAATTTACATTTTGAGATAAATTGATTGTAATGTATACAGTGAGACTTCTAATCGACTAGGAAATAAAAAAAATAAAAGGCTCAATTTAAAATAAAAGATACATGTTTTGGTTTATATCAGTCGTTACACTTTTAAGCAAAAACAAAGTAATTTTTGTTTACAATTTTCGCCATTAAAATGGGCGTGGCCCAAATTCAATGATTAATTAAAAAAAACGTTTTAAGGGCTTCTAAATACCCTAGAGGTTAAAGTAAGGTATTTTTAGAAAGGTTAAAATCTATACAATTTGAAAGTGTAAAAATCTCAAATTGTCAAAAAAATAAGATTTTAGCTTTCCGACACCCCTTAAAATTAATGGATATTTTAATGACATTTTCTAATTTTAAGCCTACAAGTAATTTTAACACACACAATTTTTTTATAACCAGTAATTTTAATCAAACGTTACCTTATGCGTCCCTAAATGTAACTACTGATAAAATTTGTTAATTTTGCTTGGGGATTTTTTTTTAAAATTACGGCAATTTTATTGCCTTTCGTGAGTTAGGCGCCTGGTAAAGACAGTTTAGGGGCATTGATCACCATAAATTTTGTTAAAATACAGAATAATTTTAAACGTCAAGAAATACACTCAGGAACATTGAAAATAGCGACCCAAGAAGAAAGCATCGGATTGAAATGAAATTTAATACACATAATGACACAGATGAGAGATTCACTTGATCTCAAAAACAATTAAACAAATACAGGGTGTGCCAACACTGCCAATGACACAAATACTGGGAAACTTCAATTGCGAGTTGGACAATCTCCAGCTGCAATACATGCCGCCACACGGTCCGGCATTGAGTTGATTAGACACCTTATGTTGTCCTGAGGCAGATGGGCCCACAAATCTTGAACAGCCAACTGTAAATCATGTACAGAGTGACACGATGGTATCTGCCATTTTAGCTGATCCCACACGTGTTCTACAGGGGACAAATCGGGGGAGCGGGCCGGCCATGGAAGAGTCTGAAAATGACGTAGGAAGTCTTGAGCAACTCTTGCTGTATGCGGACGAGTATTATCTTACTGGAAAATTACCCTGGGAGAGAGACCATTTAGGAAAGGTCCTACATGGGGTCGAAGAATATCATCAATGTAACGTTGACCCGTTAAGGTACCACGCATCACAACTTAAGTGGACCGGCTATCATAGGCTATGACCTCCCAGACCATTACACCAGCTGTGCAGGCAGTGTGACTTAGAACAGTGTGGGGGAATTGTACCGCTCACCAGGGCGCCTCCACACCCGTACACGGTTATCATCTGACCCCAAAACAAACCGGGATTCATCACTAAACACAACCTTTTGCCAATCGGTGACATTCCACGTTGATCTGGCTTGGCACCATTGTAGACGCAGTTGCCGATGTTCCAGTGTTAAAGGGAGTGCACGGAAAGGGCGCTTGGATTTAAGATTTGCTTCTGCAAGGTGTCTGGAAATTGTTTGTTGAACATTTGCTACGCCTACGTCTGCTCGTATCGTTGAACGAGTCACTGTGGGGTCCACAAGTGCTTGCCGCACGATCCTTCGATCCTCTCTCCTCGTGGTCTTCCTGGTCGCTGCAGACCCGGTTTTCTGCGCGTGGGTACCTTCTCGTGTCCACTGCTCCCAACAATTTCTAACGGCACACTCCGAACGATCCACCTGGTCAGCAACACAGCGCGTCGACCAGCCTGCAGTTTTCATCCCGATGATCAGGCCTCTCTCAAACTCCCTTAACTGTGAGAAATGTCTTCTAGCACGTTTACCTGGCATGTTTCGCTTACCAAAGTCTTCCTACAATCGGCGGGTAATCGTCCCGTTTATGAATCTTCGAATTTGCGCTGGCTTATATAGCACCTTCTTCCTGATTGTAGCTCCACCTCAGCGTGTATGAGCATGCCTAGTGGCACAAAACTTGGATCATTTGCATATCACATTACGCTGAACTTATTTGCAAAGTTTCGCGATTGTACTTAGCTTCCTTCTTGGGTCGCTATTTTCAATGTTCATGAGTGTATTTTAAAAATAAGGAGAAAAAAATCGAATCACGAGAGAAAAATTTCGTTAAATAGAAAATGCACTTCGCTACTTGGAACTTATTTTACGAAGCAAATAGTAAAATGCTTTTGGTCCCAGGAGAAAGTTCGCATAATATAGATTCGTAAAATGGAGGTTTGACTGTATTTCTCTTTTTGTGTATAACAGAGAGCAATATTGCTTTTTACAAGTCTTTTTAATTTTACCTCATATTTGATTTGAATAAATTATGTTTCAATTCTTAGATTTTTTTAAAGAGAGGAAATATTGAATCACACTTTTTAATAATGCATTTCTTGAATAAATTTTCCGAACATTTTCAAGTGCTTTTTCATATAAGACTATAATCTATCTCGGCTACTTTTGACAGTTCTACAATTTTCTCCTCTTTCCCCTTCTTTGGAATCAATGTCTGCTTTCATAAAAACGATTTTTTATCATCCCGCCTTGGAACTTTTTTCTTGAACTTCTTCCTTATTCTTAAAAAGTGTGTCTACTTAGTGAAGAACTTGCTCCCAATCTAGTCTCTTATACAGTTTTTGAAAAGAATAAGTATTTGATCCTTGGAAAAATTTGTATTACATGAAAAGCAGGGTCACTCTTAAAATCGTTTAATGTAATTTTTTAAAAATATTTCAGTAAGGTGGATTGGGGTTATATGGAGAAAAAAAAATGTTGTATTGAGAACCTTTCTATGTGGAAAAGATGCCCTATGGTATGGATATTAGGAGAAAAATAATTTTAAAATTTAATATTGCTACAAAAGGGGCTGGATTTTCGGAAAAATCGATAGACGTTTTTTGTTAGATGATTTTAGACTCAAAATAAATTTTTTTCTACGATATAAATAACCAAAAATGATGATTATTGATAGTGATTACTGAGTAGTACAATGTACGTAACAACACACACACAGTTCATAATCCCAGATCTCTCTCTCTCTCTCTCTCTGCACCGTCTAATCAATCCTAACTTTTTTCCGCTTTTTTGTGCATTGTAATTTCGACAGTATGTTTTTAAAAATTTATTACAAAAGAAGCAGTTAAATGTACCTGTTGTTTTTCTTGTAACTATTTAGTAGTAATAAAAAGTACCAAAATACCTGTTTTTCTTTAATAAAAATTACTTTGACTTTTTACTATAAAAAAGTTTAAATACCTAAATATAATTCCCGTTGTGACAGTACTTAACATAATAATCCAATTTCTTACTCCCCCTCCCTCTCTTCATCTATAAACCACAGAACATTTTTTACGCATTGGTAGGTTTTGAAACTGCACAAAAATGTTTTGGTCCACCCTAATATACAGTTAAAAGTTTTGGTATGTATAACGTTGTTAATATGAAATATAGCTTTGAATTCAGTTCAATTTATGTTGTTTAAATTTTATATAAATTTAATAGTTTTTATGTGTTTTTTATCTTATTAAAATTCTTCCTAGGAATTTCTTTCAGCATCTTTTTTAATTTAAAAAATAAACACGGTGAAAAAATGTTGAACTCCGGCTATAATAGAATCTCAGCAAAATATTATTTAAAATTAATATTATAGAGTCTGTAATATAAAGAACGTTCGGTTGACAGAGAGAGAGTACATTCATGAGTTCGTATACTTTTTTTTTAGTTAATATTGTTATCGGGTAAAAGTTTCTGAAGTATCTCTGCATGTCACGGCCAATTATCTCCTTCACTTATATTTCTAAAAACACACCAAGGCGCTGTCTTAGCACATATTGAATATCAAAAGTGTTTTTAGCATTAAATATTAAGCATTCGACGCATCATGCTGCATTTGATGTGCAAGTATTAGGGCAGGCAGATTGATGGGAAGTGTGTAAGGCTGCGTATTTCTACAAAGAATAATTTCATGCATATTTCATGTGATTTACAAGAAATTTTGACTTAGGAATTTTGTTCCTCTCTCAGAAAAGTTGTTTTTGAGAATTGATTTCCATGTAAGTTGAATTGAAAGCAAGGAGGATTCCTGCGATAAATTTTCAGTTTGCGCGAAGTATGTAAAGTATACTGCATGTGTAGTTCTAGTGTTATGTATTCACTAGCTGGTATACCCGTTCTTCGCACGGGTGAACTAAAAAATTAAACAACACAGATTGAAGGAAAAAAAGTTTTTAATGAGTTAATTTTATGTGAATTGCAAATTAAACAAAAAAAGCTTTTTGCATATCTCAGCTAAACAAAAAAAAAAAGAAAAAAAAACACCTTTGCTAAATTTTAAGTATGTGGGTCTACTAGCTGATAAAAAGGATTTTTTTTATTATTTATAATTCCTCGTAACACTCTTGAGGGTCGATTTTTCAAAATAACTCCCTAAGCTGATCTCTGCTCTGCAAAAGTAACACATTGTTAAAAGTTTTGCGTAATGAACGCTTAAAGTAGTGTAAATAATTTATATCTAAAAGTGTAATACATTAATATTACTTTCTGTTGTATTTACTTTATTTTAAAATTGTAATATTCTCAAGCAACGCCGTTTCTTAAATTATAATGGCGATTCAATGAAACACATAGCGAAATGTTGACGATAGAGTCAAGTTGGCAAATGCCTAGCTACTTTCATAGCTCAAGCTTTATTAGAGCTTTGTAAGACTCGCCGTGTAGGGGAGGGATGCACGTTAATGCTTTATCTACCGCATTATGATTTACTGCAATTTTTTTTCATGCAATAGTTTTTTAGGTCACTGCATTGAAAATCAAGGGAATAAACAAAATACTCCACTTAGGGAAATTTAATCCGTTAGAGCTAATAAATTAATTAAAGATACTCCACTGTAAAATTAATTATATACACCGTTCACTTAAAATAAATAGTCAAATCGTTTTCTAAGGTCTCCATAAACATACAAAAACATAAGACACTTAAATTTTGACATTAAATATTTTTTTGGGACAAAAATGATAATCTTTGCAATCCGCTGAAAACGCAATATCTGCTACAAAACTATTCGCCTTCCCCGCTAAAATACTCATCATAGAACCCGTGATGTCATATATCTTGGAAGAGTGGATTTCAAAGAATATTCCTGCTAAATTGTGTGGCGTGGTAGTTAGGAGAAGGGGGTGCCAGCTCAGGTGTCGTCCACGTCACTTGACCATGGTTCAAAATTACGTGGTCCGTCGCCAAAAGCCCTCGTGTAACTGAACAGGGCGACGTTAACATTCACTCACTCCAAAAAATACAGTACAGTAGTTATAATTATTTTTATACTTAAAAATGCAATATCTCTGCCTATTCAATTAAAATTATAGCGTTATAATTAACTACTAACCACACAAACAAATTTTGAAAATTTGTCCAAATGATGTAGTGTGAAAGAGAAAGTTTATTCAGACAGACAATAAATGCGTCTTATATGTATATAGATATAGATTTGTTTGATATCTTGTGTATTATTACTTTTGTAAGCCTCATGACATACTTTATGGTGTACCAGTCTTTTAAAGCTCATTTAGCTGGGTATAGCTAGTTATAACATAAAATTAAATCTTAAAAATATATCAAAAATAAAAGAAGGCTCAATATTTTGAATAAATCAGTATAAACATTTTTGTACAAACACAATATATATATATTGTAAAATATTAATTTTGCTATTTGCATTTCAGACAGACATCAAACAAAATTTTAAAAATTGTCAAAAACAGATAAAAAAACATATTTAAGAAAAATGCCACTGATTAATTTTGCCAAAGACATCGATCGCAATGTGTAAAAAAATATTTGCAGTACATAATCGCCAAAATAAATGTAAGTACTAAAATATAGAAAAAAAAAAAAAAATTATATATTGAATTAATTAAAGATTACTGGAGGAAAAGATAAAACAGGCTAAGATAATACTCATAATATTAATTTCCTGTTGGTAGGCTACTCATTTTTGGCATGATTTTGAAATCACGCCAAATTGGTATGTTGCGGCCAGTCTAATGTTATAGTAATGTACAGAATTAGAGGTACTTACGTATTATCGCAACCTATTGGTGACATGATACAAAATGAAGCACATGATTGTGTGTGTGTGCCAATTCAACGCATACAAAGTTGGGATTGCCAAAGTGGCGAGTTGTCTTGAACGTTGGCGATTGTGCAATAATACCTAAGTACTAAATAAAAAATTTATCCAAAATATATATATCCCGAGCATAAAAATAAATTGAAAAATGAAGTACAATACTATCATTAACTGACATAAAAAGAACTGAACTAACTCCATCAATGCAAAAATATAATTTGAAAAAATAAGGTACTTACATATAACCGCAACCTATTGGCGATATATGAAACGAAGCACGACTCACAATTCAGCATATATATGACATGCGAAATCGGGGCTGCCAACTTGGCAAGTTATTTTGAACGTTGGCGATTGTCAGGATAGTACATAAGTTCCAAAAATAATTTATCTTACGACTACCTGCTTCCTCAACAGGTATTTAAGCCATTTGTCTGTTTTGCTCATTCTCTGATGCCTATTCCAGTTTGATATGTAATTACTACCAACACTGCTTTTGCTTGGGCAGTATGATTACCCAAGTTTGATTTTCTGCACGGCAATTTTATGCACTGAAGCCAATAGTATACCCTTAAAGGTTAAAATAAAGACACATGAAATTGTAAAATATTATTAATTTCATACTATCTAAAACAGATAACGAAAACGGAAATACTATACTTACGTTAATTGCAGTAATAAAACTGAAGGTTGATTTGTCGAATCGGGCGCCTCTCGCGCCAAGTGTTTTCTCGCCAAATCGATAAATGCGCCAAATCTGGTAAACCTTCTGAATTGGTTTTCCAGTGAAGGAGTCTTTTTTTTTTTGGCGAAATTTTGAGCATGCGCAGTAGATTTCTCTCATTTTAACAGTTTTAAAGATATCGCGGCAGGTTAGCGCATTCGTAATTCGTTTTTTTTTTATTTTAACAGTTTAATTCTTCAACGGTCTTTCTCGCGCATGAGCAGAAAGCTTTTATTACTTAAAAAATTCCGTTAATGAGGAAACGGTTATTTCTTTTGCTCCGGTTGGGTCAGCTGTTCGGCTTCGTTTTGGGAATTACTTTTTACAGATAATATTTTCATCTCTTTCTCCACATAAATTTTAAAAGATTGCCATCATGACCAGCGCTGCTCATAGGATTAATTTGAATGAATGCATGAAAAATTACGATTACTATTGTTAAAGGTTTTTTTGCCATGTTTCCTGTGCTTGGAAAGAAAGCTGCTTTAGAATGGTTCTTGAAAGAAGGTTTGATTGGATCATCGTATGTATGTCCGAAATGTGGAAAAAGTATGGAATTGAAAGAAAGAACGGGCAAGAAAGTGAATGATCGTTTTTGAATGGTACTGCAAAATTCAGTCCAGTGTGAAAGAGGATACCCATCATGTGTTTAGGAGTGTTAAGAAAGGGTTTTGGTTTGAATTGAGTAACATGGATTTTTTGTGCACCATTTTGTTAGTGATGCGAAAATAAAAATGTTTTGGAAGGTGCTCTCAGAAATATGCAGTAGCACACTGGTATAATTTCAGTAGGCAACTCATCGTCATTATAAATGTCGGAAATAGCAGCATTTTTTAAAGGTAAGTGAAATTATTTCCATTTTTAAATGCCTGATTTTTGCAGCGATCTTCAGTTTCAAAACTTTAAAATGCTATTTTTTAATGATTTTCATTCCGCAATCTTGAATTTCGCGCTCCGGCGTTGCGTGTTGTGGTAGGGTTGCAACTCCGAAACACAACACGCAAAAACGCGCCAAATTGGCGATTTTCAAAATTTGGCGGAGGGGCGCCCGATTCGACAATTTCACCAAACTGAAATATAACCCTTATCAATAAGAAGTTTTAGTTTGCCAAAATTATAATCCGCATTCTAAATAAATAAATAAGTTGTAATTTGTAAGCAAAATCACACACATAAACATCCCGCGATAATACCTAAATGTGGCCAAAACAACAAAACAAAATTTGGTTGAGTCCAAGGAGGACCCACTTTTGGTCGCCAAATTTTTTGTTGCCAAATTTTGAGCGATAAAGGTTACAATATGGTAACCCTTCCAGTTCACCCCTAAAATTTGGATTTTCAAATTACCGAAAAAATGGCAACCCTAAAAAGGGTGAAACTTATTTCGCCTTTTCCTAAAAAACGGTCTTTTTGACCCTTGACTTCGCTTGAGAAGGTTTGCTCTGCACCGGTTTGTGTTAAGAATGGCTTGTGAAAGGAAATTACTTGAAAGTGAGGCTACGACAGGTTTCTTTGTGCTCCTGGGCACAAAGGGGAAGAAAGATACGTTAGAATGGTGTATGAAAGCTAATTTAATTGCTTCACGATATGAATGTCCGAAGTGTAGAAAAGATATGAGTTTTTTACCAGATATTGGTTCGGCAAGAGCATGAATGCGTTCGTTGTGAATGACTTGAAAGTCAATAAGATAACTGTCGTGGACTGGTATATGTTTTGTCGTGAAGTATGTATGACCCGTAAGAGTAAGGTAAGTGCCTTTTAAAAATTTAAAATGAATTTCATGTATTTCTTCAATTTTATCTTTGCGAAACGCTCCTTTCGTCCTTTTTTTAAAAATGTAAATCATGTACTACTCACTGGTTTTAGAATGCTTTTTTAAAATGAATTTCATTGCTTCCTCCGTTTTTATCTTTTTAAAATGATTAATTTAATGCATTTCTTCGATTTCATCTTTGCGAAACGCTCATTTCGTCCTTTTTTTTTAAATAAATCATGTAGTGGTTTTTGAGTGCTTTTTTAAAATGCATTTCATCGGTTTCTCCGTTTTTATCTTTTTAAAATGATTAATTTAATGTATTTCTTCGATTTCATCTTTGCGAAACGCTCATTTCGTCCTTTTTTTAAAAAATAAATCATGTACTGGTTTTTGAGTGCTTTTTTTAAATGAATTTCATTAGTTTCTCCGTATTTATCTTTTTAAAATGATTAATTGGATGTATTTTTCCGATTTTACATTTCGTCCTTTTTTAATGTAAAACATTTACTACCAACGGTTTTCAGGCGTCCCTGACGCCATTCCAGAAACTCCATTCATTTCATGATTTTTGAACTTTTCGTACCTCCCCCCCCACTTTCAGAAACCAACCGTTGCTCTTTGCCCATTTCGAACCCCCCCTCTCTGAAACATACGATTTCCAGGAGTTTTTCATCTTTGACGCCATTTTGAAAAACTTGTGTTTCTCAATTTGGCGCTATTTGGCGAAAAAATTTTGGTGCCAAAAAACACCAGTAACATCCTAGGATTTTACCAAGAATAGAAAAATTGAATAAATATTCCAACCGATAAACATAGCTATAGTAAAATTATGTAATAATCTTGACAAACTGCGTGTAAAGTATAAATTTTCCACTTAGTGAGAAACGTGACATCATATGACGTCATAACACTGGAAAATCACTTAAAAATTAAATTTTAAAAAATTTATAAAGAATTTCGAACGCGAAACCTGTTTAAGAACCTTCCCCATGTAATTTTGTGCACGTGTACCAAATTTCAAGTTATTTGGTTGTCTGGACCTTGAGTTATAAGGGAACAGACAACAAATGCGTCTTATATATAGAGAGATGTTACACAATTACTTATTGATAGTCGATTTTTTTTAAAGCTATTTCTTGCTTTTGCACATTGTTCATTCATTGTTTGAAAACATTCATAAGATTTCGTAGCTAAATCTGGGTTTTTGATTGAGGTATCTGAATTTCAGAGGGATTTGATGGTATCGGTGGATAAATTCTCCGAATACACAATACAAAGCGCAGTAATGGTTCTTGCTTTCTTTACCAAAATTATAAATTTGAAGCATTTCGAATAATGTTTTTTTGATACTTTGGAACCCTTCCTCCTTTTTTACCCATCTAAAACTTTAATGTCTTATTCACCTAAAACACCGGTGTGTAACGCGCGCTTTTGACCCAAAAAATAAGCTCGAAATTTACAGGTGCGTGTTATACGCCAGGTCTAAAAAGGAGAACTTTGAAAATAATCGAATGGATGAGCATAGAAAAATTAGACTTCTACATAGATCGGGATACTGTTTATTTAAAAGAAATAACATTCCTTATAACTTAAAGGGTTGTAATTTTAGATGTACACTATTTTTTTCAAAAGCTTGGGATAATACCTCGAGTAAATGACTTCAAAACATAATAACATTGCACACGTACATTGCAGGTTTCGCAAAAGAGAGGGGGCGCGTTATGCGGTGAATAGACCTAAAATTAAAAAAATGCAACTTGAAAGTATAGGTGCGCGTTATACGCCGGATTTTACGGTAATAATGTTTGTCGAGCCGGCTAGGTGGCGTAGTTGGTTTGGCTCCGGCCTCTTATGCCCAAATTTGCGGGTTCGACCCCGGCCCGAGTCGATGAATTTTCGTGTTGCAGAAATCGACAGCGTCCATGTCGTATGATTATGTGGCATGTTAAAGATCCTTAGAGTGTCTGTTTGGCTTGAGTGCTCTTGGAAAAATTAAATTCTAAATACAATATTGCATTGGACAATTGTTATCCACGTATATGATGCTTCCCCAAAAAGTGATACCGACTCAAGGTTCGTTATACTTTGTGTTTTGCACTGGTTAAAATGAAATGTTCGTTTGTTTTTGGTACATTAAGACGGTTATCGAATCTTATTGATAAGAATTTATGTATATCAACCATGTTTAAACTTTAAGATAATGCGTTAACTAAGCGTGTGTATTGAATTCATATATTGTGAAAAAATTGTTTTCACCATGAAAGGAATTATCTAATAACTTGCTTCCTTTAATGTATCAAAGTTAAATTCGCGTTAAATATGACACATCTCAATGTGTGTGTGTGTGTGTGGTTCCAAGTTCTTCTAACAAAATAATCCTCAAGTTTTAAATTTGCTATTTCTTTTAGTTAACAGCAATTGGTTATTACATTTTGTTAGTTATGTTTTGGTACATCCATAATCTAGATGTCAACTTTCTTTTTGAATCATTTTCAGAAGTTATTATGGGTGAAGAATCGCAATTGTAACTTTACTGTAAAATAGTGATTTTTAACCGTTGAATTGATGTAATCTGAATTTGACAGTTTTTTATGTGTATCTAACCTTTCCGATATGAACATTTATTATTTTTTTAAAAAAAGAGAGAATCAGAAGCGAAATCTTAACAAACATATCTAGAGATTTTCTTTGTCCACTTTTCCGGAAATTATAAAACAAAGACTGTTAGCCTCTTTCAGTCACGATTCAGCCACCCACTTCATTCATCCAGCCGTGAGTAAGTGTGTTTGATTTCGTTCCGGTCGACAACACCGGCCAGTGGTCAAGAAAAAGTCAAGTGCCCCTTTCGGGACTTTAGCAAACATCTTCCTTTAGAGACAGTATCCGTCACTTAAATGCACCGAGTCTTATTTAACGGGTAACAGAACAAACTGGAACTATTGCCTGTTCTCTCTTTTTTGATTTTCGAAACTTGGGAAAATGTGAGTTTTGTTGAGTGTATGATACTTTTATCTTTCGTGCTAGAGTCTTCAGGTAGTGAGTTTTTTTTCTGTTTTATTTTCTATGCAGACTTAATGTATTATATATAATCATCAATTTTCATTATTATTTTATTAAAAGAATAATATAATACTATCATATTGTTTTAGTTTTCTGTAGGTTTTAGGTGTGTAATAAAAGGTTTATACTCATAAATTTTTGTTACAGTTGGAATTATTTTATTGCAATATAAATGTTAAGCCTTTTTATGTGCTTATGTTGGGAGTAGAAAATATACAGGGTTTCTGGGCTTAAAGTATCCAAAAGTTATGGCATATTATTACGGAACTACTCATCAGGATGTAATAAACTGTTCATCCGTGGATTGGAAACCCCTCCGAGATGCTTTAGGTCTAGTCGGATCCGCCACACGTGCGCGCATTATTCTGCAACATCAGACGATAAATGTTTTATGCTGATTTCATTAGTAAAGATGTCGACACCACACAGCAAAAGGTGAAAGCGGACTTTATTTAACGGAATGTAAATCAGTCACGCGTGTACAGCGACGTGTTCGAACACGAAGGAATGTTGTTACTGGCTTGCCTAATAGACTTATCAGGACTCCAACAAAATGAATCACCCACACGATCAACAGTGTCTTCTATCACGAAAACTTGAGGATACTTGCCAGTTTTTGAGATACCTAAGTTCCCGTCTTATTTAAAGCTCTGAATAAGCCATGACTTTTCGATACCTTAAACTGGACACCCTGTATACTTGTGTGGCTAAAACAGAAGGTAATTATAATTAAAGTTTCACTTTCAAAATGGTGTAAAAAGGAACCACTGGTCAGGACTTTATATTCGAACTGAATATACTTGAAAAGGGGAGAAACGGCATAAGAAATAAAGATCCAATGTGCATCAATAGATAGCTTCTGTTAGCGGCATAAGGAAAGTAGATTCGGCTACAAGTTGCATTTTGAATCGAATTACAACGTCTTTGGGCGTGAGTTGCACATTAAAACAACTGTATTTTTCGATTTGCATGATTGTTTCGTTTTTTTTGACGGGGGAAACAAATGACTTCCTAGTGTTTCAACAGTTGTTGCACTGTTAGTGAAAAGCCCATTCAGTACGGCTTGGTGGTACCACATTAGGTGAGAAAAATTGGTTTTTAATTGTCTTTCGGCCAAAAAGCAACAAAGAAAGCGCCAATGAATCTTTTTTTTCCTATGGCATACCGTTTCCTCCTTCCAAGTGTATTCAATTCAAATTTGAAGTCATTCTGAGCAGTGGCTCTTTTTTACAGCATTTTGAGAGTGGAACTTTAATTATAATCACCCTGTATATACTGTGTGGGAAAAAAACTAACTTTTTTTTTTCAATTCCTACTATTAGCTCTCTCTGTATATATACTTCATACATATATTTATCTTGCTCAAATTTTCAATCGTTAATAAAATACTTTCTATTCATCCAATCAAGTTCAAATACATTTTTTTAAACTTGTAGTGGATGACACTTGATATTAATACAGTTCTTTCAAATATTAATTCAGTAATTAAATTTAATTAAATGAATTACTGGTTTTCGACACCATCTTATATTGGTCTCCATTGTTGTAACAATGTAACTGTTAAAACACTGACATTTTTCAGCCAAACTATCCACTCCTGGTGTGTATTGTTGCAACAATGCAGACAAATCATGCTCTATTTTCTCAATTCCTACTATTAGTTCATTATTATATTATTACATACATATTATTATATCATTCAAATTTTCAATTGTTAATGAAATACTTTCTATTCATCCATTAAAAGTAGGAATTTACTTAATTTTTTTTATATATATTACTCTTATTTTGTCTTATGACCATAATTGTAAAATTTTAGAGTTTTTCGTCTATTTTTTTCTATTTGCAACGACCGTAGCTTTACAATTAGAAACACCATTTGTGGTGTTTAGTTAGGAAACATGATTAAGTTCAAAAATATTTTGATGGATATTTTATAGAATTTTTATTTCTAAATTCCTGTTTCCACATTACTAAATACAGTTTGAATTGTGTAGTTTCTTGAATGTTATTATTTATATTCTTGTAGGAAAAAAAATTGCATTGATTAAAAAATATCATTAAATCAACATTCGATAAGACTTATTTCTCACGAAACTTTAATACTTTATTTAATTGCTGCTCACTTGGAAAGGCACATTTATTGATATTTCTGATTACTTGAATACTATTAACATTTTTTTCTTTTTTGTTTTAAATAAAAAGAAACTAATTAAGATTGCTTATTAGATCACTTTAGAAAACATCTTCTGCCTCTTTTTAATTAATGCTTCGAACTCATTTCAATTTGAGTAATTAAGTATTCTTTTTCGGGTCATTAAGAAGTAACGGAAAATCACACACAGTTGAAAATTCCTCTTCTTTACATCGAATAATTAGTCAAGCAAGATATTAAAAAATAAAAGATATAATTATCATTTGTAATCGCTTTCAATGGAGAAGAGCTCGAAACAAAAATGGTTCGTTCAAATAAACCCATTCTTTTGATGGGGGAAGAAAAAAAATCGCAATTCGTTGGAAAAGCAACTTTTTTTCGTTCCATTTTGCTGCAGAAATCGCTCCAATAATACGTTTATTAGAATGTGATGTAAAAGCCAATAATTATCCCAAGTCAAGTAAGTCTTCGTACTTCTTCGCTTTTTGCAAGATAATATTAAGGCCGGTCGACCCTTCATTCTGTGTAGCTTATTTCTCTTCTATTTTTATAATTTTCCTTCCTTTTTTTCTATTTTTCATACGGCGAATATAAAGTCATTCGAAGAAACTTTGGAATCTTCTTTTTGCGGTCACAGTTCGATGTGTTGGTACTAATTAAGACGGGAGCAGCGAGTTTAGGGTCCGAGTTGACTTTTAGGGGTTGTTTAATAATTATGAATTGAAAATAAAACTGTTATATTATCAGTGAAAAATAATCAATATGAACATCTAATTGAGCAACGTTAAGTTTATTACATGTATATTTTGTGTTTGTGAATTTTTTGTTATAGATCTAAATATAACAATGCTAATTAGATTTCGTTGAAAAAGGTGACTACGTTCGGAACCGTGATTCTGAAAACGCGTATAAACGGATAGTTTTTTTAGTATTTTGTGTCACTTGAATTATAGAATATACATATGTGTGAAATTGTTTTAAAAATGTTATTACAAGAAAATATTGTTTAAATGCAGTTTTTTGGCTTAAAATGAAGAAAGAATGACATACTTTCAAAACATTCCCCTTTTTTGAAAAATGCTGCTATAATAAATAATATTTTTGCCTATATATGGCTAGGACTTCTATACCGAGGGTGAACTAAAATTTTCGAAATATGTGATTTAGAAATGAATTTATTCATATTTTATTATATCAGAGTAGAGAAATTTTAATAATAATAATAAAAAGCATCCGTTGTTATTTCAATTGATCGTAATTCTAAAGATAATGTGAATTTTTCCAAAATTTTAGTTCAGCCATGTGTGGAAGTCCTAAGGTATTTATATGCAACATGTTATTATAGAAGTATTTTTCATAAAAGAGGGTTGTTTTGTATATATGTCATTCTCTTCCTTCATTTTTTGCCAAATAATTGCATTTAAGTAAGTTTTTCTTGCAGTGATATTCTTAAAACAATTTTACATCTACATTTTAATTCAATTGATACTAAATATCAAAAAAATTATTCATTTATACGCTTTTTCAAAATCACGGTTCCGAACTTAGTCGGATACCTTAACCCTTTATCTACTGACGGTACTTATGAGTACCACTCACTTTAAAATTACATAGAATAACCATTTTTACGAATACTCTGACGATACTTAGCAGGAATATCCTTTTAAATCCACTCTTTTAAGATATATGGCAGCACAGCTTCTATGATGAGTATTTCAGCGGGGAAAGCGAATAGTTTTATAGCAGAAATTTCGTTTTTAGCGGATGATGAAGATTGTCATTTTTGTTCTGAAAAAATAGTTAATGTAAAAGGTAAGTGTCTTATTTTGTATGTTCATGAAGACCTTAGAAAACAATTTAACTATTTATTTTAAGCGAACAGTGTGTATAATTAATTTTACAGTTGAATGTCTTTAATTAAATAATTAGCTTTAACTAATTAAATTTTCCAAAGTTGTATATTTTGTTCATGTATATCCCTTAATTTTCAATGTAGTGATTCAAAAAAATAATATTGCTTGAAAAAACTGCAGTAAATCATAATGCGGTAGATAAAGGGTTAAATCAAGAGATTTGTATTTATAAGATATACCTTCTATAAACATAAATAAGTTTGAGATAAGTAGGGTGTGATTATATCACCAACGGAGTAATATAACAAGTAATATAAAAAAATTAAATCAATTCCTACTTAGGTCAACTAAAAAAAATTTATTTTAGTTATTTTAATAATTACAATAAATATAAATATGTATATACATATGACCGAATCACAATATTAAGTGGCAAAATAGAAAGCGATTTTTCTTGCAATTTTCCTTTCTATATATGGTGTTGGACTATTATTTTTGTTTGTTACTATTTATTCATTAATCAAATTTAATTAATCAATTACACAAAAGTATAGTAAAAAGAAAACACTTTCTCAAAAATTAGGCCATCCCGAAAGGGATTAGAGCCCTCGATCTTTGGATTAGAAGTCGAACGCCCTAGCCATTGCTCCACAGAGACACAGCGAGCAATTTTCTTTTTATTTATGGTGTTAGACTATTATTACTATTTATTCATTAATTTAGTTTAATTAATGAATTATATATATATATATATATATATATATATATATATATATATATATATTTGAATAATATTTGAATTAACATCAAGTGTCATCCACTACAGGTTTTTAAAAAAATGAATTTGAATTTGAGTGGATGGATAAAAAGTATTTTATTAACAATTAAAAATTTGAGCAAGATATAAATATAGGGAGAGTGGGAACTAATAGTAAAAAAAAAAGAATTGAAAAGAACACCGCTAAAAGAAAATATCTTCGAAAAAAATTTAGTTATTTTTCGTTAAATATAAGAGTGCAATAAATAAGAGAAAAATAGCAGAGATTTTTAAATGTTTTTTTTACAATATGTTTGGAAATTTAAGTACATTATTATTTTCAGGAAGAGCGTTTGGTAAAATTGGGGTAATACCATTTGTTATTCTTGTTAAATTTGTTCTCTATTGTGATATGTTTAATGCATTCATTGTCAAAATCCGTGATTTGTCGGTGTTTTCAAACATTCTCTCTGATCCAATATAGACATTTTCGAAATTATGATTTAAGAGATTGAATTAAGGTTACAAATTATAAGTTTAATTTTATTCAATCCAATTTACTGATTGCCTCGAGTGTACGCATTAATTATTGGAAGTACCGATAAGCTTTCTAAACTTTAAGGTCCTTTACAGCATTTTATAATGAAATTTTAAATGAGAATGTTCAGCGAAAAATGCTGATTTGTCTTTAATCTCTACTTCGATGTGGGCCGCACAATTATCTTTGTAATTTTTACCCAATTAAATTTAGTAACCATTGTAGTATAACATTAATAATTGTTTTATAGCATTGAATATAATTTGATAATCACTGCATTGAATTGAATCGAAAAACTACTCCTTTACTTTAAAGTATTTCGTCGATATATATTAGGTAAAAATATTTTTTAAATTATTAGCTTGGATATTCATTGCTGTTCGACAATTTTGATTTGTCAATTATATTTAAGCATTGAATTGAATTTAATATCAGAGTCTTTTTAGTTTCGAAAATGTTTTTGAATTTTGGTATTAATTATTCATGATACTGCTCTTTATATTAAATGTTATGTATTAAACATTTTGTATGAAATGGAAGTAATAGTTAACGAAACACGTAATTATTGAAACATAATTGCAGTAATATATTTTTGAAAGTAAATAATAATTATATATCTTTGAAAGTTAATGTCATTCAATACTCGCCATATCGAGGAACTGGTGCACCTTAAATCTGTGGAGGTTCAAAATCCTCCAGTTGGCGTAGTGTAGTAATTTGGAGAGGGAGGGGCCAGCTCAGTTGTCGTCTTCGTTATTTGAACGTGAATAGCTCAGAATTACGAAGTCCGTCGCCAGTATCCCTCGTATTTTATAGTACGATGTTAATATAACTCATTCTCATTGCCCATTGTTCGCTATTTCCGGGACTATTAATGAATCCTGTATTCATTATCCTTCAGAGAACTGCTTATTTACACGCTTTTATAAGCTTCACCTGTATGTAACGGAATCTTTGAACTCGATTTTTACCCACTTGAAAAGCTCAGATTCATTCGAAATTTTGCTCACTTGTCAAGGACCGCGATGACAATACAATAATTTAATAATTTTTGTTTCATTGTCCAGATAAGGATCATCAGGATTAACGATTTCCCGTATCCAGATGTGACGACTAATTCCAGAGCTCTTTTCCAGATTTGGTGACTAAAAGATTAAGTTACAACCCTAAGGCGAAAACGCTCAAGTCAGCAATTTCTTACCATAATATAAACAATTGCCCAGTTTTTCTGAAAACGGAAATAAATAAATAATGATAGTTTAAAAAACTAAAAAAGGGCTCTTTTATTGTAGATCGAACTAAAAAATGAAAAATAAATTAATAGTTTAAAAAAAACATGCTTTTATAGTTAATTGAGCTAAAAAGTAAAAAATAATTCATAACATAAGAATAAAATGAAATTTAAAAAAATGTCATTGTGGTGAAAGCGTAGGGGGGGAGTGGGCTTCGTGCTACATTTTGACACTCACTCTGCATTTCGGAATAGAACTAGCACACCACGCTTTTATCACATCAATTTTCTCAATCATTTTTAGCTTGATTGAGAGAGAGAGACTATAAAAGCGTGTTTTTTAAACTATAATATATTTTTTATATTGTATTCCTGTTTGAGAATAAATCCTTTTCGGCATTTTGTACTATTTGCGAAATTAGGCGAAAATAACCTTAAAGTAACATGTAGAAATGGCTTTAAATTACCACCACATTTCAAGCACTTTGTACTTAAATGTCATTTATTATCAGTAAAAATATCTACGAATGTTGTGTACTGTTGCGGAAATTAAACAAAGAGTTTTGCTAATTAAGCACAGACTCGCAATCTGAGCTGTTTCTTTAATTTATAATATTCAGGAATGTGCTTGTTATTCTTTCTGAAAAAGTTGTAAGCATTAACAAACAAAAGAATGTTTTGTGCTATGGATGAAAGTTCATCACGATAGCGAAACTGAGTCTAGCCTTATCCTAAGCTGCTGCAAAGCGATTACATAAAACATTTATATATATACTGCAGCCATAAGTTTTTTTTAATTCGGCTTTTGTTGTTAAATCTGAGTTTCTTTTCTTGCATCTTTTACGAAACAACAGTCAGACAACCAGCTTTGCGTGCATTATTTTTAGGCATGCATTTCAATGTTCTGTTTTGAAACGCGATTTAAGTGTGAAACAATCTCTTAATACTTTTACTCTCGCTAGCAAACTATAGATACAATGCTTTTTTATTGTTATTTTGTTCGAAACTTATTTGATAGAGGAACGCTATTTGCTTTTGGCTTGATTTTGGTGGCCGCCATAACCTAGTGGTCGAGGTCATGCACTTGTGGCTGGCATGTCATGAGTTCGAGCTTTGTACCGCTGAAGACCCGCCGTGTACAGGGGCCGATACACGTTAAATCTGTCGAGGCTCAAAACCCAAAAAGTGCCACTCAAATGTTGCCTTCAAACTTAATGAATTCACTTGAATATTTGATGAACTAAAACTCTAGAGTCTGTAAGTCAACCATTTACTGAAATATCGCCGTTGTCAAACCAGGATTTGCTATGTGCACTTTTCTAGATTTCGACATTCTGACTATTATGGCTAGTTTACTAACCACATTTTCGTATAAAAGACTGCTGTGGAACTCTAAGCATTATACGGTGAACTGTGGTCGCTGAAAAAATATGCTATGTGCATCCGCAAGAATATTGTCAAATAAAAATCTCAAAGTTGTACTTTTTGCACATAGCAGTTATTGGTTGGATAACGATGATATGAACTAAGTATAGGTTTCTTTTATTCAAATAATTAACAAAATTTCTAACCTGAGCGGTACAGTAAATTTAAACCTCGTTAAGAGCTAGCAAAAAATAATCAACTTAACAGAAAGCAAATGCATATTGCAACTCACAAGTGAGCACAATATCATTGAGATTCAGATTCTGTGCGTATTTTTTATTTAAATCCATAACACCAACTATGAAGTGAAGCGCAAATATATCTCCATTTAATATCATAAATTCAATTCATCGCAGTTTTTCTTTCGCCTCGATTGTAACGAAAAAGAGCGTTTTTATTTAAAGTTAAAAGATGCTATTCACATTTTATTCATTAGCATATTTGGGTAAACAATTTTTAAAATTGAGGTTTGACTCGCCGTAAGTGCTTCAATCGATTGCTCAGAATAAAACGTGCGAAAAGAAAAATTAAAGAGGGAATCTTACAACTTGATCATGGTTTGGAATTATGGGGCCTTTCGCCATTTCGAGGATATCTCGTTGTTTATTCAAAATAAATTTATTGTGTATCTAGAGTGAACCACAAACTAAAGCAAAACATAGTGTTATTTAATTCCTAATATTATTTCACTCCCTATATATATATATCTCGTTTTCTCTCAAATTTTCAATCGTTTATAAAATACTTTTTATTCATTCACTGAAGTTCAAATACATTTTTTTTAACTTGTAGTGGATGACACTTGATGTTAACACAGTTGTTTCAAATATTGATTCATTTTCATTAAATTTTATTTTTTAATTTTAAATTTATTCTGCGTTATTTTTGACGAAGTTAGAACTAACACCAACAGATGGCGCCAGTGAGTTTTTCTAACGAATTTATTCTTAGCTTCAAATATATATTTTTTAAACTTGAAGTGGATGACGATGTTAATATAGTTTTTTCAAATATTAATTCATTAATTAAATTTAATTAGCTAAAATAAAAATTTTGTTTGTTAACTTAAGTAGGAATCGACTGAATTTTTTAAAATTTTTTATATTACTTGTTTATTAAATTAAATTTGTACTACAAGTTCATACTATCACAACCATGCCAACTTTCAAGATAACTCGCCAAATTGGCAACTCCAATTTCGCACATGTCATAACCTCTGAAATTGGTACCATGGGCTTTATTTCATATTTCTCCACTTACCGCCATTGTAAGTCTAACCGTTGGTTGATATGGCATACACGAATACTAAAACGTGGATCTGGGATTTACTGAATTCTTAAATAATAAAATTTAAAGATATAATTAATAGTGAAAAATAAATGAAATGTGTGAAATTAACTAATTAAAATTAGTTATTCTTTTTCTTTTATTGATTATTATTTATTTATAATCATTATTTTTCACGTAGTATTTTTCGACGACGTACTCCATATTCCCATCAGCGTTTTCCGTTTTTAGAATTCGTGCTGTTTTATTCAATGTCGCCAATAGGATTGCGATAGTTCGTACGTACTGAACTATAAATATCTGTATTTGCTATCATTATAGGATTTTAACTATTAAATTACAGTCAAACCTCCATATTACGAACCTCTATATTGCGAATTTTTCTATATAGCGAACTTTTTCCTGGAACCAAGAACATTCATTTGTGATTTTCTTCGTAAAATAACCTCTCAATAGTGAAGTGCATTTCCTACATAACAAACTTTTTCTCTTGTGATTCAATTTTTTTCGCGACATTTCAAATTCTTTCTTTTAACACATTTTATGGAATTAAATCTTGAACTGGTTTTATTAAGTGCCTAACTCGCCGAGAATAACAGAATTCTGGGTGCTTCATCCAAGAAGTGCAACCTTTTAACCCCCATTGTCCAGTTTACTGGAAACACATCGTTGATATCCTCTTTCATCCTCAGTGGAGTTGTCCCGTGTCCTTCAACAAGTCTCCGTTCATTTGTAATGTTGATCAATCGTACTGTGGTAACTTCGTTTCTAGTAGCTCGAAAATGTCACAGCGTAAGTACTTGAGCATCAAAGAAAAAAAATTAATTCTTCAGGAAGTGGACAAAGGATAAAAAAAAACTTTCCTTGCAGTTTTTTTTTTCTTTTCTTTAATAGGTAAAATATGTAAAATAAATATATATAATTTACTAAAAGGTGTGAATAATTACTTTTTTTAATATATAGTGTTTATGAATTTAAAATATTTTTTTTTTGTGTTGTTTATAAAGAAGATTGAAAAATGAAAACCTCTCTCGAATTTTCCATATAACCAACTTTTTTTCGTGATTTAGCGACTTCGTTATATAGAGGTCCAACTGTATTTTCTGAAGAACCATTCATTTTAATTAGTAGCCCTCTTTACTATCTTCATTAAACTAATTATGATATTAGTTAAAGTCTGAATAAAAATAAAACACTTCTGCCAATCGTGCATGAATAATAAATGCCCATTTTAAAACACCCATGCAAGCAGAACATCGAAAAATGGGCTTATTAAGTATTTCAACACTCTATTCCTAGCGTGTTTAGGTATCTTGCGTGAGAAAACTCACTTAAATGTTACTCACTTACCACCCCCTCAATGATTCGATATATAAATATATCTTCACCAAGATACAGATTTAATGAAGTTCATTGATTCGTAAAAGGAGAAACTTTTGCACCGATGAGGTAGCTCCAACATCTGCTTCATTTTGATCTTCTTTTCATCATTCCTCGGGAAGAAATCTTTTTCTTCTTCCTCTTCACTGTGGGTGGCTTGTCGCGGTTGCCGAAAATCCATTTCGAGGTTTTTAATGCAGATCCAATATACTCTTAATTGGCTCATATTTATCTCGCCAAGAATGAATCGGTTTTTCTTTCTGTAAGAGTGTCGTTGTTGTTTCAAATAATCAATTTCTGGAGATGTTTGTGTGCCTTTGTGGAAAGATGGACTAATTAACCTTCTTGGAATAGATGAAGGAATTTTAGTGTAAGTGGAATCCTGTTTAGGTATGGCACCTAGATAAATCTTTTCATGAATTGATAGATTTATTGGGTAAAAAGTTTGAAGTTCAAGTTCTGTAATAGGAGTTAAGGATTATAAACGCACAAACACACACCAGATAATTTAATTCTGTAGAAATGTTTTAAAATAATTTTATTAGTTTCATTTTGAAGCATATATTTTTTACTTTGCATTATTTTTAATCTCGGTGCATAATATATTTTTCTTCAAAAATGTTACTTTCTGAATTTGATGAAATTGATCGACAGTACAATAATAAATACCACCACTGCTATACGTTGGTTCATACACATTGATGTTTCATAACTTTTTTAAGGCATCAAAAACTGGAGATGCCTTTTAATATTTAATCATTACTGAATGTTCTCAAAAGGAATCGTAAATTAAATGTAATGAGGATTTTGTCAATGGCATTTTTTTTAGTGGATTTCTTCACAAATTTCCAGAAGAATCCAGAGGGTCCTAAATGTTCGCTAACTTGGCTCTATCACCAAGATCTCGCCTAATTCCCATTGTATGTCCATTATAACGTTAGGGACAGCGTTGCTTGCAAGTAATACAATTTTAACTTAAAATAAGTATAACAGAAGAATAAGTGTAAATGCATTACACATCTAAGTACAGATTATTTACACTATTTTACACCAAATTCATAGCAGTATATATAAAGGCGAAAATGTTGCGTAGTGGGGAATACGGGTGGAATCAAATAGCTGTAAAATAAAAGACCAGATGTCATTGACAATAGGTTTATTTCTGTTATCCTATTTGAAATTAACAAACTATCCTGTGCTAATCATCCTTTCTGCGCATCCTTTCATTTTTTTTTTTATGTTTCATGCCCTGTAGGAAAAATTCATTGAATGATGGTCATATGCATTCAAACATTCCCAGTGAATAAATGTGAATTTTATGAAATGTTTGAAGACTGATTTTGAAGAATGTACGACGGGTGATTGATAATTAAGGTCTCCTATAGTATAAAATAAGTTTCTGACAAGGTAAAATAATAACAGAGGTATCGGAATGAAGGGAATTTATTATTCTTATATATGTGGGAGACAACAAGGGGTCCAATACGTTTCTCTTATGGTTTATTTAACATTAAACAAAAATTAATTAAAAAGGTAGATAAGTTTTTACAGATAAGTTTGACGATGATATTCAGAAGGTAACGCCTGCTCGCGCACCTCTCGCGTTTTCCTCTTCTCTCTGCTCAAAGTTTTTTCTCAAGAGTCCCTGTTTTTACAGTTTCAGTTCTGCTTTTACTTAGATGCGCCTGCGCGCGAAGACTGTGTTTTGCTTTTGGCTGCATGCCACAACGGCCAGCCTGACTGTACGCTGTCCGCAGCGGTATTTCCATGGAGACCAGAGGAGAATCTGAAACATACAAAAAAAACGGAACAGACAAGGACTATACGACAAATATATAGAGATTAAACATATCATAATTTTTCTGAACTAGACAGTTTCTCCATCATGTGAAGGCACCTCTTCGACATCCGGAAGGTTCCACAGGAAAACATTGTTTTTCACAGGCATAAGAACGTCTTTTTAACAAGTTGATCTTTGGTTGAACGCATCGATATTTTCCCCTCTGTAGAGTTCTGACGTCTGTTTAAAACGATTTCTCTTTTTTCCTTCGCTTCCACTGCCAAGGCTCAAAATTTTTCGAGCAACACAAACCGTCGATGTTCACTCTTCATAGGTAAAGGGTTAGTGAGCGGGAGATAAATTCCATAACTCGTTTTCATGGCACCATTGGCTTTCTTACACAATACTATATCAGAACATTTTTCTCTTACAATACTCAATTTAACTTAGTAATCTTAATTTTATTACATTTATAATCCTAATTAGAGAACTCGAATCATTTCTAGTATTAAAGTTTTTAACATGTGATAAATCATAACTAGAGTTTTCTATCACATTTGAAACAGAAACATTTGGAAAAGGAACACTTGAATTAAACTGAACACCCAAATCTGCACTCAAAAAAGAGGATCCACTTTCACTCAATAAAACATCGCTTCTTTGCGTGGCCTAGTTTCTCTATTTCAGAATATACACTGGGAAATAATAAATTTCTTCGGTCAAGGTCGGTGATATTGCCGTTCTCACACTTAAGTAGAGAGTGTTGATTAAGAAATATTTATGGGTTTAAGCTGTTCGCCAAAACATGAACTTAATGTTATGATCTCTTCGGAAGGTGTTTGCACTCTAATTACGAGGAATTTAAAACTGGGATCTGGCAACCTGAATCAATCAAAGCTGTTACGGGCTGATTTTCTACAAAAAAATGTTTACGTATTGAAGATTTGCGCATTCATCGCTATTTTGTTTTCGCTCTCTCTTTTCAAAGTATTCACGTTTATTTTATTATGGATGTGATCATTAGATTCTTTAGGTTTAAAACGCTTCTCACAGTCTCTTGCGCAATGAGATGAATCACCGCATATATAGCAATTTTTATTTTCTCTTTCATGATATTGGGGATAGTTCTCTTTAATCTTTGTTTTAAAGTTTTGTGATTTATTTTTAAAGGGGTCTTGGGTATATCCATAAGTAATAGGAATTTCTTTATGTGATCCATTTTTAGATGAAATATAAATATCACACTCTTTAGCTAAATCAATAGGCCTAAACCAATCTTCTGCTTCTCGAATGCCAATATGAGTTGCAGTTTCCTTATTTAAAGTTTCAAATAATTTATCAGAAATTATAAGATCACATAGAGATTCAAAGGAATTAACTTTTCTTAACGAACAATAATATTGGAAGTTTGCCGTCAATCTTGCAGCAAATTGGATGTATGTCTCGCCTGATGATTTTACAGCATTTTTAAATGAGTTTTTAAACACTCGCGAGGGGTTAATTGAATTCTCTGAGTACTATAGATTTTAGTTTTTCATAGTCATTTAATTCCTCTTTAATATACAGTAAGACGTTATGAGCTCTTTCGCCCAGAAGATTTATTAAAATTTCAGATTTATATTCGTCATTTATTTTCTTGGTTAAAAAATGCGCGTTCTAATGATTGGAAGAACAGATTAAAATTTTCAGATCTGGTGGAACAGGAAGAGATAAAGTTTTTTATACTTTTTATCATATTTTCTATGTTAGTTTCGAACTGTTTTTCTTCGACTTTAGCTGCAGGATTTAAACTTAATGCTTTATTTTTAGCCAATTGAAGTTCGATTTCTTTTTCTAATTTTGTTAACTGAAGTTTCGCGAGCTCAATTTTGTTCTGAAGTTACCTCTCTTTCGTTTTGCGATACTTCTCATCTATACAGTTTTGAATTAAAAAGTTTTAACGAAATCTGGATCACTTTCAAATGTACTACTGTTCTCAATTTTAGTCTTTAGTTTAACTATAGTGTCAGTACTTTCTACAGTACCGTCTAGCTCCTCAACAACTCTTATGAGATCCTCTTTAAGAGCGTTTTTATACATTTTAGAAAAATTTAGAAAGATCCTACCTTTTTTTTTTTCTGGCTCCCTTGTTGCTCGCACGTACGATGTATCCAATAAAAACGTTGATTCCACTGATTTCACCTCTTCGCAGGTTATATCGTTAGATGAAAAATAGTTCTTGAAATTGTTCGAATTGTCACCTCTTCGCAGGTGTTTGTGAGTGGTTCCAACCTCTACACAGGCGGAATTTTCGTCGATGGGTTTTCCAACCTCTACACAGGCGGAATATTTGTCGATGGTTCGTTGAAAATACACCTCTACACAGGTTATTTTGTTATTTGTTCCGACCTCTACACAGGTGGAATGAAGTTGAAAAATTCAACCTCTACACAGGTTGAACGAAGTTTCCCGAAAAATGGCGGAGCGTCTCCTTCACGGACGCTGTTGTTCATTGTCCAGACTTTGGTTCAAAATCGAAATTTTATCGATCCCGGCCGAGCCCCCATAATTTGTGGGAGACAACAAGGGGTCCAATACGTTTCTCTTATGGTTTATTTAACATTAAAAACAAAAAATTAATTAAAAAGGTAGATAAGTTTTTTTACAGATAAGTTTGACGATGATATTCAGAAGGTAAAACGCCTGCTCGCGCACCTCTCGCGTTTTCCTCTTCTCTCTGCTCAAAGTTTTCTCAAGAGTCCCTGTTTTTACAGTTTCAGTTCTGCTTTTACTTAGATGCGCCTGCGCGCGAAGACTGTGTTTTGCTTTTGGCTGCATGCCACATATTGTAAACTCATTTATCAACATAGTCACCTCTAATAGCTACACATTTTGCTCAATCGTTCTATCCATTTCTTCATGCCGTTCATGTAGAAAGATTCTAGTTGGCTGCGTATCCTTTTGTGCATGGCTGCCTGAACTTTGGCATCCTGGATTCATCATTATGACCCAGAAAACAAGAGGCAGTCCATGTAATATCGTCATCCTGGCTCTCCGAGTATTAAGAAATTCAAAACTTTAATGTCGGCAACAAAAGTCATGCTCACTATTTTGGGATTCAAGTGATGTTCTCTACATGGAATTTTTGGCTAAAGGATTGCCGGTAAAATTTCGACAGATACTGTGCAACATTACGATCACTCAAGCAACGCATCCGCAGAATCAGACCGGAAAGAAACGTCTTTCTTTTGCATCACGACAATGCAAGACCGCATTGTCGTGATTCAAACTGAAATTCACAATAGTTCCACAACCTCGTTAAGTGACCAGATTTGGCACCGTCGGACTTTTGATTGTTCCCAAAAATGAAGGAGACGTTGAAAGGTCAACGTTTTTCAGCGGATGCCGAAGTTCAAGTAGCCGTGCGCAAATGGATACGCAGCGAACCAGACTTTCTTCATGGACGGAATGAAGAAATGGATAGAATAATTGAACAAATGTGTAGCTTTTAGTGATGACTATGTTAAGAAAGAGGATATCTAAGAGTAAGAAATTCCCTTCATTCTGATACCTCTGTTATTATTTTACCTTGTCGGAAACTTATTTTATACTATTGGAGGCCTTACTTATCAATCACCCCTCGTATGTGACTTTTTTCTATCAAAATAAAAGTTCCATTCAAAACCTCTAAGAAGTTGAGAGATCAAAATTGCTTACGAGTACCTAATGGAATTGATTGAAAAAAAAAATCGTTTTCCTAAACTACGTTTTTTAGATTAGCAGATCTGTGTTTATAAGCCGACCCCTTACTTTAACTTCAAAAAAAAGTTCCAAAAATTCTCGGCTTATATACAAAATATACGGAATCTAATATTTTTTCCTTATGTCTGTTGGAATAACTGTCAAATCTATTACAGGAACAAAATAATGTTGCTTCAATAATTTATTTCGATTGATGTATGTGTTTCTAAGTGTTTAAACCAATACTTTTCTTTAATTTCTCATAACCTATGTAATTTAAAATCTACTTGTATAATTTATTATAAAAAAACATTTCCCTGAAAATAATAGCTATGATTAAATTTATCGCAATATTGTTTAACGGCGCTTAACCAGGAAATATTAATCGAGCTAAAAAGGGCGAAAATGAATTTTTTTTCTCATTTATTTACCCTTACAAAAATACTGACTTGAACTCACTCTATATTTACTTAAAACGTCTAAAACATCTGCGCATGTGGCTTCAGATAACTCTTTTTAATTGAATATTGCCTTGTGTTTTTGAATTTTTTTAAAGGTTAAGTAATGAAACTTCGTTATTAAATGTTTGTATAGATCCTCTATCAGAGTAAAATCGAGTTTAGAAGGTTGGTGATAAAAAATAACTTGGTGAAGATTTAGAGATTTAATTGTTTGCTTTTAAGATAAATTTTTTTTTTAGTTTGTGTGTAGGCGATTTGCTGTAATAGTCTTTAAAAAAAAGTATGTTTGTGTGTCGTAAACAATTATAATCGTGAAATCGCTCCTTTTTACTTTTTTTCTGACCTTTCTTTATATTGTAGTGAAAGGTAACTGAGAGAAATGTTTCTATAGAAAACTTATCTTGAATGAACTTGGGAGAAATCTATACGGAACTCTCTGCAAACATGCTGGGTTTAGAAGAATCTTATCTAAGCTTTTACCGCTTTCGAATAATTTTCCCGTTTTTGTTCCTTTTTTTTTTATAAACAATACGTAATGGAACGGAACCTTAACTTTATTAATTTAAAATGAAAAAAAAAGTTTTATATTAATAATTTTGATGAATGAAAGGAAAAATGTCGTTAATTTGCAGTTGAAATTCGTTACAAAAATTCGTAAATTTTTTTTTCAAGTATGTTATAAAAGATATATCTTGAAAATTTAAGGTTGTAATAATAATATTTAAACATTACTATAACGAATGCGTTTAGATTTGTATGAAAATTGGGAAGGGATTAAAAAAAAAATACAAGTACGTTTGAGGAAGCAAATAAAAAAGATTCAATTCTTATCTTTTAGGAACCATTTTTTGAATACTTTCCCACGTTTGATCTTTGAAGGGATATTATATAATTGGCCTTTTTAATTTTAAAGAATTTTACATTTTGATGTAAAGTTATTACCTATTTTATTACAAAACCTTGTGTAACTTCATTTTTTAAATTTTTTTGTTTCATTTTTTTAAAAAAAAATTATGGCTATTGAATTTTTTTCACGATTTGTTTGGCGTAGTATGTTCCTTCAGGACTACCGTAAAATCCGGCGTACAATGCGCACTTTGAACTCACACAAAAAATAAGAACGAAATTTAGGGGTGTGTGTTATACGTCGGGTATAAAAATGAGAGATTTAAAAATAAAAAAAAATAAGCATAGAAAAAAATTACACTTCAATTTAAATCGAAATACTCTTTATTTAAAAGAAATGACAATCCTCTAATGAACTTAAAAGGCTATTATTTTAATTATATATAAATATCACTTTTTTAATCTATGCCTTACGTAAAAATTAAAACAGTTTTGATAGCTGATTCAAACAAATAATGTATCATTTTCTTAACAAGAAATATGTCTTCAAAATTTTCCATTTGTAAAATAATTAATTTTTATATTTAAAAACTTCAATTAAATATCTTGTTAAGTTCAAAATTCGTCATTTTCTCTAATTACAATTTCAGAATGTTCCTTGTGCTTTTAAGCTCTTTCATTCAAACAACCGAGAGACATGTTGACTCTTCTGAAACTCTTAAATTATCTTCTTTACATGTTTTATTTCACCGTTACAAAAGGTTATTACTTATTTTACACGTTCTCAGGAGCGTACTTCCGTGTGCGTTAATTACGAATGGAATTACTGAAATGTTTCAAATTGCACTTCGGTATCAAGTGTTGACGATCCACAATCGACTCGAATGTGGAAGAATTTTATTAGTATTTACTTGAATTTAAGCCTTCTGAATTGTTTTCTTGTTCCGGAACATATTGTTCTTAACAAATCGTGCGGAAATCTAGAAAACAAAATCATTTCAAGTTTGTGTATAAAAGTTGTGTAGGTTTTGAAAATAGAATTTGCCTCTTACTTCTGGAGTTAATTGGGGCACAATGCTTTAGAGGTTTTAACTGTTCCGTATTCACTATTTCTCTCTTTGTTACTATTGTGATTAAACCGAGTGTTGTATTTATTTCTACCAATGTTTTCAATAAGAAAGTGTTTTGTGTTGCGTCAGAAGATATATTTAAGTTGACAAAATGCGTTTTTTCCCCTTTCTTTGCAGATAATTGGTAATACCTAATAACATCGTAATACAAATGTTATCAAGGATTCAAGCAATATCTTTAGACGAAGAATAAGACTCAAATGTAATTTTACACACAAAGAATATTTGATTACATTTGTTCCAAATTTGAAAACTAGATAGATTTCCAAGCATGTGTTATATTGTCTCTTGATTTAAGCACGGGCACTGTTTTATTGTTATACTTCGGAAATATCAACAAAACAGCTGTTTACTACCGTCTACTAATTCAGTCGGCTTTTTTTTCTCCCTCGAGTCACAATATTTCGAGTACTGAGCATTCGAGTTTGCTTGTCAGGCTTTGGGAAGACCGTTACAAGATTGGGTGACGAACTAAAGTCTGAAAAAGTTATGTTCAGGTGATTTGTTTCTGGAAACTACTCTCTCTCTCTCTCTCTCTCTCTCTCTAAATCTGTTTTACAATCCAAAGTTATTTTAATCAGGAATAGCATTTGAAGTTTCTCCTGTTACTTTAAGTCCTCACAAATCACTAAATTCCTGCTTGATGTTTGTTTGGTATATTTTGGTGCACTTCTGTAGCAGAAATCATTGGAAGAGATTTTCTAAACAGGGCGTGGTTAAGGTCAGAAGAATTACTGTAAGAATAAAGAAGCAAAACTGTTTTTAACCGAACTCTAGTACCAACTATTACTGTTGTTGTTACTTATGCCACCTGATCGACAGTAACATCAGATCAAGGTCCACGAAATTCATCGCGGTGAAGGGCTATATTTTTACACCTGTCGTTAGCCTTGGCTTCGAGTACCATGCATGCCACTGAACGATTTTGCTCAATTCCACCCCAATTTTGAGGAAGAACACCTTGGGAGTGGTCAGGGGGCTCCCACCTCTCTTCCCCTTCTACCAACCTTACGAGAGGACTTGCAGCTCGACGGTTATTTAGAGCAGAGGTCGTCAAAGTGGTGGTCCGTGGACCACTAGAGGTCCGCTAGAAAATTTCGCTGTTGTGCAGAAAAATGTGAAATATATACTCACTCTTCGAGTAAGTTATGTTTTAGGATGCATTAATTGTGTTCTTAGATCACAATTTTTTTATAAATATATTTAACACTTAAAAAACCTATTGTGGTCCGCGGGATTTAAATTACGAATTTACTGGTCCGTGAGGTCAATAAGTTTGGCAACCGCTGATTTAGAGTAACCCCATGCCGCGAAGGCACTATACATATACAAACATTCATGCCTTCTCCGGGATTCGAACCCAGGCCCTCCGGCACCGCAGTCAGCGTCACTAACCACTATACCGAATGGGCGATACCCAACTATTATTAAAGCTGTTTATCTAAACTACCAAGTACGATCATGCCTACCGAGTCCTCTGTGTTTTAACTGTCACGGATTTGGACATTCGCCAATTTCTTACCTGTATTAATCAACGTACTCTAGATGTGCGAACGTTGGATATTCTCTTCCACATCTTTTTCATTCTGTAAATAATTTTGGTCACAGTCAATCAAATATTAGGTTTCCTTTTGAGCCTATAACTGGTATCATAACAATTAAACTAAAATGTGGATTTTGGAAGCAAGTAATTCTTTAAAAATTATGTGAAGTTTTAGTTGAAAGGTTATGTATATTGTCATATGCCTAAATAGTTTTCTTGTTGTGGTTTTAAACTTTCAAACGAAGTGTTCTATTTTGAAAAATGTATTTCCATCAATATATGTCTAGAGTAAAAGAAAGAAATACAAACCGAGAAGCATATCGAATGCGACTTCGAATGTTTTGAACAAAACTCAAAGCTTTTACAAATCTTTTAGAAAACATTTCCATTGCTTTAAAATAAAACTACAAAAATACCTTATTTTTCTATGAGGAAGTTATATTTACGTGGAGAGACAGCAAACAATATCTTTTGGGAATATAACTCGATTTTTTTTTTATTTAACAAAGATAAGAAGAGGGACAAAAAGAAATTTATTTTTTGTCTTTTCTCTAGAAAATTAACAATTCGTTATTATGATGTCCAGAAATATAGTTTTTATTTATTTTGTTGACGGAAGATTCCAAACATAATTATATACATGTTTAATAATTTATCAACTATTAGTTTAGAAGGCTGAATTCTTTTCAAAGGTTTTGTTCTCTTTTTCTTAATATTTGATAAGACGAATACGACATTTACTCATCCTTTTTTGTAATGAAATAAAATAGATTTTTTTTTCTTTAAAGCAACTCAATTTTTGCATGATTTTAGCATCACATAAACAATTTAATGGGCTAAATTCATGGCGGTCACGTGATAAATGCAATCACGTATTCTCCATTGAATTCAATACTAACTTTAGACTTGTACTTGCAATTCTACCTATAAAATTTAGATGAAATTTCAAATTTGATAGTTTGGTTAAAGATGTTCAAATATTAAGATTCTTTTTAAGTTTTTCAAAATTAAAAAAAAATTCTTATGTTATGCGTGTATTTTTGTTTACCTATGTGAGTTATTGTTGTTATATATTGTTGTAACTCTAGTTCAGCGGCGCTGCAGTCGCTTGTTTTCAAGTGTATATAGTATTCCTGTCTGTCTTGTTTGTTTGTAAATAAACGTTTGCCCATCCATCCGACTGGTCGAGTGTTTTTTTGTCGCCTCAACTTCTGACAGGTAAGAGTTAATTTATTTAATATTTAATGAATGAATTCGAATTGAATTTTTGAAATACGATAACGAATGAATTACGAATTTGAACATTATTTGATATTTTGAATTTGAACATACATGTATATTTTAAAAGAAAGTTTCTGTAAAAAGCAAAAGTTGGCAACAGCGAAGATCATGAACTAATTGGTTTGGAAACACGTGATTCCATTTATTATGAGATTTTGACGTCACCTGAATTTATGAACCCATTGGCTGGAAACACGTGATTGCAATTATCAGATGACTATGACGTCACATGAGTTTAAGGCATTTGTAAAATCTAAAATTATTTTTATATTAATGTATATCCTGTATTCCAGTTAGAAAATATTTCTAAACCTTTTAGATCTCCAGAATAAACGAACGATAATTTGAGAACTGCATACAAGAATTGATTGACCTGCAAAACAATAAAAACTTGTAAGAATTTAAGTTTATTAATGACTCTCATATTTTATATATATTTTTTGTTAATAAATTGGGATTGTATTCAACAAACATTCCTTTACAACTGATTGAATTTTCCTTCCTGTTTTTTTTCACGCAATTTTCTTGTTAAATAACATCATTTTTCAAAACAATAGACAAGTACTTATTTGAAGCGGAATATTGTTGATTGGTTCCCTTCAAAATAATAAGTAACTATTTGGAAAAAGCAATTTTTGTCATTTCCGTGGGGGAAAAACTTCAAACAAAACGGAAAGGAAAGAGAGGGAGGGGAGAGAACAATGCTTCCTACAACACACCGCTTTTGTTTTCGAATATAATATGCTTGATATCTTCGGAGAAAGAGATGGAAAACATTTATTTGACTAACGGCTTCCTAAATTAATCGAAATTCTTTCCTATCCACATAGGGTAACCAGGTTTCCGATGGGGGAAGTTCCCCTTTAATTGGTTTTCTTTGTAAAGCTTCGTATCTCAGCACTGTTCAATCCTGAATTTATTTTCCGGTTTTTTTGAACGAAATTTTGATTTTCAGTGGAGTTTTCGATGAAGATTGCGGGTGGTTGTAGTTGGAGGATGTACCCCAAAATAAATTTATTGATAAAACTTTGGTATTTTGATGTCATGACTACATGGACATCTCCCTTATAAAAGAAAAATTTGAAATCTTTTAAAGTTTTAAAATTGATGCCGTATTTGAGGAAATGCGAGTTATGTTTTATAATGCTTCTAGGGTTGAAGTTTTTATCTAAAAAAATATTTCTGAACTTTGTTTGAAGTCTTTGAGAATTTTAATTTTGCCTTATAGGGTATATATATATACTGCCACAAAAAGTAGGTGCACTCAGAAGAGATTAGGTCAAAATTGCGAAACTGGGTACTGATGTAATGTGTGGGCTGTGATATGTAAATTTTTCGACATCTATAAGACACAGGAGAAGCATGCTACACGCATATCGCATACCAGTCCTTTTTAAAAGTACGAGTTTTTACAGCGTGAGGCTTTCCAAAGGAGATATTGACCTGGATATTCGATACTGTGATTAGAGATGCCTCAGATGTTCAGAAATTTGACCAGTTGGATGGACTTTGAGGTGCCCTTTTATTAGGCTTCATTGAAGGTGATTGATAGAACAATAGAATCAGCCTCCACCTTTGTCGACACGATATGGTAATTGTTCGATGTTTGTTCGGTGCGGGTAGGAAACCGTCGATAAAGCTCAGGACGTACCATAAACAATCACGAGTGTGATGATTGCACAATTTTAAGAACAGTTATGTTCCGTGCCAACTAGATTGTTTACCAGGTTTGATTCCATTTACCACCCACCAGACATCCTGGGATTCCAAGAAAAACCATTCGGAGACGACTTGCCGACAATGGGTTTGGCAGCCCAATGTCCATTGACTATTGAACATAGGCAGTGTCAATTGAAATTTTGATGGTCTCTGCCAAGCTGGAGTTTGTCCAGTTAAAGGCGTGTATTTTTGATGGATCAATCTGTTGGTTTTATTGCTGATGATTTCTGCATATCCGATTCGATAGTTGCTGTCAAGAGACATGCATCTATTACACGAGGTGTGGCATTGTAGGAAGGGATTGTTTGTACGCGTTTCTAGTCTCCTTCTAAGCGTACCTCAACGATATTTTAATGTTGTTCATGATTAAAATCTTCCAGGTTCCATTTATGAGTAAGAGAATGCTTGGCCACATACTGCATATTACTCCCAACTGTGTCTTCGAGAATATGGCGTACTCCCCTAGCCTGCCAAGATTTCTCAACAATACCGCACGTCTGGAAGGTACTTGAAGGACAACTGTAGCCATCTCGAATATCGCTGAATTGACTGTTAAATTACAAATTTTGTCTTGTGTGGGGGGGCATTCGATTACTTCTTTACTTTAATTACTTCGATGCCATATCGTGTTAAAGCTTATATAGTTGCCTAGATGCCGGAAGTAGCTTTACTGTTTAAGGAACTAGTACATATATAGCAGTTTTTTACTGAATGTCATTTTAAGTTATGAATTACTGTGGTGAATGAAGTCTAATAATCCATTTCATTCTTTATTTCTAATTGTTGAAACAAATTAAATATTAATTGTTTTTAATTAAGTTACTTTCAGAAATATTATTTTCGACTCTAAATTGTTTTCTAAATTCTATTTTGTAACAAAATAAAACTTGACATAAATTTAAAAAAAAAAACAGAATTAGAAACAAAAGTAACACGATTTTTAATTTAGGCTATAAAGTATTATAATTTATTTTTATAAGTTCATTGAAGCATTTTTTGAAAAAGAAAATGTTTCAACCAAGTATGAGGCATTCTGAAAATTATTCACGTAGAAAAAGAAAGAGAAATTTATTTTTAAGGTTATGTGCGTAATGTATACTCTCATAAGACTTAAAACGACTCAGTGCAATAAATAAAATTCTCTTTAGATTTTATTTTAGTTAAATTTTTTGGTTTTTAGTTGTATCAATGAGATCCACGTTTCTCTTATATTGAAATAAATGTGTGTTTTCACTTATTCAAACTTTTTTTTATTCTCCTTTATTGAATTTTAAAAAATTAAATTTTGTCTAAAAGTATTTTCCAGAGATGCTTGAAGATCTAATTATTAATAAGAGGCTGTACTTGAAAAACATTTTTATTTGTGAGGCAATTTTAATAACAAAAGCCCTCCACAGAGCGAACTTCTTAATCGTTTCATTATTATTTAAATTTATCGCTCCAAGTATCGGACTAAGAAGAAAAAGAAGTTGTCTTCTCATAGTCCTTGTCTCGAACAATGTTTCCGATAAAAATAATGATTTATTCTTTATCTTTATGTTGCACTCTTATCCTTATCCGTCCTATCAGGTGTATTCATTTTCTCCAAAAAAAATTATAACTTTTTTGATAATGCCAATATGTTGTTTTCGTTATTGCTTGCCTTTGCATAATTACTCAACCGTACTTGTTAAATTTTTTCATATTAAGCAAGACTTTATTTTTTTATATTAAATTTTATGCATCTGTAGTATTAAATAGATTTTACTGTTAGATGGATCTTTTAGCCGTAAGCCAAAATGAGGACAATAATAAATCATAATTTTGAAAAAAAAATTTTTTTTGTGTGTATTTTATGTTGAAAAAAATTCCTTGAAGGATTATACTTAAGCAGTCTTTTTTTGTTGTTGTTGAACAATATGAATCGGCGTTTTCTGTTCAGTAGTATAATCCTGTAAAGACGGCGGGATTGACTTTAATAACGTCCTTTCTATAGTTTCCAAATAGGATTTGAAAATTTTAATAAGTTAGGTGGTCTGAAAGCGAAGTTAGTAAGCTATAGTATAAATTCTAATAATCCAATAATTATTTTCGTCTTAAGTATTTTTTTTTCCTTTAAAGAAAGGTACATTAATGTTATTTATTGTTCGTTTTTCTGAACCATGATAAAGAAGCAAATGCCTTTCCAAAAAAAAAAAAAAATGTTGTGGAAAAAATAATTTTTTGTTCTGATCTCATGGTTAAAATTTCGACCAGCTCTAGTTAAGTGGGTTAAATTTTTAAAATACGAAAGACCCCTAATAAACGCGTTATGTTATGATTATATATAGTTGTTACCTAATAAACGCGTTATGTTATGATTATATATAGTTGTGAAAATCATTTAACACGAAACTGAGGGGGCTGAAATATTTTTTCGTGTTAAAAAGAATTTCGTTTTAAAGGTTATTGCAAAAACATGTATCCAACCAAATTAAGTTTATTAGAGTACATTTTATTTACATAGATATGCATAGATGCATGTATTTAATAAAAATCAATGAAACAAAAGCGTTCACAAGAACTTAATGAAATTTGCTACAAAATTTTATTTTGAAAAATAAAGCATTATTGGATTTTTTTAAAAAAGTAATCCAATATTTTTCCTTGTATTGTCTTTTTGAGCATAAATTGTCAACCGATTATTCGATGTCATCTATTTTATTATTTATTTCACCATTGGAATGTATGCCTAAAAAACTGCGCATACTTTTTTTACTTTTTTTTATGTGTTTTATATGAGAAAAAAAAGTTACGTTTTGTTTTTTTTAATGAAAGGAAATGTTGTTACTTGCATTTTATCACACCCCAATGCCAACATTCAAAATAACTCTCCAACTCTGACTTCGCTTGTGAAGTACGCACTAAATTGTGGCTATCAGATGATATGAAAATATCTTTAAAAACAGCCAGTACAGTAATTAAGTTAGGCCTTGCAAGAAGGGTAATTGTTCTATTACACAATCAACATGTAGTACCATAAACCACAATAATATATCAGAAATAATCATGCAAAAAATAAAAGGTACACAAATTTAATGAGCATTAAAATAAAAAAACAGTCTTGCAGAAAACAGATTCTATTATTATCTAAAATCACAGCTTTCTATCACAATCATCAAAATATACTGATTTAATATGAAACTGTTTCCTGAACACACACATACAAAACATTGAGCAAACTTTGGTATCGGCCATAGTGGCAAAAACTTATAATATTTTCATTTCTGAAAGTCCATTAGCATTAATGAATTAAACAAAGTTTCATCACTTTTGTTTAAAATTCCGGTAAAGGATAAAATATGCTTAATTAAGAAAACACAATTCACTTCTGTTGACATCGCTAAATCAACTGTAAACAAAAGCGTATTATCAAACTGAAAAAAATTTAGAAAAAACACTTTTTATTGAACAATTTTTTAGAAAACAATTGCAATTCTGCCACAAAGAATTAAAAAACCACTAAATACAACCTTAAATGAATATATTTATAATAAAATATGAAACAATCATCCAAAAAACAGTTTGAAACATTAATTTTTACAAACTTATACAGGAGTGTCATATCGGCAGTTCGTAGGAAAATTGCTAAAAAATTGAATTTTAAAATCTAAAACGAATTTCAAAAAAAACTTTTCATAGTGCATAGCATTATGACCTTTTGTATTTATGTGCCAAGTTTTGTACTTCTAGGTTGCTTAGCTTGGCCGGAATAAATGAAACACACACACGTGTTTAAAAAGTTTGCATAATATGTCAGTAACGTAATTTTTCAAATGTGCACATCGAGATATTTTTTAAGATAAATTTTTCAATGAGTTTCAGAATTCTATTTTATGCTTCATTATATCTTAAGATAACATACAAAAACGACATTTAAATGTATTGCAAATAATTTTTATTATAAGCTTATTTATATAAAATAATGCTAATGGAATAAGAGCAATTAAATTGTTCACAAATATTAAGGAAATGTTTGTTTTCTATAAGCCATTACTCGAAAAAGTTGTTTGGCTCGAAAATCTGTTTTTGACGTCAAGCCTTTCACTTAGAATAAACTTACGAATTTCAAAATGAAAAAACTTTAAAAACCTGATATTTAAAATTTAAAAAAAAAAGAATACGGGGCCGCGTGTTGGACACCTCTGATCTAAAGCATGGGTGGCCACCTCAAATGACCTTGCGGGCCCTTTGAAAAAACATTATAGTCCCGCGGGTTGCATATAAATATATATTTGGACCCATTACAAACATTTATTGGGAGTGAAAATTTAAAACGGAATGAATTATTGTTTTCATTATTTCTCGTGTATGCATACATAGATAATTTAAAAATAATAATGCAATGATCAAATATGCCTAGCTCTAGCAATAAGCAGCGCTACAACGATACAGGAATCAAGCGTGACGCTGCGGGGGGGGACGCTCTGTAGTGCCATACTGCTCACTTCTAAGCATGTATAAAAACAAAAGCAATGTAATAAAATAGAAACAGTTATGGGATATATATTTGTTACAAAGCACTACACTAAAAACAATAGATAAATTACAGTTAAAAAAACTAAAAAAACCCCACCCTTTTATAGTTAATCGAACTAAGTTGTAACTTAATCTTTTAGTCGCCAAATCTGAAATTAAACGTCAAGTCTGGAAATGGCATCTGGAATTAGTCGCCAGATGTGGGATGGGATGTAAAAATGGGATCCTGATGATCCTGATCAGGACAATGGAACAAACTTATGAAAATATTGTATTTTCATCGGTTCTGGACAAGTGAGTAAAATTTCGAATTAATCCGACCTTTTAAAGTGGGTAAAAATTGAATTCAAAGATTCCGTTACATACAAGTGAAGCTTATAAAAAGGTGATAAAAATATTGCACAAAATAAGCGTATTTTGTAAAGTTGTAATGAATCTCGCAGACCGCCAAATTATTCAAGGTACGCCGCGGGTTGGACACCCCTTATCCGTTTATCGGTTAGTTTGAATTTGGAATGTAAAGTTAATCCTGAACAATTTATATTTTTCACTTCAAATCAAGGTGAATGCATTAATGAATATGAAATAAAGTTCATTCAAAAAAGCGCAAAGAGAAAAATTTTCTGGGATTAAATTTTTTCCTCTTTCTTTTGAAGATTTTTCTAAATATTTCTTAGAGATATGAAAACCCACAAATAAATCACTACAGTATGCATAAAACTATTTTCAGGAATGGGAGGAAAGGAATTTTGAAGAAACCTTGATTATTTTTTTACTTTTTCGTGTCACTTTAATTCATTCAAATCAACACGCGAGTCATTATTTTAAAATAAAAGCGGAAAATCTACAGGGTTAACATTAAGTTTTCGAATCCAAAATGGTTGATACACAGGAAAGCCTTAAGGCTTAAGCTCATTTTTTATATTTATTTCTTTAAATCATTTTTTTTCCAGTAATAATAAATAAACTGATGGAGAAAACAAAACATCTTTGTGTAGTACACCTTAATTGTATTATTTTGTTACACACTTATACAAAGTTAACATTTCTCGTGATTCATTAACTTATGTCAAAAATTTGGTTTAGTGGTTAGAAAATAATTTATCTCGCCTTCAATTCATTTCATGTGATATATTTAAAACAGGTGCAAATATTATATATATATATATATATATATACTAGAGGACCCGACAGACGTTGTCCTGTACACACATCTTAAATTAAAAAATTCCAAATTTTTATGAATAAGCTTTAACAATCTGGAGCGTTTTAAGTAAAATTTCAAACACTAATTACATTTAAATGTAATAATTTAATTAACACACGATTTATTTCAACAAAATATTAACTCGAAGTGACAAAATATTTTCCTGAAATGATCACAGCACCAACTGTCGGGACCAACTTGAATTATAATAAAAGATTTTTGAATATTCGATACTGCGATCGTAGCGCAGTCTGCCGGATCCAATGTAAAACATTCCAAGATCAACAATTTATAAATAAAAAAATTAAATAAACATTTCTAAACCGAATTATAAATCTAAACCGTTCTCGAGTCCACTGGAACAGACAAAAACTTTCATCAAAATCGGTCCAGCCGTTTAGGAGTTGTTCAGTTACATACACACGCACAAAAGAATTACATATATAAAGATTATTTGAAAAGATATTAATTAAAAACGCTAAAAAGCGTGAATCGTCTGCATTTTCGTAACAATAAAGACCGGGTTTGGCCAGTTTGGCTGAAAATCAATTTTCGACGCCAACTTACGTCTTTTTCAATTCCTTCTATTAGCTCACGATCTCTATACATATTTTATTTGTTTGTTCGTTTATTTATTTATTTATCTTGGGGGAATTTTCAATCGTTAATAAAATACATTTTAAAGCTCTCAATTGAGCTGAAATGTAATGTACAGGATTATTTTGGATGACAATACAATAATTTAATTATAATTAATAAAAATTAATTGATTAAAACTAATTATTTAAAAAATTACAAGTACAGCCACGGTGGCATCATTTTTGGCGACTTATGTCAAAATTTGCTAAGGTTTTTTCTCACGTGTTAAAGCATTCAGTTGAAAGGAAATTTTATATACACGATTGTTTTGGATGACAATATACTTTAATGATAATTAATAAAAATTAATTACCACTTAATGTTGTGATCCTGTCATATGTATATACATATTTATATTAATTGCAACTATTTAATAAAAAGTAGCTAAAATAAATTTTTTCTTGGTTGATCTAAGTAGAAATTGATTTTAAATTTTTATATTACTTGTTTTGTTTATAACAATAGCGTTGTTACAACAATGCAGGTGAATGTTGAGTTGTATTTTTTGAATGTTTTTTATTAATATCTTTTTAACTAATTGCGATATCGGACCGAATTGTGAATCTAAACCATTCTTGAATTTACTTGAACCCACACAAAAAATTTCTTCGAAATCGGTCCAGCCGTTTAGGAGGAGTTTAGTGACATACACACGCACAGAAAATTTATATATATCTAATATATATTATAAATGTGAAAGTTTGTGAGGATGTTTTCACGCAAAAACAACTGAATGGATTTTAATGAAACTTTACAATAATATAGCTTATACATCAGAATAACACATAGGCTATAATTTATAGCATAGGCTATAATTTATAAAAATTTGTAAATAGTGTCCAAATTATAACGATATTTGTCAAGTAAGTAGGAAAAAATTCTGGATCTGCAAGAAAATCTGGCTTGCGCTGCAAAAAAGCCCACCGCAGCATATATCTATTTTTTGTTTGTGAAAAACTCTTTTTGTTTTGGCTACGCAAGGGGCTCGCTTCTAATTAATTCCTGTGATCAGAATAATGCCTATTTTTCTATTTCAGAATAAACCTAAGTTCTGAAGGGAGAGGTTGTTATATATAAATCTCTCTTTATTTTAATGTTTTTTTATGATTTTATTATGCACATTTGGTAGTAAGATTTTGATCTTTTTTCAAAATAAATGCTTTTATCGGTTTTGGTACTTAAATTAAATAAACTTTCTCTTTCACACTGCATCATTTGGACAAATTTTCAAAATTTGTTTGTGGTTAGTAGTTAATTATAACGCTATAATTTTAATTGAATAGGCAGATATTGCGTTTTTAAGTATAAAAATAATTATAACTACTGTACTGTATTTTTTAGAGTGTGTGAGTGAGTGAATATTAACATCGCACTGATCAGCTACACGAGGGCTTTTGGCAACGTATCACGTAATTTTGAACCATGGTCAAGTGACGTGGACGACACCTGAGCTGGCACCCCCTTCTCCTAACTACCACACCACACCAACTTAGAAGGAATATTCTACCAATACTTAGCAGGAATATTCTTTGAAATCCACTCTTCCAAGATATATGGATGGCAGCACGGGTTCTATGATGAGTATTTTAGCGGGGAAGCCGAATAGTTTTGTAGCAGATATTGCGTTTTCAGCTGACGGCGTTTTCAGCGGATTGCAAAGATTGTTATTTTTGTCCCGAAAAAATAGTTTGTCAAAATTTAAGTGTCATATTTTTTTTATGTTAGTGAAGACCTTGGAAAATGATTTGACTACTTGTTTTAAGTGAACGGTGTATATAATTAATTTTACAGTGGAATATCTTTAAATAATTTATTAGCTCTAACGGATTAAATTTTCCAAAGTGGAGTATTTTGTTTATGTATATCCCTTAATTTGTAAATGTAGTGATCCAAAAAAAATATTGTGTGAAAAAAACTGCAGTAAATCATAATGCGGTTGGATAAAGTATTGAAGTGCATTTCTTCCGTACACGGCGGGTCTTACAAAGCTCTAATAAAGCTCGAGCTATGAAAGTAGCTAGGCATTTGCCATTTGGACTCTATCGTTAACATTTTGCTATGTTTTTCATTGAATCACCATTATAATTTAAGAAACGGCGTTGCTTGCGAATATTACAATTTTAAAATAAAATAAATACAACAGAAAGTAATCTTAATGTATTACACTTTCAGATATAAGTTATTTACACTACTTTAAGCGTTCATTACGCAAAACTTTTAACAATGTGTTACTTTTGCTGAGCAGAGATCAGCTTAGGGAGTTATTTTGAAAAATCGTCCCTCAAGAGTGTTACGAGGAATTATAAATAAAAAAAAATCCTTTTTATCAGCTAGTAGATCCACATACTTAAAATATAGCAAAGGTTTTTTTTTTTTTTTTTTTGTTTAACTGAGATATGCAAAAAGCCTTTTTTTTTGTTTAATTTGCAATTCACATAAAATTAACTCATTAAAAACTTCTTTTTCCTTCAATCTGTGTTGTTTAATTTTTCAGTTCCCCCGTGCGAAGAACGGGTATACTAGCTATATATATCCAATATTTCTCCCACACCACGCGTTTTATCCTTTATTTTGTTTAAACATAAAATATATTCTATTATGCTACATTTCTATTATATTTTCTTTTCTTTTACTTTTTTTTACGATGTGAATATTAATTACAGTTTAAAAATATAAATAAAATATACATAAATATAAACATATTAATCAGAATCATATTAATAGTTTTTTTAGTGTCTTGATACATTTATATTGGGGAAAATAAAGACATTTTGAAATAACTTCGATTTTATTGCTTTAAACACGGAACTAAAAATTGAGATTTGACTAGTCTGACATACAGGCATTATGGCAAAAGGTCCTGAACACACCTGGGAGTAGGCGCCTTCGGCGCCGGCGCCAGCGATCATCTAATTTTAGTTAGTAGTTCTGAACACACTCATTTTTTTGCGTAATTTTTGTGTTTGACTTCATTTTTCGTTATGAAATTATCGCACTATCTTAAATATTGTTATTGATTTTAATGTATTTTTCATGGTGATTTCAAATCTGTTTGTAGATTTCATCTAAAGTAAATAGTTTCATTGATATGTTGAAAAAGCCTTGACAAGAAAGCACAAGGTCACTGTAAGAATGAGTGAGTGTGTTTTCCACCAATGAAATGCTCCGTTATTTCAACCAATCAGAGAGCAGTAGCGATAAAGGGTTGAAAGAAAAAGGTGAAACGTGATTCATTGTATTGAATGCAATTGTGTGCTTGTGGAAAATAGTGTATTGAAAGCAATTTGAAGTGCGTTTGTGGAAAATATTGGAATTATGGCGAAATGTTCATATCTGCCTGAGAATAAAAGGTACAAAATAATACATTTGAAGGAAGAAGGTTATTCTATGCGCCAAATTGCTGCTAAAGTACCATGTGGCCTTTCCACTGTTGTGAGTTCTTTGAAAAGATTTTCTGAAACAAATTTTATTGCGGATAGGGGGTGACCAGGACGACCAAGAAAAACATCTTTTCGTGAAGACAGGTTATTGCACAGAATTTCACTTTCAAACAGAAAGCTTAATTCCTCGCAAATTTTGAAACAATGGACTTTGATAACAAATGTGAGTGTGTGTCCATGAACTGTTAGAGGAAGACTGATGGAAATTGGGCTACGAGGCTGTAAAGCGCGCCAAAACCATTACTGACTGAATTTCAAGAGGTGATTGATGTGGGCAAGGGAACATTCATTATGGACTATTAAAGACTGGGAAGAGGTAATATTTAGTGACGAGAGTCAGTTTTGTATTTCTGGCAACCAAAGTAGTGCATATGTAAGACGGCGCACTCATGAGGAATTCAGCCCTCAGTGTCCGAAGCCCACAGTAAAGTACCCGACAAAAGTGATGGTATGGGGTTGCATGTCTTTTCATGGTGTTGGAAGACTTCACATCGTTAGCGGAACAGTGAAAGCCATGGATTGCATTGAAATACTACAAAATAAATTGCTACCAACTGCGAGAGATCTTTTTGGGAATCAGTCATAGATTTTTCAGGACGATAACGCCCCTTGTCATCGTGCGAAGGTAGTCCAGAAATGGTTGAAAGACCATACTGTGAATAGAATGAATTGGCCAGGACAGTCTCCCGACCTTAATCCGATAGAGAACTTATGGTTTAAAATTAGTTATGAAATTTCAAAGAAAAACCTTCAAACAAACGTGAATTAATTAAAGCTTTAATATTTTCCTTCAACCATATTGTCACGAAAGATCTTCTTTTGAAATTGGTGCATTCCATGCCAAAAAGATGTAGAGCCGTAATTAAAGCAAACGGCTGGTCCAAAAAATATATTGATTTTCTAACATGTGACAAGAATGTAATTTTCAAATCTTATTAAATATACCGTATTTGTCAATTTTCGTGTTATTTTTCTTTGCATATTATGTTATTCTATTTTTTTATTCTGCACATGTTTCACATTATTGTGTTCAGGTATATAGCTTTACTACAAAAAATATTTTAATCATTAAGAAAGTAGTAGTAGATTTGAAATCAGCATAAAAAATACATTAAAATCAATAATAAGATAGTGCGATAATTTCACAAAGAAAAATGAAGTCAAACACAAAACTTACGCTAAAAAATGAGTGTGTTCAGCACTCTTTGCCACCACTGTAATTATGTATGGTTAGTAAAATAGTAACTTCTTTTTGCTGATTTATCTTCTGATTATAGTACATTTCCTGGAAGCTCATATCTCTATCTTATTTTAAAATTATTGCTGGATTTTTTAATATTCTTGATATGTTATTATTTGGAAAATTGTTAAGCAAAATTTCGCAATTACTCTATCGATAAAGCGTGAAAAGTTTGCATCATAAATATGTAGAAAAAATGTATTCCTTTTATTTAATTCAGCTAATTATTAAACTAACTTCTACAAACACTTGGCTCGTATGAGATTTAATGTGCGGATTTGAGATATTTGATTTCTTGTTTTGTGTAACAGTCATGCTATTGTAAATCTATACAAAGAATATACCAATTTCACAGGTATTTGCAGAAAGTTTGTGAGGCATAAAATTTATAGAACTGAAAATCTTGTTATCTCACGGCTTGTAAAAATATCGATATCGCGTTTATTCTTTGAAAAGTATTCGTGATTCGGATTTTTTTCCACATTTGAATTATTGATTTGGATCGATCACTAAAATTTTATATTTTATAAGAGCAATTTAATACTAAAAAATATTTTTGAACAGCTATGTGTCTTCCATTGTTATCTATTTCTTTAAAAGGTCTTAATTGAATTGTTTAGCTTAATGTTTTAAAGGTAAATATAATTCTACAAAAATGTAATGCTGTTGCTAATAATATAATTTAAAAAAATGTATAAAATTGGAGTTTTTAGCTATTAAAAACGGTACTAATTTAAGGAAGATTTTTTAAAAAAAATTCTGATTAAATGTTTTGTTTTATTTTTAATAGTTTCTTAAATAAAGAGTAAAATTATTGTTACGATTTTTGTGTAAAATAGTGTAAATAATTTGTATTTCAATGTGTAAAGCATTTATATTACTCTGTTATATTTATTTTATGTTAAAATTATATTATTCGCTAGCAATGCCGTCCCTTATGTTATAAAGGTAATTTAATGGGAACTTGGCGATAGAGTCAAGTTGGCATTATTTTTGTCGACTATTTTGGCGAGTTGGGGATCTTATGGATTTTTCTAGTAATTAATGAAGAAATACACTAATTTAACGATCTATGACGCTAGCGGATTTTTCTCGAAGTATCCGCCGGGCCTATAAAGAGAGAGATGCTCGCCGAAACGAGTCAGTATTGTTTTGACTAGCGATTAGTAGACTTCCCTTGACCGTGATTATCGATTAGCTCGGGTGTTCTCGTGAAAAATCTTTTACATACGTGTATTGTAGACACTGATAATTGTGTCTGAGTGCTCTGGAAGGTATGGAGACCTTCTGAGATTTATTCTACGAATATTGCTGTTAAATCCTGTATTTCAAGTATTGGATTTTCGACAATAAATTCTCATCACACTTAAAGAACTGTCTTGTTCTTTGTGACTGATTTGCGTAAAATTTTCGAACCCCGATCCACGTAACAATATGATGCAAAAAATGGGTGTTAATATTAGAACATAAATTCAAAGTTTTTTAATCTTCAGCAAATATTAAAATCCCCAATTCGATGCATTACAATCAGGTGATTCATAAATATATAATGAAACATACCATAAAATTGAGATTAAAGAGGGAGTAAGACTCTCTTTTAATCTCGGTAGTATTTTTAATTAAGTACATTTATATTCTGAAATCCTCTTTTTTTTTTTTTTTTTTTTTTTTTTTTTTTTTTTTTTTTTTTTTTTTTTTTACTCTCTGCTACTACACATTTCGACCACTACTAACACAATATTAATAATCCAGCTTCTGTAAAAATATGTGACTTTTTTAATGTTATATTCTCCAAGTGCATAGTCTGTCGAATATAAGATTAAAGAAAAACTTTACTGCCTTGGTTACAGGTGGCCTATATTTTTGAAAGAATCTCACCACTCACAGACATGAAAGAATTTCAAAAATGAGATGCAGCCAGCTTGAATTCGTATCAATTTTTTATACGAAAATATCGGAATTTTTCTTGTTATTTTGTTTTTTTATCGCATACTTGATGTGGTATGTATCGTATATTTGATTCATTTTTTTCGAACGACTATTTTGCAACTTTGCAGCAGGTGGTTAAAGAGCTTCCATTTTTTTCCTTCCCAAAATTGAGACTTCAGTAATTCTAGTCAAGTATCTAGTGGTTTCCCAATGTCGACGATTTTGCATTTTAATCTCACTGAATTCATTTCTATTTTCAATATCGTACGGAATTAAGATAAATTTGCTTTTTTAATAGATTAAAATCGTTCGATTGCTTTTACTGTCGAAATATACATTAATTGGTAATTTTTTTCGCAAGAAGTTATATTAGTCTAAAGAAAAACAAAATAACGCAATTCGTAACATTTCACCGAAAAGAATATACAGGATCGCTTTTGTTAGCAAAACAGAGTTTCAGCGAATTGGATTTGTCAATCGTATTGTTAAGTAATTGTTAACTTTAATTACATTCAGCTAGATGCATCTATCTAATGAAAAAGGAATTTAAAGTTTTTTAAAATGAGCTATAAAATTTTAAAAATTATAAAAATTTCTGATGCATTATTATTATGTTGGAAGATTTTATTGAAAATGACTAATCCAGAAAGTCTAGAGTAATTTATAGAATGAGTTGCACGCGCGTGCAATTTCAGTTCATGCATCGGTTGCTAAATAAATTTCGAATAATTGATAAAACAATTGACACGTAACTTACAAAAAAAATATTTAGAATGCAAATCGATGGAAGAATTGCCCGACAACTTATTAATCAATAAGATTTTATTTATTTATTAAATTATGGTTTCTAATCACAACGTTGTCATTTTCTGTGGTTATATACTTTCGTAAAAGAGAATTTTCGCTTCTTGGGTAATTGCCAATCGTTTGCGTTCTTCCGACTCAAGGTATTAAATTATTTTTGTCTCAGAGAATCGTTTGGTTTCTATGAAATTCATTTACTGGTATTCAAAATTAAAACAACTGAATTTGACAGCAGATGAAATTAAAAAAATAGTTATAATTCGTAAAATAAGGTTAACCTAAAATTCAAAGATACATAAAAAAAATGGCAAATGTCATGGAATATAAATTTTAATTCAAGACTTCCCACTTTTGCACTACAAAATCACTTACAACGGCATTCGCCTGTGATTCCTTTTAAAAATTCACTTGCTTCTGTTATTAGAGTACAGTTAGGTTTTTTTAGAAAGTTTTGCATAGAGAACGATACACACACACATTGAGACTTTTACTATTCGGAAATTATTTGAAAATGTCTTAAATACTTTTAAATTAGGCAATTTGTGCTATTGAAGGAACTTGTTTTTCTTTAAGAGTCGTCTTCTTGGAAGCATTTATAAAATACTTAATCTGCTAAATTTTATTGCTTATAAAGCACTATTTTGTGCTCGACATTATTCATTGAGGTGAAATATAAATCCATTTTGTGATAGTTTTCCACAATCTGACTTTCATTCGAAATTGATTTAGTAAAATATATTTTATTATTCATTTAATAATTTATTATTTGTCCCTGTCAGTTATTTTTATCTGGTTTTGTGCAATTTTATGCCATTATAGAAACCCAAATTTACTAAAAGTTTTTCTAAACTACATTTCATGTATTTTTCCTAATATTTCTTTTCTTAATAAAATTATTTTAGTGGAGAACAGTATTTCTTCTTTTTTGGTCATTCAATGAACGGCAAACAAAAACAACTCGGTAAGACAAATTATCGTCTGATGTCATCTATGCGGTTGTTTTTCGATTGAAGTTTGAATAAGATATGGACCTTTCTTTTATTCCTTACTTTTTTCATACTCTCTGTAGAAATGGGGAAGAAACTCTCCGTCGTCTTTCGAATTACATCTTTTATTTATTTATATTTTTCTTGCTATTTATCTCATTTCTGTCAAGAAATTTCCGAAAAAAAGAGCAAAAGCCCCAAAAATATTTATTCGACATGTTTAAAAATTTTATACTCTTATCTTATAATGTCTTCAAAGATAATTAAGAGGAAGGAAAATCACACACACAAGAATGTTTTAGAATTTGGTATCTTAAATGTCTAACGTAGTCTTAGTTACTGAAGCTGTGTGTTGTGTGTACTAAACTTTTGTTTGCTTATAAAATATTTTAGATTTTACTTTTTGTAGATACTTTTTAAAATAAATCTTTCTTGTCATTTTATGAAGAATTTTATTTAAATATTTGCGAAATTTTTACTGGTATAGTTTTTAAAAAAATTTCATTTTTTCCCTTTCTTTTAAAAGTTAACATTCTCATCTAAATCTTTAATAGAGATTTACATAAAAATATAGTTATTTTTTTCCGCCAATTAATTCAGGGGAAAATGTGAATGAATTTTTATGAATTTTTTAAGCCGTCATTTGTTATTAGATATTCGAAGTGATTTATTTAAAAAAATAAATTTTTTCCTCTAAAAATTTTTTTAACATGAATTCTTTTATAAAAGGAAATGAATATTGAGTTCTATAGAAACTATGAGCAGTTTAATTTTCTAACGCAATCTGATAAACAAGCTGTTAAAAGTACAAGTGTTAGAAATATTCATGTTGTTATTCCATTTTACTTTAAAAACTTTTATGTATTCGTTTTGCTATAGTTGATATTTAATTTAGAGTTTGTGTGTGTGTGTGTGAATTTCATTCTGGTATATATTTCTATATCTTATAAGTGGTACAGATTCTTGGTAATCCCTGATGAGAGTCTTAAGCGCATCTTCCCTATACGATGAGGAAACTCAAACAATTTAAGGTATCCGACTACTTTCGGAACCGTGATTTTAAAAAAGCGCATAAATGGATAATTTTCATGATATTTAGTGTCACTCAGATTAGAATACATGCATAAAATTGTTTTAAGGACATTTTGAGAAAAAAAAATTTAATATATTATTTTGGCAAAAAATTAACTTAGAATAATCTTTTTTTTCCAAATGTTCTCCTTTTGTAAAAAAATGGTTCTATTATAATAATATTTTGCCTGTGTATAGCTCAGACCTCTCTACAGAGGCTCAACTAGAATTTTTGAAAAATTCACATTATTTTAAGAGTTACCACCAATTGAAATAATTATTGGCGTTTTTTTCTTAAAATTGCTCCCCTCTGTTGTCGTAAAATATAAATAAACCCACTTCTAAGTTATATCTTTCAAAAATTCTAGTTGAGCCTCTGCGCAGAGGTTTGAGCTATATGCAGGCAAAATATTATTGTAATAGAAGCATTTTTCACAAAAGGAGAACATTTGGAAAAAAGATTATTCTAAGTTAATTTTTTGTCAAAATGTCCTTAAAACAATTTTATGCATATATTCTAATCTAAGTGACACTAAATATCATGAAAATTATCCATTTATGCGCTTTTGAAAATCTCGGTTCCGAACGTAGTCGGATACCTTAAAGAGAAGTAATTAATGATTTTGTTTGTAACTATGGAAACGATAATTCTTGTACTAATTTATTTTATTCAGACGATTTTTGAATGTAAAATCATTATTTTATTTTATATTATTGTTCTATGTTACGTGTTTTGGTTCGCTAATGAAATGAGAGAAAATTTATCGTAATATGTGTTCGGAATCATACAACATGAACTTGGATTAAGGAAATATATGACGAAAAGTATTAAAGAATGTTATCAAGAAAGAATATTGTTTGTATAATACAAAATTTGGCATTCTAAGTATCTATTTATTTTTTGTATAAAACAATAAATATTTACATTTAAAAAAAACCCGTCAAGGGTAGGTATTTTGTCTTGTTATCCATTTTTTTCTGGAATTGATACTTATAATTTAACTGTTTGAACTTCGGCAACAATAGCCTACTGATTGAGAGCTTCGTGGCCAGCTATGCACATCTTCAGCCATACTTTTGAACCCTAACTCTTACAAAATAATGATGGTTTTTCTGAATGTGATCTGGATCTCGCATGGGCGGATTTGGAAGTTAAGGCTTAGTATTTTGTGTCCTTACTCATAAATGTGATACTACCCATGAAGCATTCTTGTTTATCGGCTGCAGTTTAAAACTATGATATCTGTCGTGCCTGTGAAACCAACTGAAAAGATTCGTCACCGAATTCTAAACTTTTCAGTCCAACATCCAATCTGGAATCTCTCAAATATTGATAGATTATTTCTGATTTTAGTTTTTATGAATCACAGTCCTTGATACAGCCTTAGTGAAATATTTTTCAAATTCTTTTGTTTTGCATGAATAGAACTTTAGCATTCAGAATTTTTCCTTTTTATGTCAGTGTTTCAAGCTATGATGGAAACCAATATGCATATTTTTCCGATAAAAGAAAACGATGCTTTTATATGATTTATCGCAAGAATCGGGAAAGCTTTTGCATAATTCATTTGTTTTGATCGGATTCTTTTTGACGCACATTTGTCATGAATCGGTTGACTATACCGTTTTCTTGTGGTTTGTATTTACTGCCCTATTCGATTTTTCAAATTCAACATTTTGAGTCTTAGCTTTTTTTTTGCAAGTTAGATATTGCTTCAACGTTATATTTAATATTGAAGTATTTCTGGTAATAACATGAATTCTTTATGTGTCTAAACCATGAATATTCAAATGTGTAATTTTTATAATAATTTATAAGTTTCTAAAATTTAAAAAATTCTGTAGATATTTAGAATAACTATATATAGTATATTATCACTTACTGAACTGATTTAATCTGAAGTAGCTGAATTTGCAGTGGAATTTTAAAGAGAAAATGTAAATATCCTTTGTGTTTGTGTGTGTATATACAGGGTGTCCGGACTTAAAGTATTCAAAGAGTAATGGCTTATAATTACGGAGCTACCCATCAGAATGTAACAAACTGTTCATCCATGGATTGGAAAACTCTCCGAGATTTTTTTGGGTGTAGTCCGATTGAACCGCACGTGCGCGCTCATTCGGCAATCGCAGACGATAAGCTTTTTACACTGATTTCATTAGTAAAGATGCGGACACCACAGCAAAAGGTGCAATGTGTATTTTCGTTAACGGAATTTAAATCAGTCATGCGTATACAGTGACGAGTTCGAACAGAACGGAATGTCGATCATCCGACATCAAAATCTATCCACTATAATGGGACAGAGCTTTAAATAAGACGGGAACTTTGGTATCTCACAAACTGGCAAGTATCCTCAAGTTTTCGTGATAGCAGACACTGTTGATCGTGTACGGGATTCATTTTGTTGGAGTCCTGATAAGTCTATTAGGCAAGTCGGTAAAGACATTCTGTTCGAACACGTCGCTGTACACGCGTGACTGATTTATATTCCGTTAACCGAAGTACGCATTGCATCTTTTTTTTCTGTGGCGTCCACATCTTTACTAATGAAATCAGTGTAACAAGTTAATCGTCTGCGATTGCCGAATAATGCGTGCACATGTGGTCGACCGGACTAGACCCAAAAAATCTCGAAGAGTTTTCCAATCCATGAATGAGCTGTTTATTACATTCTGATGGGTAGTTCCGTAATAATAAGTCATTACTTATGGGGGCTTTAAGCCCGGATACCCTTCATATAAATTGTATTTGTCTTTATCATGCAAGTCTCATTTCTTTTTCATGGGATTAAATTTCGTTGTTTAGAAAAATATACTGTGTAATATTAGGGTTGTAAGTGTTTAATAATATCATGAGTGTAATTTTACAATATTAGGTTATTAGGAGTATCAGGGAAGGGGAGATTGTATGTGTACAGTAGGTGTGGATATAGAAATCATTTGGAAGAAGAAAAAATATTTTTAATCGGAACCTGCCAATGCGGAAAAGATGTCCTATGGTATGATGATTAGGGAAAAAATAAATAATAAAAGATAATAAATTTCAAAACTTATAATTCTACCACAAAGGAGTTAAATTTTCGTAAAAATGTAAAAAAAGCACCTACTAAGAATTATGCCGCGAAAGCGTAAGTCTAATCTTTCCCAAAGCTCTAATATAGCTCGAGCTAAGAAAGTAGCTAGATTTAACGAAACATTTCCACAAGCCGAACTGCGAAGGCTTGAACAGGCGGAGAGTGAGGCTGCTGAGACACCAGAGCAGTCCCAAGCTCGGCGTCGACGTCATGCTGAATATCTGGCATCTCAACGGGCCGCTGAGGCACCCGAACAGTTCCAAGCTCGGCGTCTTCAGCATGCAACTTACATGGCGTCTCAGAGAGATACAGAAACCATTGAAGCAGCTGAATCTCGCAAACGTGCTGTTGCTGAAAGGGCACAACAGCGACGTCTAATATTCACAAAAAAACACGTGGGGGGTATTCGATAAAGCTGCATTTGAGTATGACGAAACTCTTGATTACGAAAGCCACAAGCTTATAAAAATAGAAGGTAATGATAAAGAATGCAGATTTTGCGGTGCTCTTAAATAGAAAGAGGAATCTGCAGGCATGTGTTGTTCGGGGGGGGGAGTAGCCCTCCCTTTAATAGACGAGCCAGTTGAACCTCTTAAATAACTTTTCTCTTATGAAACAGACGAGTCTCGCCGTTTTCTAAAAAACATAAGAAAATACAATACATGCTTCCATATGACATCTTTTGGGGCGGATAACATTGTTTCCATGCAGGGATTTTGCCCGACTTTCACAATCCAAGGGAAAATATACCACACAATCGGCTCTTTGCTTCCTGCTACCAATACGCAACCAAATTTTTTCCAAGTTTATTTTATAGGCGATAAGGAAGCACAAGGAAAAAAAAATTCATACCCTCTCAGTTTTGTGTTAAACGATTTTCACTGCATGCAAATTTTCTATAAACTATTTTAAAGATCCAAACTTAATGATAAAACGACACGATGTCCTCCTTTTCAATATTTTAAAATCGATTCTGTTAATCTCTATTTTCAGAGATGAACCAAACATGTTCCCAAAATATCGAAGAATGGTCTGAAACAAATATCACAGGAAATAGCAGGTTTCAATGGTGTTTTTTGACTTGATCGCAAGTAAATTGGGCAGATATAGAAAACTGTGTTGATTTTTTATCAAAAGAAATGCCTGGTATTAAAATGGTTGACAATGGCTTGTTTAATGAAATTGAGAGACTGAATGTACATTTAAATTGAATGTACATTTAAATTATAATAAATTGAAACAATTGGAACATCAACATGATGAAATTGATAAAAGATGGGTGGAAATACTTAGCCATTTCAAAAATGAACACATTCTTTAAAAAATTTAGTTATTCTTTTGGAATTTACGTTGGGCTGCCTTGAAACTAATGCAGCAGTTGAAGGAGTTTTTTTTTTCAGTTGGTAATGATTTTTGTGAAGTGACTCGTGAGAAACCAAAATTGAATGTTAATATTTTAGCTACAGTGCTTTACTGTAAAAGTCAGTGTGAAGGATATTTTTTGGCTCGAACTTTTCGATACATTAAAAAATGATATGTTGAAAAAAAAAATCATTCACTGGGAAAAATACTCGTTTAAGATAATAATTAAAAAGAATGTTAGCGTAATTAGCGTATTTTTGTTTGAGTTAATAAAACGTTTCATATATTTTTGTAATTTTTTCTTAAATTTTTCGTCCTCCTTTTCATTGTAAGAAAATGAAACCTTATTAATACAGCTGATACGGCGGTAGCTACGCCCCTAAACTCCAATTATTCCCAGAATTCGTAGCATGTAATTTTATGCGAACCTCAGCGATTGTCAGATAGTACCTTGCGGATTATGCGATTGGTGCCCAAAAATGAGAAAATATTGAGTCTGTCTCACAATTCTGCAACATGTACCGAAATGAGAAAATATTGAGGCTGTCTCACAATTCTGCAACATGTACCGAATTCTGAGATGATTGAGCTCAATGCACCAAATTTGATCGCATGTTCCTTTCCATTTCATTAGCTTGATTGTCTATTGCTGTTCGCCAAATCAAAGTTTCAGAAAACACTGAGCGTTTTTATCAAAAAAAGTATTTCTATTATGGATGTTTAGTCTGAGAATTTTTTTAAGATTATGGTTCTGAAAGTGTTTTTTCATATAGATTGTATTGGCTTACATATGGTCATTTAGTGGCATAACGGAGAATATTAGAACCTTCTTCCCCCTGCAAAGTCAGGTTTTGGGTCCCAAGCCAAATCTTTAAAGAGTTGCGAAACTATAACCTTTGGACCCCCTAGAATCCTAGCTCCCCCCTGCGATGCGGTGGTGTACATTACGCCACCGGGTACTTTATGTATTTATTTAAGTGTTTATCGTAGATTTATGAATATGTATTACAAATGTTGATCGTGTTTATTATTTTACAGGATTCCAGGCACGTATGAATTATTTCGCAAATCACAAATTAAATGCAATTATGTCTTTCTTTAGTCAATGCAGTTATAGTTGAATTTCGAACAAAGAAAAATCGAAAAGAAAAAAAAATGTTTTAAAGATGCTTATAGAATATTTGTGACTGGATTTTAAGGTAGAATATCCAATATAGATTAAAAAGATTCCACAAATAAGGGAATGGACAATGAGTATCGAAATGTTATTTATTTTATTACCAAGGGATATATATTTTTATTGCTGCAGTTAATTCCATTAACTTTTTATCTTTTTAACTTTACTATCTTTGTTATGTAATGAAAAGTTTTACAAATGAAGTATTAAAATATATGCACTATCTTCGGTGGTTTTTTTCTCCTGAAGATGAACTTCCCAGCCATTATGCTGTATGAAAAGCCTTGTCAATGTTTTTTCGAGAATTTCAATTTTTTTAAAAATAAATTGTTTTAAACCTAGGCTTTGAACATAATTTTAGGAATTTTTTCTGTTCTAAAATGTCGTTTAACTACTGTATTACTGTTCAGTAAGAACTTATAATTACCTTTTAATTATCTTTCCTGGGGTTTTTATAAAACCGCTTATAATGGTCTTGCAATTTTTATTAATTCTTAGGAATAAATTAAAATAATATAAAAATTTAAAATATCATAGTTTTTATAAAGTAAAAAAAAGTAGTATTTAAAAAAAAGCCTGACTCTTGTATACTTCGGTGTAAAATTCCGAGCATAAGTAAGTGGCCGCGGTAGCCGAGTGGTATAGGTATCGGACCGTGGCTTGCTTTGTCACGGGTTCGAGCCCAGTACCACTAAAGACCCGCCGTGTAGGGCAGCGATGCACGTTAAATCTGTCGAGAGCTGAAACGTCCTCCCGTTGGTGTGGTGTGGTAGTTAGGAGAGGGGGGTGCCAGCTCAGGTGTCGTCCACGTCACTTGACCATGGTTCAAAATTACGTGGTCCGTCGCCAAAAGCCCTCGTGTAGCTGAACAGTGCGACGTTAATATTCAATCAATCAAAACCGAGCATAAGTAAGGGAAATCGCATGGAAATACAGTAAATACAAAAAAATTAAGTGGATGTCATGCTGACAGAGCTTATTACGATTAGATATCAAACAAATTAAATTATGTAGTTTCTTAGCTTTGTTTAATGGCATACTCTTTTATTACATTTTAGTTTGTAAAATATTAACTAGTTTTGTGATACCAAGCTTCATTACTAACTGCGCTTCCACGCTGTCATGAATCATTACAGTAAATAGTTTCATACAGTTAGTTGATATATTTTTCTCGCAAAATAAGAACTATCATGAGAATAGAGTATGTGTCGTAATCCATTTTCTTGTCTTACTGTAAAATCATTCTTGGCAGCACGTTCTTTTTTCTTTTACCCCCTTACCGTTATAAAATCTAATGTCAACAACGAAATGATCATTTGGTTTTGAAATAAACGACAACAGTTTCTGAAATATGCCCGACTGTCCCCCCCCACTGAAAAGTTAAATTATTCAAAAGAACAGCTGTTTTGTGTTTGTGAACTCAACTATAGAAAAAGGATTGCCTACTTCGAGAGTGTTACGACATACTCTTTTTTTCTCTTCCACGAAAATTCACTTTTTTTCTCCTTCCCTTTTAGAAAATATAAGAGTTCCTTTCTCACCCTTTTTTTGCTTGTTTTAACTTGATGGTAAAATCAATTCTTTCGCATTAACCTTCAAGTGAAGGTAGCCAATGTTTGGTCTAGTTGAGCACATCATGTAAATTTTCAGGCGTCAAGGAAGATGAAAAAATGGCTTTGATTGACTACTTTTTTTTAAAGTTTTTTTCGGCAACATTAGTTACTTTTGAGAATTTTGTGTTTCCGCTTGTTCAAATAAGTATACTTTATATCGCTTCCAGAATTGGTTTCTTTCTTTATATTATGTTTGGATGAGAGGGTAAGGGGAAATTTTTATTTTGCGTAGAATTTTTTTTTATAACGAAAATAGCAGTTTTTTCTGATGATGAGATTCTTTAATTAACTTTTTTCCTCATCACAAGATGCATTTTTTGTTGAAAAAAATACGAAATGCCTTTATGGTTGTATTTCTAGATGAGTTTTATTGAAGTCTTGATCATTGTCGCCCTTATCTGTTGTTAATTCATATTGCTTGTACTTACCATAATTGTTGTTTTTATGTATGTGTCTGTTTATGATAATAGCTGCCATTCTCCTTAAAATAAATTCAATTTTTTTAGTTATCTAGAACCGTAATTAGTGGTATCTCTCATGATAGTGTATCTCCGCTTATGTGTATATATTTTTTTAAAAAAGTGTTGTAGCTGAAAAAATGTATTTTTATTTTTTATTCAAGAACATTGTTTTTATGTATAGTATATATAAATTTTTTTTGTTATTCCGCATTGTTCTTTTTCTTTCCTTCCTTTTTTTTTCTGTAATTTATATTGATGTGTAGAATATGACTTCAATATCGTCTGTTATTCCGAAGGAAATTTCGATTTTAAATCGAATAAAACTTTTAACATTAAATGGTTTTTTAAAAAAAGATTAAATACTCAATCAGTTTTGAAAGCAGTTAAGACTTGGCACTCATTTTTTCTGCATTTTAAATAATAATCATTATACGGATGAAAAATTTTTTCAAGCAACATATGTCTGAATGATTTTATTTTTTGCTACTTTTAAATGCATTTACTCTGTTATCAAAGCACGGTCTTTTTAAATGGCAGGATAAAATATTTAAAAAATAGTAAAATAACTTTAAAAAAATGAAAACGCTGTCAAAATTAGGAAGGTAAGGTAGTGTTGTAAAATAATATGGGTACCTTTTCAAGTTTTCTAATTAATTATGTACTGATCGAATTGTTTCAGTTCAATTTTACTTCATTTAATGTTAGAAAAATTTTATTCAAATTTAAATAACTGTTTCAAATCAAATGTTCCAATATTTTCACAAATCCATGTAGCTGTGATACTTCTTATTACATTACAGCTTTAAAACTTGATATTCAATATTAATTTTTTCTTTCATTCAAATTAGATTGAAAACTTTAAATTTGTATTGCAAGAGACTAAATACGAAATTAAATGAAACAGATTTAGTGGAACTGAAGTGAATAGAATCAGCTAAACTCCAATACTTCGTGGGACTACTAATTGACATTAGTATTCGAGCACTTTTTTGTCTGCAAAAGTACCTAACATTAGTGAAAATAGTTTTCTTATATATTCTGTTGTATTATTTTTTTTATTTGAGTGTCTGACGAAGAAAAGTTTAAACGCAAATTCGTCTAATTTATATCGACTTTTTTAAGAAACACTATACCGGTTGATTCAAAATTAGTATGACCAATTTTAAAAGCATATAACTATGAATGGTAAATTTTCATCGCTTTTCTGCCAATTATATTTTAAATAATGAATCTATTTCTATTAGTGGGAGTAAATTATGACTCTGAAATTAGATCCTCAAACCCGAAACGAAATTTTAAGGCTTTTGAAGGTTGTTTGCTCAAATTCTGTTATAAATAAAGCATTTAAAAATCAGAAAAGACATTTTGCTGATGGATTCCTATGTAAACTTCGAAAAGAAATAACCACGTTTCTTGACCATGGTTCAAAATTACGTGGTCCGTCGCCAAAAGCCCTCGTGTAGCTGAACAGTGCGACGTTAATGTTCAATCAATCGAAAAGAAATAAAATTTGGCTGGTAGTCAAAAGCTCTAGGAAAAAATTGTAGATGAAAGGAAGTTCTTAAGGAAAAAGAAAAAAAGAAGCTGAAAAGATTTATCACACTGTATAAAAACATTCACCTCAAATAACTTTTGCTAAGAAACCACAGGTGTCGCAATGAACAATTTGTCATCAGATAAAGAAAATTGGCTACAAAAAAAGTGAATAATTCAGTATGTCTTCAAATGTCTGTTAAAACTGTAGGAAAACCAAGAAAACGTTCTTGGCCTCTGTATTTTATGTTATGCAAAGGTAGACACGAAAGAATGGATAACTTCAGATGAAGCAAGAAAAGCAAGTTGGCCCTCAGGTGTTATGGTGTGGATGTTAATGTCTTAACAAAACCATTGATGTAGAACCAAAGGCTAAAATTGATGCTAAATACTATCAGGTATGTATTGAAACACCAGATCAAAAAAAGTAAACGTCTTTACCCTCAAGGAAACTTTGTTTTTCACCAAGATTCTGCACCAAGTCATACTGCAAAATCAACTATAAAACAGCTGACAGATTAAAAATAAATTTTCTGCCTCCTGAGAAATGACTACCACCATCCCCTGACTGTGTTCCTTATGATTATTTTGTTTTCATAGTTAAAAAAACAATTAAAACAGACGTAAAGTAAGAACACTCCAAGGGCTTCAAAAAGCAATCAAAGAAAAGGAAAAATACTCCCAAAAATGGTCAAAAAGCTTTTTTGGCTTGGCTGAAACGTTTACGGAAAGTGTTCTGTGCTAGAAGAAGCCACATTAAAAATTTAATGTAGATAACTTAATTCTATTAAAATTTATGATGCTGTGAAATTGGTCACATTATTTTTGAATCACCCACAACCGTTAATACTTTTTATTTATAACTAGATTAAAAATTTAATATTTATTTAAAAGAAAAGACTTTTTAACAAACTATTGACATAAACGCGATGGCAAATTTCCGACTGTTCTATTCTAGTTAAAAAGGGGAAGTGAACCTAAGGACTTCAGTATGTTTTATATTCAAGGGATTGATACTCATTAACGATTGCTATCGCTTTTCTTCAGAGGTTTTCCTCAGACAAAAAGTTCCCTCCTGTGAAAGATAGATTCTGCCTTCGACCTGAAGTTTTTTTTCTTTGACCAATTTTCTTCCAATTCATTGTCCTTAGATGAAAGTGCCTCTGTCTGGGTAATGGCGTTAGTCCGCTTTCTACTTAGTTCTCGGGGCCGAGTTTTTTAGGTTTGGGCCAAAATGTTGTTAACGGGACAAAAAAGTTTTCTTTTCCGACTTACTTAAACGAAGTGCCGAATACCTGGGTATTTTATATTTATCTTTTGGTCTTGGATTAAATTCAAATATAAGGATATTGATTTATCAGTTGCGGTGTGGAAAATATTTGAAGAATTTTCGAACTTAAAAATGCTTATTAAAAGCGATGCATGGAAAAAGTTTCTGTGAAGTTAAGTTAAAATATTATATGAATGTACTGAAAACATTAAACAATTATTCTTATCTCTCTCCTGTTAAACAATGAATGTTTTAAATTTACGGTTTAAGTGTTAGTCCGTTCTTCGTTAATTTATAAGATAAACAGGTAATAATAATAGTAACAAATATTTGAAAAAATTGAAAATGCTCTAATATCTCAATAATGAATTAGATTCTATTTTAGCCCACTCCTTTATTTGTCGCCTACATGGTCAATAATTATTCTCTTGGACAGAAACAAAAAATTGAGCTGCTGGCGCAATTTGGTACAACTTGTTTTTCTTCTTAGTCAAAAAATAGGTATTTCTCTCGGCAATGAAAGTTTTAAATCACGAATTTCATATCACATTGACTGTAATTACTTTAATTATCTATGAATGTAAAAAAAAAATTGATACATTTTCCCCCTGCTTAATATTTATTTAAACTCTCACATAAAAAAAAAAGAATCAACGTTTGTTTGGATCAATTTCAATTATTCTTTTCTCTTTTTTGCTAGGAAAAAGTTTTGGCTTTTGTGTCATTGCTGTGCTCTAGTTCCACTCGTATATTCTTTTGCTAATTATTTTTAAAGAGTGGACTATAGGATGTATAAATAGAAAATGTCTATCTTAAGTTTTTTCTTTTGTACATTTTTTTTCAAAACTATTATAACTGTAGATATAAAAAGAAATTTTGTCAATGAAAAATACACTAGTAAGTTGTATACATTTTTTAAATTGAAGAATTTTCGAACGTTTTAAATACTATTTTTTTTATAAAAAAAACGACATTTAAATTGATAGATTGGTATATGTTAATTACTCTGGCAGAAATTCAGAATTAGGGAAATTTTCAATAATATCGGAAGGTTTGATAATTAGTTTTTGACGCATTACTTAGGAAATTTTTATGTAGAAATTTAAAACACACACGTTAGATGTGTGAAACTTTTTAGGAATATAGCAAATGACATGCTCTGAATTTTAATTGGTTTTCATGTTTAATGCTTTTCATTAATATATTTTTCGAATTTAATTTTTCTGAAATTAAGTAGCTGAAAATTCCATCCTTTCGGCTGTTTATTATTTTATTCTGTGTTTCAGATTTATCGAGATTTTTTTAAAAAAATTTGTTTTTTTGAATAATAATACTAAATAATATATATTAAATGTTTCCTTTTGTTGTTAAAAAGTAATAAAATAAGCTTTTTGCGTAAGTTTTAACAACTTTAATTGAAGAAAAGAGTAGAATTTCGATTATTAATTTTTTTTTCTTAAAAGAACTTAATATCAAGTTTTATCCATATTCTAAATCTACAGTACTCATTCAAGATAAAAAAAAATTCTTTCTGGAATTGTATTTGCATAAGGGCTCTGAAAATAGAAAGTTTGAAGTGCGTAGAATTTAAGGGAGAGATAAAGAGAGAGAGAGAGAGTCATCTAAGTTAGTTTAACCGGTTTTTTTTTTTTTTTTTTTTTTTTGTGATCAAACATATGAGCTGGCATGCTTCCAGATTTTGACCTTTTCCAAACCAAAAGTAGTCTGAGATGCAAAACATAATCTAATATCTCTTCCGTGTATTTTTTTTAATACTCTGTGAGTTTCTCGATGGATGTATTTGGGGAAGTAAATCCCCCGTTTTTCCTTCTGTTTCTCTCTGTTCTGTCTTCAATATTTAAATTTGATTTATTGTCGTAGTTTGCTAATCTGCTATGAAACGCATCTAAACCATGTTCTCTATAAAAAAAAATTATATTTCTCCATTGGCAAGTGATTACATTAAGCATGGTTGTTTTTTTAATGTTTTTGAAAGACTGCTCCTACATAAAAAAGAAATTGTTTTAAAATTTTTACTACCAAATTTCTGAAAATCGTTGTTATAATGTAGAGTATAGCATGTTTAAATATATAAGATACTAATTAAACTTATAACTAATTAAAGTATTCAATGGTATTTTTGTTTTAATGATAAACTTTTTGCTATTGCAAATTAATTACAATAAAGATAATATCTGTATCTGAAGCAGGAAAAAGGACTTAAAAACATTTATATTTAAATTACTCAAATGTTGTGTTTAATTTTCCATGGATAAAATAAAATAAAAGATATTAGAGAGCATATAAATCAAATGAAATGTTTACGTACTATTACAACAATACCTACGTTTAAGATAACTCGCTAAGTTGGCAACCCCGATTTCGCATGTGTCGTACGTGCTGAATTGGCAACCATGTCTTTTGTTTCATATAATGCCGCCAATACGGCTGTCATTGTACCATATTAACTGTTTCTTATATTATTATTCGAAAGAAACTTTGTCTTGCAAATCTTGTATTTACGCTGAGAACATCTTTTGATTGGGTGAAATGGGTTGACGATATAATATTGACCCGCCCAATGGGATGTGGCATGATTAAAATATTTTTAAAAAAATTATTCTTTCTTAACATTAATACATTTATTATTAAATTCGTTGTTTAAGATTCGTTCTCGCTTGATTATCAATTAAACAACCAATATACTAACCATTTTTTCCCCCTTTCAGGTTTGTGTTGAAAGAAAATCCAGCTATTTTATTGGGAACCAAATCTCCATTCTTTCATTTCAAGTCCAAAAAAATTTCCGTCATCAAGTACGACACGAGAGTTCACAAACTGGTCAGCATGGTGATGTAACGTCTCAACGACACAACTGATAGCACTATTAAGGTACTGGATAAAAGCTGGTATCAATGTTAAAAAGAAATATATTCTTTGAGCTACGATATTGTGATGGGAAAGTGTGTTGAATGTGTGCCTTTTAAACTGTGGAGGGGGAAAAGTGGCCTTGTAAAAGTGGATAGTGAAGATTCTCGTAGTCATTTTATGAAATGCTGCTATATTGATAATAAAGTTGGATGGAAGAACATTGAAGGTAAATTATGACCCTTTGAAATCTGAAGACGTATTTTGGTGAGAAAGAAGGAAAAGTAGAACGAATAATATAGAAGAGAGAGAAATGTAGTGAATCAAATCAATTTTCCAAACACATCAATTGAAAGTATTAATTTGTAATTGACATCAAGTGCAATCTTACCTTAAGGTATCCGACTACGTTCGGAACCGTGATTTTAAAAAAGCGCATAAATGGATAATTTTCATGATGTTTAGTGTCACTTAGATTAGAACACACGTATAAAATGGTTTTAAGGACATTTTGACAAAAAAAATTTATTTAAATACAATATTGTGGCAAAAAATTAACTTAGAATAACCTTTTTTCAAAATGTTCTCCTTTTATAAAAATGCTTTTAAAATAATAATATGCTTATGTAAAGTAAAAACTTCTCCAGAGAGTCTGAACTATTTTTTTTTTAAATTCATATTATTTTCATAGTTAAAAACCATTGAAATAATTATCGGCGTTTTTTTTCTTAAAATTTCTCCCCTCTGTTGTCGTAAAATATGGATAAACCCACTTCTAAGTTATGTATTTCAAAAATTCTAGTTGAGCCTCTGTACATAGGTCTGAGCTATGTACAGGCAAAATATTATTATAATAGAAGCATTTTTTACAAAAGGAGAATATTTTGAAAATGGGTCATTTTATGTTCATTTTTTATCAAAATATTGTACTTAAATAATTTTTTATTGTAATAATATTCTTAAAACAATTTTATATGCATTTTCTAATATAAGTGACACTAAATATCATAAATGTTTTTCATTTATACGCTTTTACAAAATCGCGGTTCTAAACGTAGTCGGATACCTTAAATATTTTTTTGCTGATATAGGTCCATATTAATTTCAGAAATGTGAATTTCGTATTTGAAGTATTAGGAATTCTTACTAATGAAAAGCACCTTATTGCTATCGTATTTTAAATACGAATTATTCAAAAGGAATCGTATTTGTATTAATTAAATATTGAAGTGCAATCTTTTCTCGTTTGATTATAAGAAAAGAGTGATCATTTTTCTGTTTAACTAAAGTAGAAAATAGTATTTTTGCTTGTACTTAACGGAGTTTTTGTATTATATACTGTGATATTTAATCTTTAAATTTATAATTTTTATGATCCAGAATTGCAAGTTATGTATCATATTCGTATGATTTTAATCAGGAATTAGTGCAATATAAAGTAAACATTTCTTTGACACATATGCTAATGTCAATTTTTAATAAAATTTTAACGATTTTAGTATAATTTTTATTAAAATATAATATTAAAGAAATTAATGAATGTATTTGCTTTTGAAGATTAATTTCTCAATCCTATTGCTTGCAAAATCAGCAAGCATTTGAATGAATTGTTTAAAAAAAATTTGGCGACGCACTTTTGATGAATATTTGATAATTATTTTGGCATTAGTTATTTTTTATAATGTTATACTCAAGATATTAACTAGTCTTGTTATATGGTTTAGAAATATATTATTATATTCCATAAGTAGTCTAGTCTTTTTATATAATCTAGTTATTTTCCATTTACTTTGTTAATTATATGACTAATTTCTCATTAAAATGCTTGAACTAATTTTAATTTTGATAAATACTTCAAAAAGTGAGAAAATCTGATATATTACTGGCTACTAATATTAATCTACATGTTTATTGTATGTGATGCTTTAAATAATTTGCAATTGTTTACTGTACTCTTTTTCTTCCCCCTTAATTTCATTAAAAAATTTTTCTTTTCGTATGTAAGTCAGATTATTTGGTATTTTTTTCATTTCCCCTACGTAAATCTCGCCAAGCAGACTTCACTGAAGATAACACACAATATTCGTACTTAAAAAAGAATAATGTTAATAAATATTAGTTAATGTTAAAAAAAGAAGAAAAAAATACTAATAAGGAAAGACCACGGCTGGTTTAGAAAATGTGGTGGTAAGAGGTTATTCCAATTGGCGTCGGTTGTATCATTTCTGGCGACTTTATAGCCTGCGTCAGCGAAATGGAAAAGTACTGATTATTTTGATAGTTTATTTTTTTATATCAATTAGATTTTTTGGTGAATTTTTATAGTAACTAACTTTTTCAATAATTCTTTTTTTAAAGTATTAAACATCATGAAATTAATAAATTTTTCTTATGGTTCAATATAGCGGTATCGTCTACTGTTTAAAGCAAATATTCTGCTATATAGAATTTTCAATTTATATTTCACTTTTTTTTTTCTTGTGTTCACTAATTTAATACTAAACCTCTTTGATTGTATGCGCATAAGAAGTTTTTGACTTAAAAATCATGCCGAATTTAAAAATTACTTCATCTGGTGAGGAACAACATCAAAATACTGACAAATATCAAAATACTTAACATTTTTTTTCTTGAACTTTCCTTCGTAACAATTGAAATCTTACTTAATAATTGTGAATGTTATCATTTTAATTATGCTTACATTTTTAATATAAAAATGCCTACTATTTTATTTTTTTGTCTTGCTTCTCTCATTCATTTAGTTTTCTTGCTTCTGGTATATTTAGAGGTTTTTTGGATTTTATCATTATGTGCCTGTAGCGTATATTTGTCTATTATGTTTGTTTTAATTATTATAGATCTATAATGTTTACAAAACACCCCTTTGTGTAATAAATATCACACTGTGTACTTATAATTATGTTCCTAGATTATGTTTGTGTTGTATTTTTGTTTTTTTTCCATTCAGTATTACTTAAATGTAATCTTGTTTAGAAATTTATTGATGATTTCATGATGCAATGCACAAAAAATAAATTTTGTGATAATTTGTTTTAAATATTTGTAGTGCAAATATCTTTTGCTGCTTTGTTTTTTTAAGATGATAATCTTATTGTTTATATGTATACTAGTCGAAAATGGATGAATTATTTATTGTATATTTATGAAATCAAAGTAATAAATATTTACCTATGAAATATTTTCTTTTAATGTTTTGAAAGCTTTTTAAGCTAATTTGCTGAAAAAAAACTCAGTTTTTTTGACAATGAACAATCATAATAGATAACAATAAATGATATTTTCAAAAAAACCCTATATCTAAAAACTAATCCCAAAATTATTCTAATACATTATTTATTTGTAAATCTTATTAATTTTTTACATTAATATCCATCTGATTCAAAATTAAGTACTAAATGGAAAAAGAAGCACATTCATGAAATTAAAACTAAGCAAAATATTTTTTTTAATTTAGAAGACCTAAAAACATTGAGGCTGCTAAATATTTAATTGTTTCCTTAATATCCCAGAACAGATTATCAAAATAAAATAAAAATATGTCCACTGGAAAACGCCTCTGTAATGTCTGTAACACGCTGTCATTTTCACATTTTTCTATCTTCCTAGACATCTACATTTTCCTCAATGTACTTATCAAACTCTGGCACATCTATAGCTCTTTCTGCATCTCTCTTCCCCCATAATTAGTAATTCTCTGGTCCTTAATTTTAACCTTGTATTCCCATACTTGATATTGCTTCAATAACTTTGAATCTACTACATTCTGTTGCAGAGTCCTAATCCATTCAAGCACGCCTTTTACCTTTCACGCCTTCCAAATTTGAAACGGTATTAATTTAACTCCATTTCTATATTTGATATTACTGCCTTCACATCCAAAAGTTTACCTTCCAGTGGTGTACATAGACATCTATTTATTAGCGGGGGCTATATTAAAAAACTTAAATGAAAGTGCCGTTATGCTAAAAATTAATAATAAATTACAGTTTAACAAACTAAAAATTACCCTTTTATAGTTAATCGAACTAAATCGTAACTTAATATTTTCGTCGCCAGATGCGGGATGGGATCTGAAAATGCGAAATCTTTAGTCCTGATGATCCTTAACAGGACAATGGAACAAAATTATTAAATTATTGTATTGTTATCGGTATAAGTGAGCGAAATTTCGAATTAATCCGACCTTTTAAAGTGGGTAAAAATTGAGTTCAAAGATTTCCTTACATACAAATGAAGCTTATGAAAGTGTGTTAAAAATCTGTTAGTTAGAGAGAGAGTGGGAAAGGTTTGAACCCCCAAACACCAACCTTGTGTAGGACACTGTTTTCCTCTGTTTAAATAAAATTTCTCGCACTACAATGGGAAATAAAAAATCGAGATAAAAATGTCATCCTAGCAACCCATGAAAGTGCATCTTCAGGAGACTTTAAAAGACGAGAGTATAATATGTGGACGAATTTGTGCCGAAAGCATCACGGCGGCCAGGTTTGAAATATTCTCATTTGTTGACACCTACCAGAAATAAAAACCTAAAGCGATAATTCATAAAAAAGGATTTTTCCTTCATGTTTGCCGTTGTATATTAGGTTTCACTTTTTTCATAAGTAATTTGTATTACTTTTTATGGCAACCTTTTTTTATATTTTTGTGTTTTTTGATTAACACGTTTTTAATGAATTTTACGTTTTAATGTACATAGCTTTTTACATTGCTTTCCTCACTTTCTAAATTTGGTTTTAGTATATATATACTAGCGGTTTCGACAGACGTTGTACTATACACACGTCTTAAATCCGAAAATTACGAACTTTTTTGAATAAGTTGTAACAATCCGGACCGTTTTGATGAAATTTTTATAAAGAAAGTTTTTCCAATACCTGACATCTCATGTACAGTTACCGCAATTCGAACTATTGATTGCGAGTGAGTATGTATTTACTATGAACCAAGTTGAATGTAGAAAATATTCTGAATGGAAACTTAAACTTGTTTTAATTAAAGGGTAAAAAAGATAAAACTCGAGCTATTTTCATAACAGGTATATTTGTTTAATGCACAAAAAGTAAATTTATCGTAATTGCATTGAATGTACAATGATTTGGGTTAATCCTTTAGAGGTATAAACAGACAAATACGATGGTTTGCCAAACCTCGGACATGCAACATATAATTGGCAGTGCGAAAAGCAAGGGTTTTCTGGATCTAAGCCACAAATTGTCATTGTTTTACCTTGTGACTCATTAATGGTCATAGCAAACACCAAGCGAATTGGAAATTGCAAACATTTCAATAGGTAGGTGAGTCTGAAAGAATCATTGGGATCTCTGTGTAGAAGTAAAACTTCACCTTGAAGTTTGCCGCTCAAAATAGTAGCCTCAAGAATATTACACATGATTTTTTTATGATCAATCGCACACCCTTACCTAATTTTGGCGCATTTTTAACTGCGATAAGGAACCGCATTGTGAATGTAAATCATTTTCGAATCCACTTGAACTCCCACAAAAATTTCATCAAAATTGGTCCATCTGTTTAGGAGGAGTTCACAGTCACATACACGCGCACAGAAGAATTATATAAAAAAAGACATGCGTATCGTGGCGAAATGAATAATTTTTCCGATTCTGTTACTATTTTTTGCCTGATTTTGATAGTAAAATTAGATTGCAATTTTAAAAACGGCGAAAATATCGGAAAATTTTCACCTCTCTTTTTTTTTCTTGCCGCGCATTAGCAGAATAAACAGCCCACAGGGGTAAAACAATTATGCGTTTTATGGTTTTTAATTAATATCTTTTTTTAACTAATTTCAATATTGGTCCGAATTGTGAATCTAAGCCATTCTCGAATCCACTTGAACCCACACAAAAAAATGTCATCAAAATCGGTCTAGCCGTTCAGGAGGAGTTCATTCACATACACACGCACAAAATAATTATATATGCAAAGATTATTCGAAAATATATTAAAAACGTTAAAAAGCATGATTTGTGTGTCTGCATTTTTGTAACAATGAAGACTCGGTTTGGCCAGTTTGTCTGAAAATCGATTTTCGACGCCAACTTACGTCATTTTTATAACAATAACGTTGTTACAACAATGCAGGTAAATATTGAGTTAAATGTTTTTAATTAATATATTTTTAACTAATTGCGATATCGGATCGAATTGTGAATCTAAACTATTCTCGAATCCACAGAAAAAATTTCATCAAAATTTGTCCAGCCGTTTAGGAGTTTAGTCACATACATACGCACAGAAGATTTTTATATATAAAGATATAGTATATTCTTGTTAAACACATGTTTTGGCACATATTACCTTAAATTGGTTCTTTTATAGACTAGCTGACCCGGCCACGCGTTGCTGTGGCTTTGTTTTAATACGTTGGTTTAATATTTTTCTCAGCTATTCAGTGCAGTCAGATTTATTTTGCGCTTACAATTTTGGAGAGTTGTATTTAAGCATAAAACATTTTTTTAAAATTTTGCATTTTATTTATCTCGTATTTGAGTATAGTATAATGCATGAATTATACTTCCGAAGTTGTTAGTAACAATATATGAAGATTTAATTTTATAAATAAGGTTAATAGCGTTGGTTTTTAGCAATTTTTAATACTTTTTTATCATTCTAAATTATAACAATAAGTAGTTTTTATATAGTTAATCGCTAATCGGTTCAAAATATTTTTTGGTAATCTGTCTTTTGCCTACGCAAATAGGTTCAATGGTTTCCCCACACGTAAGCAGGCAACATATATGTGCCCATGCGATAAACATGGATTTTCTAAGTCCAAGCCCCTAAATGATATTATTTGACTTTGAGATTTTTTTATGGTCATCGCGAAAGCCTAACGAATTGGGAATTGAACCCTTTTAAATGGTATCGCATATTCTGACGGTATGAGTGAAATACGTGGCAAGAGGACGATTTCTCATTTAAACTTTACAATCAAAGTGGTTGCTTCAAGAAAATTCCCGGTGATTCTTTTAATGACGAAACGTGTCCCATTACATAAACTAGGTGTCTTTAAGTGACACAGCAGAATAACCAGTGAACCAATCTTCAACCGAAGATTGTGAAGTAGCATTCCTAATATATCCAGGGAATTCACAAAAATATTACAGTTTCGTTTTCATCAACAATAGTGTCGATTGATTTAAAAGGCATTAGGCAACACCTCTGTATCTAAAAGTTTATTTCGTCAACATCAACATTTTTTTTTACCCAAGTAACAGGATTACAGAGACAGTCATTACCTAGATAACTTTAGAGTATATCCGGGAAGACACTCTCAATCAGTTCCTTTTTTGTTTGAACAACAGTACAGACATTGCCTGGCAATTTGATACATGATGTATTTTGATGCAGTTCTACTTCACTGTTTCCAATATCCAGCAGTTGGTTAGAAAATATTTGCGCCGACTGATTATCTTGGAATTAAACTCCCGTGTTTATGGTCAATTGAAGTGTTTAAACTTTTCGCCATAAAAACGATTGTTTTAAACTTACGTTAATCTCGTGAGAAAAAGTAGAGCGAGAAATTACTTGCAATATCTGTTCAAAATTAACAGACTGTAAAAGGACAGTACCACCAAATATTTTTTCGTTGCAGTTTAAATCTTACAAAGTTCTATGTAAAGCTTTGAGTGAGTTTTTATATGGGACATAGTATACTCATTGCACATTATGATTGAACTCCTTTTCAATACCGCAGCCATTCCACTATTTTTTAATATTACACATTGCATCAGGTTTCTCACATGAATGTCTAATGGTAGCAGGAATGCTGAATAGGTATTTGTCCAACATTTAACAAAGTAAGAGCAATGCTTGAAGATGAAATTGCCAATGCAATTTTCTGTTGGTCGTATTTTTGTAAGACTGTGCCTGAAAGTTTAGCGGCTGAAGGGAATAAAAATACGGACATGGGTCGCAAAACGATTTGACCTCATTCCGTCAATATCCAGAAAAATTAAGTGAGTTTCCGAAATCTCCGAAACCAGATTCTCGTTCCCCATCCCAAGATGCACCTAGTGCCCCCTTTTGGCACCCCTGCTCCTGCAAGCTCCATTCCTGAAAGGATGGGCAGTACTGTCATCCGACATTATCCGGCAAAGTTACTGGAGTTTCCAAAGTCCGATTTCAGATTTTTGTTCCCACCCAGAAAGACACCGGAAGCGCACTTTGTACACTCCAAGAATTTTAAAGTAAGTCCCTGCCAACGTTCGTTTAAAATAATGTCGTATGGCATTATTTAACACGGGAATTTTTCGAATTGGATTAAATATTCGGATCGGCCGTCTCAAAATATGGCTTGCACCCACTTTTTGCGTCCCTACGTTTGCAAGTTACACAGCGGCCCGCGCATATTACGGTCGTCCGGCATTATTCCATAAAGTTACCGGAACACCTAAAGTCCGATTTCAGATTCTCCTTCTCCACTCCGAAACACTCACGGAACTGAACTTCAGTGCCTTAACGCTTGAAAATTCAGCCGCTAGAGGTAATGACAATTCGTAATTAGACTCGAACTCGAAGCCATTCCACCTAATTTCGGCAATATCCTGTAAATTTATGAGAGTTTCTGAAACCGGATTTCAGATTCTCATTTTCCACCCCTGGACGCAACCGGGGTTTTATTTGGCTCCCCTGAGCCTGCAAGTTCAGTCTCTGGAAAGGGGCATTAAGGTCATCCGGTATTATCCGGCAAATTTACGGAAATTTCTAATATCGGATCTCGAATTCTCGTTCACCATCCCAAAAATGATTAGAAAAATACTTTTCCCGCCTCAAGACTTTTGAGAAAGCTCCTGTCAAGGTCCACGTAATAGACAGTCATCTAGAATTATCCGGCAAATTTGCAACCATCTCTCATATCGGATTCAAATGGCCCGTTTCAAAATACGCCAGGGATCAGGTTTTCGCGCTCCAAGGCCTTTATGGTAAGTCCCTGCCAGGGTTTGTTTAAAAACGGTCGTCCGGCATTATCTGGCAAAGTTGCAACAATTTCTTATATCGAATATCAGATTCAGATTACCCGTTTCCAAATACACCCGGGACCCAGTTTACACGCTCCATGGCTTTTAAGGTAAAGCCCTGCCAGGAAGTGTCTAAAATACGGTCATCCAGCATTTTCCGCAAAGTTACGGGTATTTTGGGGATTCAATTCGAAATTCGGATTTCACGCCCCGAAATACACCAGGCGCATGACTTTTCATGCACCTTAGTCCACAAAATCCGCTTCCGCAGGCACACACGCATTCCGACATTTTACGAATTTTCCCGTTTCCCGGATTGTACGCATTTCCGGCAATAAAAAAATAATGACGTCAAAAATTGAGATAAAAGTTATCATATATTTTAAGTTGGACATAATTACACACAGTATGCAAAATTATATCGGAATCGGTTGAGTAGTTTCGGAGTCCATCGCGGGCAAACACTGTGACGCGTAATTTTTATATATAAAGATTTAAGTTGGCTGTGTGACATTAACTCGTAGGCTGAGATGAGAATTTCAACGAAAAACTTCACTCATGGTTTAAAAAAATCGTAGAAAAGTGTGATAGGGTACATTTGTCTCATTAAAGTAATCCTAAAATAAAACATGCTTGCAGCATATGTATGTCCCTTTGACGTGAAAATACTTGCGAATGAAGAGAGGTACAGATAAGGAGGTCGAAGTATGGTAAAGAACTATGGCGGACGTAATGGAAACGAAAGCAGCGCCCCTACTAGAAAAATTTGGAAGTCAGGCATTACAAAACAAAAGGAGATAGTGTAAAATTTCTAATTAGAAAGTTTTAGAGCATCAATTAGTTAGTATGAAACAACATTTATCTCTCGGACAGGATAAAGTGTCACTTGTAAATCCAAAATTGTAAGAAATCAATGCACTCCATTTTCTTTAAGCGTTTGATAGGAATAATCATAAATATGCTAAAATACGCACAAGTTTTTACATAAAATACGCACTTACTCAATACAGTTTGATGACATCACACAAAAAAACGCAAATGCAAATTGTTACTCGGTGGCAATAAGTTAATGTCGAGTATGTTCGGAGAGTTCACGATTGCTCACAATACTCATTTGTATTCGCGAGAGTAATTCTGCATGACCATTTCTGAGCATGTAATGCAGGGATGTCAAACTTGTGGCCCACAACGAACATTTTACGTCTCGGCCAATATATCAGCACACAATATAAATATATATTTAAAAAAAACTCTCCTGAAATAGGAAAGACAGTAGCAGAGAAGAGATGTCAAGTGTCGGAACGTAAACATTAATTTTTTCTTTGACATATGTCTATTAAAATGTATTATCCGAAATAAACCTACGCTTCTCTGAATATTGATTCTTTTTGCGGCCCACCTAACGTTAAACCTCGTTTGTTTTGCCCAAGTTAGCCTTTGAGTCTGACACCCTAGATGTAGGGTGCCACATTTTTGCAAGTATCTATAATACGACGATATTGATCTAGCATACTTGTATGTGGAGAGGCAAAAACCTGATATTTTGTTTAACCTCACAGGAATAAATCAGACTGAGGGATGTCGAGCGATCGTGGAAGCCATTCAATTGCGACCATATCCGATAATTTGTTATCTCAAAAAATGTTTGAGAAAATTTCGTACTCCGTTTTATCCGGTGTGCAAGAGCACCGTTACTTTGGGACCACAAGGACCGTAAAGCGGAAAGGAGAATATAGTCTACAAAGTCAGGTCTTGTACCGGTAGGAGGTACTTCTAGCCATTTCATGCGCCTTGTAGGTAGTAAGGGTGCCCACCTCGGGTGCCCTTCTCCTAGATTATCAGCGTGAGGTGTAGGAATAAATGAAGAACTAGAAGCTGCCGTAATCTTAATATTACTTTATTAAGATCTTAACTTAAACCAATAACAGATTAAATAATAATATGATATGTGAGAGAATCTACGGTGGCGAAACACACAATATATAATACCGAAATAACGTAACACAAACCATTATCAATAACTAACTCGCCTAAGCTTAATTTCAATTTAAACACAGGTCCAAATATTTAGCTGGTAACTCCTACCTTAATGTCCGACGAAACATCAATCTATCTGATCCTAGCTGAAGTAGCAGTTCACTGGCGTGCAATTGTATGCACCTTGACCAGGGCTCTCTGTCACGGGTAATCTCTCTTGACTGTCACTTAACTTCTCGAAATACTCTTCACACTTGCCACACGAACAAACATAACACTCTCCAAATGCTACCCCGCTTACTCTAAACTTTTGTTACTTAAAAGACTTGATTCCTAATTTGCATCTTTCCTTCACGTTTTACTTCTCGGGTTGGATGGAAAAGAATTGTCATTTATTCTAGCCCCAAAGAGTCCAAAAGGACATGCTAATGAAAAAAATGCGTGAGCCCGTCACAAGGTTCCAATAACCGATCTTTACACATACTAGTAAATGTACCAGTGCACTTGGTTGTGTTGGTTAAGTAATTCAGAACGTTGAAAGGTTGAAATCTGGCCAAAGTTAGACAATAATCTAATAATTTTTAGGTATGCGAGCGACAATTTTTCCTATCCGTGGGAACCAAACGTCGTTTCGTTCTATTTAATTGATGCTCTAAAACGTTTCAATTGAAAATGTTGCTTTATCTCTTTTCTTTTTCGATTTGCAATGCCAGTCTTTCAAATTTCACCACTATGGGCGTTGCTGTCGTTTGCATTAGGTTGGGAGTCGTCGCTGTTCTATATCTAGACTTGCATAGCTGTAGCTCTCTTCGTTCGCAGATATTCAATTTGTACAATAAATATACACTGGATGAAACTGCCACACTATTTTATTTAACTTATATTTACCGATTTTATTGGTATAATTTATACTTTTTCTAAAACGCAAAGTTAACTAAGGAATACAAACATTTAAAAAAGATGCAGCCCTCCGATATTCTCCGGTTTTACAATGTGGCTCTTGAGCCAAAACAATTGCCAGCCCCTGGTTTACATGCATGTATTTGATGCATTATTTATTTTACAAATAGCACCTATGCCATTAGTGCACGTGCTCTCCAATATTTTTCGACAATACACAGTTAAGATTTTTTAGTGCAGGGCACACGTCTAAATGTTCAGCGGGGTCATAGGCCTACTAGAGTTACACAAGAGTAAAGTCCGTTGATTCCGTGATACCATTTCTATAGAGATGGGATCTCAGGTAGTTATGCCCTGTTAGAAGTCTGAAACGAACTACAGCAGCTTTTCTAGGAACCCAGGACGGGCTTTCGTTCAAGATTGTCCAGTACTTGTCTTTTGACATCTCCCCAGCTCCCTTTTTAAAATTATTGTGAAAAGTCATATTAGTTAAAAGCTTTGGAAATAAAGGTTGGAATTCTCGTATGTCTTTGGATAACAAGGGCTCCTTTCTTAGCAAGAAAGTCTACATGCTCATCCTCAGCAATGTCACAATAAGCTGGTATCCACTGAAAAGAATTTTTATGGAGAAAATCTTTTAAGAACGATCTGAATTTTAAAATTCTTTGTGAATTACAGAAGCAATTTTGAGATAAAGCCTTGTAATGCGGATTTAGAGTCGGAAAATATTATGGCCCTGTTGAACCAGAACTTCTTAATGATAGTCCTTTGACCACTACTGCAATAGCTTCAATCTCGCCATTGAAGGCAGTAGTAAAAATATCTAGTGGTAGGTAAAAACTATAAACAATTCACAAAAGATACCGACTACAGTACCATGATATCTGTCTAGAAGGGAACCATCAGTAAAAACTTCCAGTCATTCCCTTTTTGGGAATCGATAATCAATAGTTTCCAAAGCTATAGCTTTCAGTTTAGTATAAGATAAATAATTTTGGCAATTTTTTTTAATGAATACTTTGATCAAATCCAGCAGAACAGTCATGAGTATTTTAAATAAACTTGCGTATAAATCATTGTATTGCAGTTTTGATCTCGTAAGACACACATATATTTTAAGTATTGATTCTAAACGTTAAGATTTTATTATTTTATAGAATTCTTGCATTGTCTATTCAAATTTAGAACTATTTGGTTTTCAAAATCTATTTCTAAACATAATCGCGATTTATTTAGATAATCTGATTTATCCTAACTTATATTCCGAATGCATTCAACGACCAATAGTAAAGAAGTTCGAAATGTTATTTATTATAAGTGAATGGAATCGTGTTGTAAATTCCTATCGGGGATTGAAAAGTAACTCATGTTTTTAAAATGGAATGTGACATGTTTCGAAATCAGTATGAAATTATGTCGTAATCGTATAAAGATGTTTGGAGACCATTTTGCAATTGTTAAGAGTATAACTCTTTTCTATCGCTGACTCCTATACGCTTTCTGGATGATAAATATACGAGAGAATAAATGTTTTATTAAGAGTAGTCGGTAGGCCCTATACCGACAATGTTAAATTGAGCCATTTTAGGAACCTGTTTCTCAGAAATTGTTAAATATAAAAACTTCAAATTTTGGCTGTATAATAATAAGGCTTTTTTATTTAAATAATAGTAAAATGTTTCACACAAATATACTGTTTACTTTTTTCAAAAAATTTCATCGTAAAAGTATCGCTTTGAAATTTGTGAAAATTGTCATTTTTTTACGATAACTGCTTCTGAAAAAAATGTTTTACGAAAATCTCCAAGAAAGTAGCTCCATTATATATAGTTACATATTATTTATTTGCAGTAAAAATTGCAAGTAGTTTCATTCATTATTTTCTATGAAAAAGGAACACGAACTTTGAAAACAATCATTTTGAGATAATTGCATTTTAAGTGTAAAAATGCACTTAATTACAAAAATAATGAATTACAACATGTATTTGCCCTATTTTATTAAACATTAGCATCTTCTTAATTTTTTAAACTTAAAGTATGAAACAAAAAGCCTTAAAATGTTCAGAAAATACATATACAGAGTGTTTCAGCTAAGATGTTACAAACTTCTAGGAGAGGTAGGGGACACAGCAAGACGACTCGAAGTATATAGGCAATGCTGGGTCGGTGAGTGAGTGAGTTAATATTAACGTCGCACTGTTCAGCTACACGAGGGCTTTTGGCGACGGACCACGTAATTTTGAACCATGGTCAAGTGACGTGGACGACACCTGAACTGGCACCCCCCTCTCCTAGCTACCACACCACACCAACGGGAGGACGTTTCAGCTCTCGACAGATTTAACGTGCATCGCTGCCCTACACGGCGGGTCTTTGGTGGTACTGGGATCGAACTCATGACATACCTGCCATGGTTGGATACCTTAACCACTGGGCTACCGCAGCCCCATGCTGGGTCGGAAATGCTTTCCTAAGGCTCCACGCGCCGACAAAATTTAGGGTGCAAAACTTCAACTGGTCTTAAAAACGGGAAAAATTGTCGAAACGCTTTGGGTTTTGGTCAAAATTATTGTTATTATTTATTATTTCATAAAAAAAATTCTGAGCAATATTGCTGCTGAAACATCGCTAGAGGCCGCTTTAGACTTTGGAACGCTAGGAAAAAACAATTTTCAATATTTTTTAAAGTTTTTTTATGGCTTTCATAAGTTGAAACTTTAACTTGGATTTTGATACCAGATTTTGTATCCTCCGGGGAAAACTGATGTGAAAAATTGAACATTGTTCAGGGCACTTAAAGCACAAACGGTGCTAAAGAACGAGCAAAATGTTGGATTTCGGTGCGGTTTGCGCGAAAAGCATTCCCTTGCTGACTAATTTGTTCAAAATAAATTTTGACCTGGTAGCCATTAATCAAAGCCAGAGGGCGCTTTCAGACATTGCAACTTGGAAACTCATTTGTATAATTTTGTGGTTGGGTGTAAGCCGAATAATTACTAGCAATTTTTCCTCCTAAATGAGATTCGAGTTGGTCTGTGTTGCAAAAAAGTAATTTTATAGCAAAAAATTTTAGTAAAAGAGGGTAAAAAACACAAGTACCAAATCACAAGAAGTAAAACAAAAGGAAAGACTCAAAATAGGAGGAAAAAAGCTGTTTACTAACTGCTATGCATAATCATAAAAGAAAAAGTAAAGAAAAGAAGGAAAAACTGCTGTCAAAGGAGGTGTTCGAACTGATGCTCGCCGCATGTGTTGCAGGCTTCACATCTTCGCTTCATGGAGCGTCGAACATTCGATAACATTTCTAGAGTGTTTCGTATTTCCCCGGCTGCTGCACTGATGCGTGCTACAAGTTCCTCGGCGCTGTTTACGGGTGTTTCGTACACCAAGGATTTCATTTGCCCCCAGAAGAAATAATCCAGACAGGAAAGGTCTGGCGATCGGGGAGGCCAATGCACTGGACCTCCACGGCCAATCCATCGTTCACCACATGTTGCATCCAAGTGATTCCGAACAGAAATACTGAAATGCGCGGGGGCTCCATCTTGCTGGAACCACATGGAAGTACGAGTCGCAGCGGTAACGTGTGCGCTGTCCAATAACTCTGGCAAAACTTGTTCCAAGAATATCAGGTAGCGTGGACCAGTCAGGCGATCAGGCAGAATGTAGGGTCCTATTAGATGATCCCCTTGAATGCCAGCCCATACGTTAACCAGGAGACGATCCTGTGTAACCCGAGTACGTGTTACATGTGGGTTCGCTGCTGCCCACGAGTGGCTGTTGTGGGTGTTGAAAATAACCTCTCTCGAAAAAGACGCCTCATCTGTGAACAACACGGAGGCTGCAAAAAAGGGATTTGCAATTCGTTGCTGCAAGTATCACTGTGAAAAGGCCTGACGAGGCGCAAAGTCACATTCTTTTAGTGCCTGGACGCGCTGGTAGTGAAATGGATGCAGGGCACTATCATCGAGAATCCTCCAAACGCTACTGTATGAAATCCCGATTTCATTAGCGATACCTCGTGTACATAAACTGGGAGTGGTCTCTACCATATCTAGTACAATTTCCTCGTTCAATTCGGTACGTGCCGTCCGATCTCGATTACGTGCTGCCTTCTGGAATGAACCGGTCTCACATAATTGCTGGTGTAGGCGAGCAAACATGGTATGAGCAGGAGTCCGCCAGACAGGATGCCTTTCGGCGTACAACCTCTGAGCGGCTCGACCATTGCAATCTGTGGCCCCGTACGCCAGAATCATATCTGCTTTCTCTGCGTTCGTGTACTCTGGCATCGTACAGCCAGTCTGTGTGCGATGGAAATAAAGCTTCCTTCCAGCGGACTCCTTCTTATCGTTCTGTCCCTCTGGTGGCTAATTCAACTCTCGACGGTGAAATTTGCATATTCTGCCTTTAACACTCTCTCGCTAAAATTTTCGCCGAGAACCCTGCTCGCTTTATTCACTGCCACGACACTTGCAATTCCTGGGCTACGTATCAGGCTTTCGATGGTCTTACTGCTTCAGGAAGGCATTTCCAGACCGCCTTTCTTATGTTATTCCGAGTCGTCTAGGTGTACTGTACCTCGTTGGTGGAAGAGTACACCTAGATGACTCGGAATCACATAGGAAAGGTCGGTCGGAAATGCCTTTTTACTTGTCTGAAGCACCTCTGGTTTTAAATTTGGCAACAATGTCAAAATTTGTTTTGAACAAATTAGTCAGCAAGGGAATGCTTTTCGCGCAAACCGCACCGAAATCCAACATTTTGCTCGTTCTTTAGCACCGTTTGTGCTTTAAGTGCCCTGAACAATGTTCAATTTTTCACGTCAGTTTTCCCCGGAGGATACCAAATCTGGTATCAAAATTCAAGTTAAAGTTTCAACTTATGAAAGCCATAAAAAAACTTTAAAAAATATTGAAAATTGTTTTTCCTAGCGTTCCAAAGTCTAAAGCGCCCTCTAGCGATGTTTTAGCAGCAATATTGCTCAGAATTTTTTTTATAAAATAATAAATAATAGCAATAATTTTGACCAAAACCCAAAGCGTTTCGACAATTTTTCCCGTTTTTAAGACCAGTTGAAGTTTTGCACCCTAAATTTTGTCGGCGCTTGGAGCCTTAGGAAAGCATTTCCGACCCAGCATTGCCTATATACTTCGAGTCGTCTTGTTGTCCCCTACCTCTCCTAGAAGTTTGTAGCATCTTAGCTGAAACACCCTGTATAGTAATTTTCAGTTTTTGTTCAACGAGATTTTTTTTAGCATTTTGCATCAATTTTCACAAATTATGTAACAATCTGTGAAGAATTTTTAACTTCAATGCATTGTAAATATCAAATTTGACCTTATAACATCATAAATATAATGTAAACATGTATCAATATGTGAAAGTCATGATTTGGGAATACGTGATTTTACGACGTTAGAAAAATTTAATTATGGAATTGTATGTTTCCATGCAAACACGATTTCTAAAAGTTTCAAAATTCAAAATTTTCTCTAAACTGTACAAAGGATTTCTAGAAAAGTCAAAAATAAAACTGTTTTTATGTTTTTAAATATGAAATTGGTATATTTTTATGCATGTAACAAACTTCTCGCAACGACAAAAAGCATTACACATCTGAGTTGTTATTAGTTACCTATTATTGAAAAACGTTTGAATTATTTAAGCTTAAAAACTTGTCTGAACAGTAAATAAACATTAATATTTGAAATTAATTGAAATATTTAAAATATATTGTTTAGTTTTCTAAAAAACACGTAACATAAATTATCACTATGAACTTTTTTAAAAAATTGACATTTTTTATCAAGATATATGGACTCCAGTCAAATATTTTGGGAAAAATCCCCAAAAAACTCACATGAATATATATATAGTTACATATAAGTAATATGAGGGGAAAAATTTCATTACATTCATACATTATATTCTGAGAAAAACATGAATACAGTTTTAAAAACATCATTTTTGAGAAAATTGAATTTTCACTATAAAGTGCCACTTTAACACAAAAATAATGAATTACAACATGTATTTGTCCCATTTTATTAAACATTAGCATCTTTGCAATTTATTTTGCATAAAATAGTAAACAAAAAAGTTCTAATTTGCCCAGAACAGCATTTTTCAGTTTTTTTAACGAGAAAACATCAAAATTTTCTCACATTCTGTATCAATTTTTTATCAATTTTTATCATGCATAACAGATATAAAATTTGAACAGAAAGCACCATAAATATAATGTGGAAATGTATCAATATGGTTTTGGTCAATATGGTGTGAATTTAAGATGGTATTTAAAAATACCTGATTATACGTTTCGTAAGTTTTTCATAACATTATCATTAGGTTTTGTTGTTGCAGACAGTTTCTAAGTTTTAAACTTCAAAAGTTACTCCAAACTGGACAAATGATTTCCTAAACAGACAAAATAAAACAGTTTTTATGTTTTTAAACATGAAATTTATGTATTTTTAAGTGTGTAACAAGCTTCTCGCAAAGACAACAAACATCACATTTAATGTATCATCTCATACCTATATCTCAGATACTATAAAACATAAAAACTTAAGATTTTGACTACATGTATTAATTATACACTTATATTTATACTGAAGTGAAATTTTTTAAATATATTAATTAGTTTTTTCAAAAACAAACTTTTAGTTGAGCTAGCAAATGTGATTATTATGAATTTATTGAAAATTGTCATTTTTTGTTATGATATCTGCTTAAAAATATTTCAAAAATGTCACTTCAGTATACACAATTGCATTTAAGAAACATAGTACATGCAAACATTTAAAATTTACAAAATTTTAAAAATTATTTAGAAAACAATTTTTATAAAAAAATCTTACCTTGTAAAAGTATAATCCTTTTTCTTTTCCATGACAGATTATCTTCATTATGTCTTATGTAGTTATTAAATTAAGATTTATTACGAGTATATTTCTCACCTGGTCACAATCCTAAATCTTAATTTTGTTTCTTTTAACACTTTACTTAAACACGCGAAGATTTAGTAATAATTAAGAATAACTAATTAAAAATGAATTTCAACTAAAGAAAAAACATAAATTTCAGTAAATAATGACTACATTTTAAGTATAACAATTACTAAAACCCACATGAAAATCTGAAATTGCCTCCAAAGGTTTTTAGCAAATCTAACAGTTGCAGTTAAACAATTATCTAAAGTTAATTTGGGTATTAAAAGATAAAAATTAATCGAGGCTTTGCAACTTTTCTCAAGTTTTAAAAAGACAATGTTTACATTTCTGTCTGTCAAAATGGGCGTGGTAAATCAGCTGATTAATTTTTAAAAATCATTTTAAAATACTTCTAATTCATATAATGGCTTGTATGGTATATCATTGGAAAGGTCTTGATTTGGAGATTTTACGAATATCAAAAACTCAAAATCGATTTCTGAAAGGTTTCCACCCGACTGACTGCTCTTAATCTTACTATCAATAATTTCGGGGTCTATTCTGTAAAGTTTAAATATACGCAGTGAGAGAGAAAAAAACTATCGAAATAAATAAATTATCTCAGATATATATGTTTAAGGCTACACGGTAACCTTTAAAACATTTTTTTTTGCAGACAGTTACAGTAAGAATAATTGATGTTTTATATTTAGATTATATTATTAAGCTGATTCTGTAAGCAAAAAGTCAGTTTGACCAGCCATTATTTTACAATTTTAAAAAATTAGGAATTTTTGAAATTTTTTCAAACTTTTATAAAATACTCAATTTTTAAATTTTTTTAGTAATTTTAAGTTATTTATGATTCTTAGATTATTACAAACAATATTTTGTAAGGATTTGAAAATCTATTCCCTTGTTGATTTTTAATAATTATTTTTCTAGAAAAACCTGGAAAAAACAAGAAAATTTTTAAAATATCAACTTTATTATTTTTTAGAAAAATAACTAGAGTTCTCAGCCCCAAATCCATACTAACTTTTATAGAATATACATTTGAGAGTATATACAAAAAATTCAAGGCTCTATCTTGAACAGGAAAAAAGCCTTAGGGATTAGAAAACACTTATACCTTCAAAATTAAAAGTCTGAGAAAAACGCATTTAAAGTTTGTAAAGTCATAAAACAAAAACTTATAATGCCCGTAAAACTCTAATTTTTTAATATGTTATTTTCCATTGTATGTTCTACATTAAAACACTATTTTTATTAAATATGACTGAAAATTATATTTTTAATTCAAAAAATATTTTTGCATAATATTGATAGCATTTGTTAAGACGTCAGTTTATTCAGCTTTATCTTAACCTAATATTTCACAAAAGTTTTGAAACACGAAGCATTTATGTACAAAATAATAATGATACGAACTTAAGCTAAAAATAGTCAGGTTTGCTCATAAAATTGAGTTTTTTTCAGTTTCAAATTGGTGCAGTTTAGGAAGTTTTAGCTCTTGTCGAACGAATTTAAATTACTAAAATATAGTACTACAATATGTTTAGTATAATGTAGTTTGGTACATCAAAGAAATATTTAGTTATATCTGCAGCATTTGAATTCAGAATACTTGTATTTGGAAGTCTAATTGCAGAATCAGCTGAGGACTGATTTTTAGATACATCATTTTCAGTAGTATTTCATCTCTTCGAAATATTGTTTCTCACAGAAACCTAGAACGCATTTGCCATGGCATTTTCTCTACAGCAAAAAATTAATGATAAAGCTTTTAAGTTATATAAACTATTTTTAAAGCAAAAATTGGCCCTTCAATTAATCATTATTAATTAATTATGAGAACTCAAAAAACTCAAAACATAATCAAGCAGAAATGATTTTAGGAATGAAAATTGTAATTAATAACCATTTCAAACTAAAAGCTCAAAAATATTTTTAATTAATTCAACTTAAGTGTGAAAAAATGCTTTAAAAGGAAACCAAAACCATAGCTCATAAAACTTCAAATATCTCAAAAACTAACTTGCTAACAGATCTAAAATTTCGTGGCAAGCATCTCAATGATATGGGCCACCAAAACATGAAAAAAAAATTTTCGGTAAAAATGAAATTTTTACGGTATTGTGTAGCCTTAAGATACAAATATCTATGTGTTCTCTATTTTTAAGAGATCTCGTAAAAACATTTTTATTTAATTTACTTTTCTTATTTGTGTGAAATATCTTAATTTTTTAAACCAGACTTATTTAATTAGTAGCAAATGGTTATTTTATTTGTCAATATTTTAGCGCATAAACCTTTTTGCTAGCTGACTTCTATCAGGTTTCGGGATGGTAAAAATATAAATACATATTCTATCCACCTTTTTTGTGTTATATTGCTTCAGGGCAAACATAATGTGTCTGAATTTGAATTTAATTTTATTACGCTTTTGAAATAGAATGGATATTTTGGCAGTTTTTCTCCTGTACTTTCGAACTTCTCTTTCCTTTCCACATTTATCAGTACTGTAAATCTTGAATCCATTTGTTTCTGCTTTGGTTTTTATATGTTTGGAATGAAAGGCAAAAAAACACAACTCAGCAAAAAACTAGCTTTTGTAGAATTTTTATTCCTTTTAAAAATAAGTTAGTTTCAACATTTCTTACAATAGAACGATTTGGCTGTTAGGAAAGATATATTAAATGTTTTTTTTAATATGACATATTTTGTACTTGTATAATGCAATTACGTTTATTAGCATTAATTATTCAATAATTATTTTTAAAGGAAATCCTTGGACTTTTGTCTTATTTTTTATATAACACATGAAGTAATTTAATAATAAATATTCAGAAAAAAATGTTTACTCGAAATATTTTTCAAAACTAAAGGTAAACTTTATTTATGATATTATTTTTGTTGTACAATTTTAACTCTTTGAGTCATAGAATGCAATCAGTTTAAATTTGAAGAAATATGGATGAAAAAAAGAAAACCTGATCTTGTACCTGACTAGTAATTTCTTTGTGAAATTTTTTTTAAACTGAAAATGCATCAAAATTAATTTTACAAGTTGTGTTTCGAGAATTTAAAGCAACTCTTATTAAATACAATATTTTAAAGTTTTTCCCTTTTTAACCTTGCAAATTTGTACGTGTTTTGATATTTTAAGGAAGTAACGGTGCTGTGTCTTGTGTTGGTATTTCAGTCTTACCTCCAGTCTTTAACTTGTCTAGAAATATTAAGGAATTTTGTATTAGAAAAACAGTTTTTTATTTATCACATTGATGCTGTTCGATTTTCATTATTCCAGCAGTGGATGAACATTTAATCAGGTATTTAGTTCATAAGAGAAAAGAGATAAATAATATCATTGCACATTTTTTCCTATTTGATCGTCATAAAAAACCGATAGACTAAAGCGTGAATTCAATTAAAACAAACAAAAACTTTAATAATAAATTTTCTGTTTATTATATTTTGCCTTTCAGGGCAATAAGAAGGGTTTACATAACATTTAGATAATTTAGCATTGGAAAACTATGAGTAATAGTTTTGAGTTAATTATCTCCATTGCCCCCCTAAAGGATTCCGGGTCCAAAATGTGCAACTTCCTACCTACCCTTTTATGTTAGGGTGCCTCAATTTGATTTTCGTAATTTGTGCTGGTTCAAAGTGCGTGACAAATTGATGAATTCTCGCAAAATGTATTTTTTAAATGTAAATTTATTCTAAAAGTTTATTACAGAGATTCATAAAATTTTCCGTTTGAGTGATAAAATAAGAGTAAGTCTCAGTGTAAAACAAATAAAATAGTTAGAACACTTGTTTGAAAATATAAATAACGCAAAAATGGTTGCTAAATAATGCCAAAACCAAGAGTAGTTATACGAGGGTCGTTTTGAAATTTTCGAGATACACCTAGCTTTTTAAAGTTATACTTACAAAATTTCAGGAGTAGTCTCCTTTAGCATCAATGCACTTTTCTAGATAAATTTTTTCAATAGATTAAATACCTCAAACCATTCATTTCTTGGAATTGATGGGGAAAAATGCATTTATAGCCACATCAATCTCGTGTTCTGAATAAAAATGACGTCAATGTAAGTTCTTTTTTAAATAAAAAAATAGTTTAAAGTCACACACACACACACACATATATATATATATATATATATATATATATATATATACATAGATCCGAGAATAAGATGGATGTTCTATCACTTTAATTTTCTTTTGTTTAAGAAAACTCAATAGTGTGTTAATCCATCTGTATGGGAGGATGCATTGTTATGGTGAAGCATTAGTCCCCTAACATTAACTTCTTTGGAGAATTTAGCAATAAAATCATAGAAAATCATAGCACAATAATATTATCGCGTCTCAAATCCATTTTCTCTTCTATCCAAAATTTTTTTACGCTAAAAGACTTGAAGTAAGTCAGTAAAAATCGTCTACTGTGTTAAAATACTTTTTTTTTCAAATTAAAACATTGGTTTTTTTTAAACTTCTCGTCTGCGCGTATCTCAATAATTTTAAAGTTACCCTCGTATATAAAATTACATGTACGTAACAAATACAACCTCTCAATGATTTGTAATAGTCCTCTGCAATTAATACCATATAATTTTTACTGCTAGCAAGAACATCATTAAATACAATGATATAAAGGGCAGCCAGTTAAGCATCTTTGCATATTCACATGAAGAGAATTCGTGATTAAATGTGGAATCACAGGAAAAAGTAGAACTTATTATGTAACAAATTTAAATCATACTTACAAAATGAGGTAAGTAAAAGTGGGAATGAGCTCCACAATGCAAGTGTAAAAGGAATCCAAGTTAGAAATAAATGATGAGAAATGCTAAAGGATAAAGTTCGCACTAGGATATATATAGAGAGAAAAGAAGACATTTTAAAGAGTAATTCAGAAAGAGAATATATAGACACTGAGAGTAAGACGGACCACTTGCATAAACCCCAGCATGTCCACTAGATCACAGCGTATATGGTCTTGTTGCAAATGAAAGACACGAGAAAATTACTCTTTATTTTGTTCTGGTTATTTTCGACTTTTTTTTCTTTAATAAAAACCTCCTTGCGAATTCAGGGAATTGAAAGTTTCTTTTTATTTTAAATATAACAATCTTTTTTAAAAAAAAACTACATTAGTTTTTCCTGGATTCCTTATTATTCACACATCAAACACTTGAGCTTAAAGAACATCTAAACAACATTCTCCATAACCACCTGGTCCATCTGATACTTAAAAATCGAAAGAAAAGGATCCCTAAACGATCCTAGGAGTTTGAGCATTAGATTCTTTAAGCTTGTTAATGTTAAAATTACGGTGTTTTAAAAACTGTATCTAATTATTATTGTCTGTATAATATAATATTAGTTTATACAACAATATGTTCAGCTATAATAGTTTAAAATAATGAAAAATTACCACAGTTACTGTGGAGAACGCTTTGTCTGGGCTAGAAATATGATTATGTACATTAGTGATTCCAGAGTACATATATCTTACGACCAATGTGTTAAACCACCACTAGAAGAAGCATCTCTAGACACCAAAGAGGTTCCACCAGATCTTGTATCGTCCTCTGAAGAACTGGAGAGCGGCTTGCATTTAGGAAAATTCTCCAGTAAGAGTCCTTCCCCAAACTTTCATGACACTTCACAGAACTCAATTGTAACACCAGCAACACTTCACGTAAAATTTCTTTTGTTATAAAATGAAAAAAAAAATCAGAAAGCGCTGTTACAATTGATGCTAGAATTTAAAATTCTGTGTAGAAAACATAGAAATTCAAAATTAAAAGCAAGCAAGAAAATAAAAAATATAGCTGAAAACTCCAAAGTCTCCAAAAAGAGAAGGTTGGGGCCCATTCTTTTAACTCAGAAGACGACGAATCCTGGATAACAATAATGTCAATGAAGACGAGGGCTGCTGCAGGAAAGGACGTTTTTGTAAGAGAAGAGTAAGTTATAGACACACCTCTTATGCATAGCTAATTTGGCTTAAATGTGATAGTTTCAAACGTGGGCTGTATTAAACCTGCAGAAAGTTTGAAAACAATTGTATCTTATGTGGAAAATTCTAGAAGGGAAAATAAAATTAAAAAACGGGCAATCCATTTTTAAAAAATATTATTTTAAAATGCTTGCTCATTAAAAAGAGTTGTATGCAATTAAAAAAAATTAAAATACGTTTAATACGAAAACGCTTAAAATGATAGATCGGTTAACACTGTGACGAAACTATACGCGACCTCTAATTAATCCTCTTAGGGAATCTTTGGGCTAGCATTCACGTTTAATTCACAGCCATCCCTCTCAAAAAGAGACTGTGATATGCAGATTAGCTCGACTGTATAAAGTCCGAGATTTTGTAATTATGAGAGAAGGAGGTAAGAGGCTGTTACATTCGCTACCCAGGCAAGATTGAATAAAGTTGATTTTCTCAGCTAATGATTAAAAGTGATGTTTAACCACTGTGTTGAATAAGTCTATTTTGAGGTTAGTAATCAACTATAGATTAGGTTGAGTTAAATTAGTTACTTGCGCCTATTTGCTTAATATTCATTGCTTTCTCTCTGATACTCCTTTGACATTCACTTAGAGATTTAAATGTTGTTGGTTAGTGTGTTTGAGTTGATAAATAATTGTTATTATGGTAGTTTCTGGTTCTGCTTTCATTCCTCCTACAGCCTTAGGTAGGCAAGATAATGAGGGAGCAACTTCAGGTATAAGTCGCTCACAACACAAAATAATACAACGGTTCCGGCAAACTACTTTGTATTTTTTTCTCTTGACATGAAACAAAAATCGCTTAACACGAAAATATTGACCTTCTGGAAAAGGAAGATATTGAAAGTGAGTCAACACCTAATGAAATTTTTGAGAAAGTGTTAGAACCCCCCTGGGTTCCACCCTGGACACCAATATTAATTTGAGGCAAAGAATCACTAAGAGCCATTTGTATAGTAATAACTTGTATTTATTAAATCGATTCAAATATCAGAAACTCTAAATACATATGATATTTCTATGTTACGTCAAACAAAAGGGATTTACCTTTAATATTAATTAAATTACGAATTATGAAATTAATCAATAATTACGCGTAAGATCAAATATAAGGTCTACCGAAATAGGAGGTCCGAGAAATACACGTAACTCGAATTATTAGCTTTCAGTAACTGAAACTAATTTCATTAAACTAACGATTGTTTTAAGCGATAATAAACTATGTTATATCACCTGACCATACTTAGGTATCTTCACCAGATGCCTTCGTAGATTACTAACCGTAACTCTTCAATACCTCAATCCAATTGAATCCTCCAAACTCTGAGGCTACTGCTGCAGGCTCAATATTCTTCATCCTTGCTAGCTTACAACGCTCTACTTAAATACCCTATCTACTTTGCATATCCCGTTCGCTTTTCGGAGTTGATTGGAAATATATATACTCGAATTTATAATCCCCAAAAAGACGCCTAAGAAGATTAGTGGAAAGGTTCCGTACAAATTCGTCACATATTACAAATTAAAGTACTTTTTCCATTTATGAATTATATTGCCATTCCACTAAACCATGTCTTTCTTAGTAGTAGATCTGATTGAAAAAAAAGCTAATAGTTGTTGTGATCAGTATCCAGATTACACTAAATAATTTTGTACGGTTATCAGAAAAATGTGTTTCATTTAGATCTACAACAGTATTAAAATAAATAAAAGAAGATCATTGCTGATACTGAATAGATAAAATGTATAAAAGTGCATTTTATAATGCAAGTATAATACATTATAAATTGTAAACAATTCTTGAAATGAAACAGCTTCATAGATTGCAGGTATTTTGAATAAACAATTAAGATAAAAAACTAGATAAATCTCCCATAAATACTTAATAAAGATACAATTTCAATAAGAATAGGCATAAATATTGGACGATTGATTAATTGTTAAACGTTGCACTTCGAAGATGCACCAGAGTTTTTGCCGACGGAACTAGTAATTTTAAACCACAGTCAGAAGTGACTAGGATGGCACTCATACTGGCACCCTAATCTTTTTACTTCCCCTTCAGACCAACGTTGTTACTTTGAGTCTCGACCGATTTAATGTGCATTAAACCTTCTGCCCGGGAGAGTCTCGAATGGCACCTTAATACGACAGAGATAATGCCGGCCACGAGTTCATGGCCATGACTATTAGACTATTTCGACAAAACGACTTGATGACTAACTACTTTTAGATAATAAACTATGTTTATCACCTGACCATACTTAGGTATCTTCACCAGATGCCTTCGTAGATTACTAACCGTAACTCTTCAATACCTCAATCCAATTGAATCCTCCAAACTTGAGGCTACTGCAGATGGCTCAATAGCCTCCATTCCTACTAGCTTACAACGCTCTACTTAAATACCCTATCTACTTTGCATACCCCGTTCGCTTTTTGGAGTTCTTTGGAATTATACGCGAATTTATAATCCCCAAAAAGACGCCTAAGAATATTAGTGGAAAGGTTCCGTACAGATTCGTCACAAAAGTTTCTATATTATTGAACTGTCCTTTTGTATTATCGGAAGAATTCGATCCAGTAGATGATGATAATGTGTGTTCAGCCCAAATTATGGTAGACAAAAACATTTTTGGGTTTTAACAAAGCTCAAACTCATTGATGCAGATTCCGACGACGCAAATGAAATGAATAATGCATCTCCTGTTCTCACGTCATCCGAAATGAGGAGCGTCATGAAAAGTATGCGCGATTACATTCCAATGGATGGCATTGAAGAATTCGTTGTGAATTTGATACTAAAAACGACAATGTAAAGAAAAGTACTAAATTATTTTCCAAAAACTTAATACATGTTTTATATTTTAAAAAAAAACTTGAGAAAATTTTGAATTAGACTTCCTTATGGGGTCCTGTAAATGTTTTTGTTTCGTTGATTTTTATTAAATTCAAGCATATACACGTATGCATATCAATGCAAATAAAATGTACTCTAATAAGTTTAATTTTGATGAATATATGTTTTTTTTCCATTTGCAATATCCTTTAGCTCGAAATTCTTTTAATACGAAAAAACAAATTTCGGTCCCCTCAGTTTCGTGTTAAACGATTTTCACTTTACTTCTTTAACTCTTAATATAATTTACAATATTTATTTAACTGCACGGTAATGAAACTTAACATACATAGCAAAGTTCTTAACTTTCTTTAATTTACTGCCTAATGATACCTGCTCAATCCTATCCAGATTATTCTTGAATAGGCTGACCAGTGATAGTTTTTGCAAAAGGGTTTTGAAAAGAATTTTGCCCTCAAGAATTATTTTTACGAATGTTAAAAATTATTTTTTGAAAATATTTGATGGTTTATTTGGCTTTGATGTTAAAAAATGCGTGGAGTAAAAATTACTGCTGGGACTTTTTAATGTTATTACTAAGCAGCTGAGGTGTCTTGTAATTATCTAACATGTGGAACGTTGTCCATCTCTCGCCGACTTAGCTCATGAAGAACATTAAAATTGTACTCATGACTGTACGCTTAAAAATTAATGACGAATTAAAATGTAAAGGGGAAAGAGAGGTAATGTTATAAAGGGGCAAAAATTATAAATCATTTAAGATATATCTACACCGAGAACCTTTCTATTAGAAAGTACACTCATACATGTACATCAGTTCCCAAAGCAATATTTTAATATTTTCAAACGAAAGTAGAACAACAATAAAGCCTATTGTTACCAAATACAGTAATACTTCGACTCTTACGCTATCCCGACTTACGCGAATCCGGAGTTACGTGATTTTCAAATCTCGTCAATATTTTTTTCCATCTCTGAAATTCAGACGAAATTAGTGCCAGAGCCTAAGGGAATTGATAATGCGATTGAAAAAGTTGTCGATGCCAGGAAAATAAATTTAGAAGTGGACAATTATGACTTTCAAAAACTCCTGGATTCCCACAATAAGCAGCTGACAATTGATGAGGTCATAGCATGAGCAAGACATTCAGGAACTTGAATCTAAGGACCCAGTTCAATCAGAAGATCGAAAGACAATTGGGAATTTGACAGAGAAGACCTTAATTTAATTGAAAAGGGTTACAAATTTTAGAAAACGATGAGCGTATTTTTTCAATAAAATGAGGAATAAAAGAATTATTAGCATGCTACGAGGAAATTTTGCGGGAGAGAAAAAAAAGATCTTTGAGCCGAGATAGACTACTTTGTTAAATTTTATGAAATCTTCAACATCAAAATAACTTCAATTTGTGATTTTGTATTTGTGTTACCTAAAAGATTTTACTAAACATTTTTTTTTCTTAAATTATTATTTTTATTTCATCTCTGGCCACAGCTAAAAAATATTTATGTTATACCCCTCGACTTACGCGGTTATCACTCAGTCCCACCTATCACGTAAGTACGGAATATTACTGAACCAATATCTAACTCTATGGATTTATATATAGTTTTAATGCCAGTTTCTCTGACTGAAATTTTTAAAATTGCATATAGTTTTATCAAGGCTTTTTCTAATAAATAACTGTATTACTAATATGATTGACTTACAAGTGGATTAATATACTTTTTAGTATCTTTGTCTTCCCCTATTTTGACATTTCTTAAGTACAACTTGCTAATACTTGTTAAAGTTGCTGTTACGGTCATAGAGAGATGCAGGGAATATAATTTTTCTCCCAAATCTTCCGTAACAAAATTATGTTTAAAAAAAGTAAAACTGGCAACTTTATTTATTACTTCAAAATGAAATTTAAGAGATACATTTTCTCTTTAAGAAAAACATTAATTAAATTATGCTACTTTAATTAAAACATGTTAAAAATCCGCCAAGCAAATAAATTAGTTATGATACTTCCCTAAAATCCCTCTCCCAATTTCGCCTTTCAGTTAATCTTCCCCTCATATTTTCTTCCACTATAAGTGATAATGAGACACATTAGAACCAAATTAAGGATTATTTTTTTTCATCACGTGACCCGATTATAGCTCGTGCATAAAAGACACCTGCGTCTAATTAAATCTGTGCACACCACCTGCAGCCGAGTCTTCACTTTATCAGGGAGAGAATTAACGTGCAATGTCGCACAAACACCGGAGGAATGATCAAGTTTTCTGGAGGATGTCGGCGATTTATTAAACTCGAAAATTTGGTCATTTATATGCTACCTTTTTAGATGTTGTCACCTTTTTTTGTTCACTTTTATTTGTGGCTATTAGATTAGAGACGTAGGGGATGATTTTATTGAGCGACAGGCGAGTAAAATTAGCGAAATAACCATTCGTGTTAAAGCAAAACGCGGGAAAATGTGTTGACAGAAAACACATAATCAGTTTAATTAAATAAGTTATTTTCAGTTAATTTTTTTAAAAAAATTACATGGAATATGTATTTACATATTATTTCAACCTATTAACAATATTATATAAAACGAAGCACATGATTGACAATTCAGCGCATACGAAACATGCGAAATTGGTGTTGCCAACTTGGCGAGTTATCTTGAACGTTGGCGATTGTTGCGATAATACGTAAGTACCGAATATGTTTTACAAATGTGTTGGATGTGACTGAAAATATTTTATTAAAGTCTACTCAAACTTTCAGCATTTAAATTAGGGATAAATTCTAATATTCTTTTGTAACATATATTCCTGTATGGTGTATGTTTATTACATCCACTAGAAATTCACCTGAAATCAATTTATATTTTGCAAAGGCTATGGACATCATCAGAAAGAATATGCATGTTGTTGGATAGTTTATTTGCTGTAAGCCTATGGCAATTTATACATATAGAAGAAATCATTGAAAATTGGTTAATTTATTTTATAATTAGAGTTCAGGAGACAGCACGCAAAAAAGAAGATAAATTTTTTAAAATACATTCTAAAAAAGGCAATATTACCATTAGGAAAGGAAATTATACCATTTATCTACTAAATGAAGAATGTGAAGGTGAAGAACTGCAAATTTATTCTATGAATAAAAATCTGGAAACTGAGGAAGATCAGGGAAATTTTAAAACAGAAGAAATTTCTAAGTATGTTCACCATAGAGTAGATGTTTTTTCCCTTTCGTTTCAACAGGTGTCGTCCACGTCACTTGACCATGGTTCAAAATTACGTGGTCCGTCGCCAAAAGCCCTCGTGTAGCTGAACAATGCGACGTTAATATTAACTCACTCACTCACCCTTTCGTTTCAAAGTGAAACAACGAGAATTAATGAAGTGGAAAGTGTAACTAACAAATATCTCAATTAGGGAAAAATTTCCATGAATAATATAGATGAACTTCTTTTAGTGACTGAAATAGAAATGTTTTAGATTTGCACTACCAAAGAAAAAGAGAATTCCTACACTTTCTAAAGTTCTAAAGGATTTAGTTCGTCAGGATACAAATGATTTAATATATCTAGAGAATTCTAGTTCTTGTCCTTCTAAAGTAAAAGGAAAATCAGATTTTATTTTTGTTTTCTAAACGTATTACTCCCAGTTCTATAGAGGTCCCACCAGACCGCGAATTTCCCCTTTTTAATACGCAAAATGAAACCGCCTGGAAACTCTTCAAAACTAAACGACAGAGGTAACCCCTTTAATAACCTACCCAAGCCAGAGCACGCGTCCAAGGCCGAATACAGGTTTTTTTTTCTTGAAATGAGTGAAAATCCCCGTCTTCCTAGGCCGTCATCCTCGTTCATAATTTAAGCACAACGTACCCAAATTTGTTTCTAACGATATACGCAACTCTCCCTCTTCGGATCATTCCACACAAAGATTCTGTCTCATTCCCAGATAGTATTTTTTTTAAAAAACAGACGTACTTAACATATATAATACCTTAAATATCAAATTTCCATCAAAACCATTATAAGTAAAAATAAAGAGAAGTAAAGGGGGAAAAATCATTGGATGCTTCAAGTTTGTGCTGGTTGTGCTCGTTCACGGAAAATAAGCACCTGAGAGGATCCAGCTACGGCAATACGTAAACAGTAAATTTTCAAGCTCCCAAACTTCTTTAATGTAGCACCCAACTTTGTTCAAGGTCTTACAATTTGAAACAGGGTGATCGTCCATGATATCCAATAGCGTACCATATCATAACACGAGATATTCGTCTAGTATGATGTTGAATGTAAGACACGTAACGACGAGAAAGCGTTCACCTGTGGAACATCTGACGAGTACGCATCCATCGTTATAGTTTTTTGATTGTGATGAGATTTATCTCAGATAACGACCTGTTACCAATCTGCATATAATCGGCTGTATTGGTGAACCCATTACAGCCGGTAAGGGGGCTCAATATCAAAGGAACCCTTACTCGTAGCCTATAGCAAAGCAGATGTTGAAGAATCGGGGAGGGGAGGGGGGTTAAATAATGACATTCTTATATAGATGTTCCCCAATATTGTACCAACACCCGAAAGGACCCAGTATGGTTCGCATTGCCATTCTGGTGTCTGTTTGTCCCGTGATGAAGTCATATTTCATGGCTCATTGCTCGAATTTCACCTGTCCGGTTCTGTACTTGCATCTCTGTTACGACATTTCACTTAGTATGAGTGGCGGTTTAATGACATGAAAGTTCCTTTCTGAGGATATACAATTTCTTAGAGAGTCAGCACTCATAAAAAGCAGGAATTCTCTCCGTTTGTGTTGAGTTCATATTCACGGAAGTCGTTCATGCGGTCTCGTTCGAACGCTAGTTTCTTATATTTTCGCACTTTTAGCAAGGCATATTCCCCTGTAAGGAGACTTTGACACTTGTTAACGTGTACTGCACATAATAGAAGGAACGCAATCGAGAGCTAGAAATCGTCTGGTTCCCTTCACTCGTTGTCATTCTCTACTAGCAGACTCAATTAAAAGAATATTGTGAGAGCTACGCTCTTCCCACGCGGCTACTAGTGAAAATGAAAAACGGAAAAAGATTTTTATATCTCTTCGGATTCAATCATTATACCAATGAAATTGTGAAAATTACCACGCATTCCTTTTTCAGTCTACTTTGTGTACATTATGAAAGGAACTCTCTCTCTCTCTCTCCCCTCTTTTCACACAAGAGAAGTGGCACAAGATTGCATTGTGTGTGTAAGATATCCTTTGTTGACTAAATTTTAATTACGTCATTTTCATTATTAGAGATTTTATTTTGTAAACAAAGCATGTTCTTTTCATAAACAAACTTCTTTTCCGAAGTTTCATATGCTTAACTTCCTTTCAATCAATTATGTATAATATATTCTAATATTTTTATAGAAACCGTAATTATATATAATATTGCTTAATAATAACACTTAAACATCCATTATATAATTAATTACTTTCATTTAAATAAAGAATTGTTTATAGAAATATTGCTTGAAGAATCCTTTGGTATTTATTAGATGCATACATTTTAATAACTATACGTATCTGATAAATAATAGATCACATTGCAGTTATTATGTGACCTGATTTAAACTACAATTCTAAGTTGCTGTTACATTGTCTGTTAATTTATCAAATCGAATTGAATTGAGAATATATATAATTCAACCAATTGCTATTTTAGAGGGGGAGAAATTCTAACTAATTCTAGATTATTCTAAATTACTACGAAATTATTGTAATGCCAGAAATTATAGACAGAGCAATTAGAAACTCCTCTAGTTTGTTGCTGATTTGAAAGGTTTGTTTAAATGAACATTCTTTTTGATTATATGTATGGAATTGGGAAAATTATTAAATTTGTTCTATATGCCCCTAATTTCTTTCGGATTATATGAGATAACAGTACTAACATGAATTATAATACGCTTGTAGAATTTTTCTCTGACAGCTTACATATTTGTATGTGTTGTATAATTTCTAAAATTATGAAAAGAAATGATATCATGTTTGACTGTATGTTTTAGAATTAGAACCAAAATTGTTATCAAGCCTATAATTTGTAAATGTCAGCTTGGTGGCTTAGACGTCGTGTACCTGCCTTGTAAGCCTAAGGTTGCGGGTTCGATCCCGGCTGGAGTCAACAGATTTTCTGGATGGGAAAATCGTAGGTATTCTTATCATATGATTATGTGACATATTAAAGATCCCTTAAGTATCAATTTGGCTCTCGTGCTCTCGGCATAAGAAAAAGCACAGCAATATTTAGCATCCGACAAGAGCTTGAATTGAATAAATTCAAGCATGAAAAATTTGGATTGGGAACCACCACTAGATGGTGCCTCCAATGAAGTGGCTCTCACATTTGCGGATTTGTCGGGTTTTCAAAAGCTTCACTGCCAAAATGCAACCCATTAGATAAAAAAAATAAATCGTGAATTTGTTATTTGGAAGTTCTTTCTGTTGATGCTGTACAACGATTTAAATTTTCAATAATTACTCAAAAATTATTTTCTGTTAATTTAATTGATTTGAGTCTCTCAGAATCTTGCCTTGTTTAGACTTGTATAGAATTGTGACGGATCTATTCGCAATCCTTCCACTAATCCTCTTGGGAAATATTTGGGTTATGAATTCGCGTAATTCACAACCAACCCTTAGGAAGAAGAAAATCGTGATATGCAAATTAAGTTTACTATATGTAGTCGAAGTTTTCTAGCTAGAATAGAGAGTAGGAGAGAAGAAAAACCAGAAATCAGGTGAGATTGTTAATGACAAATATCTTTATTGAATTATTGAGAATAAATAATTATGAGAAAGATTTAAAGTGACGATTGATCACTGAAATTAAATTAATATTAGATTAAATCGAATAATAGATTATACCCTTTATAAAGGGAGGATCGAGTTTGATAGTCTCCTAATCTTTCATGCATTTCGTCGTTGTTCCACTTTCGTGGTTAGAACCGAGACATTCTCTTACTGTTATTAATTGAATTTGTGTCGTTATATTATGAGAACAATAAATATATTGATTAGATCATGGTTAGTGTTTCTTCCCTACCTCCTACATATCTAGGTACCCAAGAAAGAGGCGAAGGCCTCTCACAGGGTTACAATTCAATTATGTATCTTCTTATGTTAAGAATTCAAGCAATTCCATAAAAAATGATATAAAAATTAAACAGAAATACCAAAAAAAAAATATTTAATTGGAAGAATTTTCGGGAAAATATCTGACAGAAATTCGTTCAGTCTTTCCATAAATTAGCACTGTGCATTGTTATTAAAAAATAATTCAAGTGAAATGAAAACAAAACGTAAAATAATGCAATTTGACGGCGATACTTAAATATTTTTCGCTTAAGAAGAAATTCAAGAGATAATTTGTGGAGTTCAGGAGAATTGATAGAATCACAGTCTTTCAAATCCGACTATTAGTTTAACAAATTATTTTAAGAAATTTTTCTTTGCATAAAAATTAAAGTAATGCGTAAATAGCTCCAGGGTAAGGAATATTTAATTTATAAAATAAAGTACTTTATTTACTTTTTAGAAAGTATTGAAAGCCTTAAGCGAAATTTTTATTTTGAAAGTAAAACCTTACATACACAATTATAAAGTTACCGAAAATTGTTTCAGTAAATTGGGGGATCTTTTTTATATTTTCCACCTTAAAGAACACGATGAAAAATGTTTTTAAATTAGTTTGCTCATAGTAGAAAAGTCATAATGAGTATTCGATTGTAAAATTCTTTAATAATTGGTTAAATTATTCGTAAAAAAATGTGTGTAGTTCTCATTACTGCATATATAATACGGTGTATAGCAGTTATAAGGAGGGAAAAATTATTATCAAATTGGAATCTACCTTTGCGGAAAAGATGCTCTATGGTATAGAGATTATACAAGGTGTGACACAAGAAAAACAGAGACTAAGTGCGTAGCTTGAAAAAGAGTGGAGTTGGCAACAGCTGTTTTGGTGCAATCATCTCACACACCTCCTCTATTCATGTTGCTAATTTCAAATTAATCGATCACGCCAGTTGGGAGTGAGTGAGTGAAGATTAACGTCGCCCTGTTCAGCTACACGAGGGCTTTTGGCGACGGACCACGTAATTTTGAACCATGGTCAAGTGACGTGGACGACACCTGAGCTGGCACCCCCTCTCCTAACTGCCACACCACACCAACGGGAGGACATTTCAGCTCTCGACAGATTTAGCGTGCATCGCTACCCTACACGGCGGGTCTTTAGTGGTACTGGGCTCGAACTCGTGACAAAGCCAGCCACGATCCGATGCCTATACCACTCGGCTACCGCGGCCACGCCAGTTGGGAGAGCTACGTCGTTGAGTTAATACGTGCAAATGCATTCTACCGAAAAAATGTCGAATCAGCATCAAGTGTATTGAGAAGAAATCAGCCACGAAAACACTTTCAATATTAACCGAGACTTATGGAGATGCAATTTTGTCTCGAGCACATGGGTTTGAATTTATAAGAGGCTTTCAGGGGAAGGGTCAGTGTAGAAGATGGGCACCCAAGGTCAGTGATTACCGACCAAAACATAGCCACGATAGGAGTGGTCAACTCTGCTACATTGAAGTTCTAAAAAGACTTAGGAAAAGAATTGGATGGATGGATGTTTCTCCAAGATAATGCATCCGCTCCCATGACCCCATCTGGCAAGCAGTTTCTGAGCAGCAGAAACATTACTGTGAAGGGGCATCCTCCTTATTCACTTGATTTGGCCTCATGAGACTTTTTTCATTTCCTACACTTAAATATTGCTGAAACAAACCCATTTTCTCTCAGTTGAAGAGATTCAGGCAACAACGGAAAATATCCTAAAGGGTCTTCCAAAAATCTCGTTCCTGAACTGGTACCTGCAATGGTAACACAGAATGCAGAAATGTATGAATGATGTAGGGAACTACTTTGAAGATGATACTGCCACGGAGAACTTATTTTGTAAGTGCAATGATTTTTATTGAACCAGTTTCGTTTTTTTTGTGTGTGTCACACCTTGTATATACATGAGAAAAATAATTAAAAATAATTATTTCAAAAATTAGTATATATTGCCAAAAAGGGGTTAGATTTTTAAAAAAAGACTTAATTTTGGTTATATGATTTTAAACTCAAAATAATTATTTTTCTGCAGTAATCAAATGTTTGATTACTGACTGGTGAGTACTGAGTAGCTGTTACTATGCAACATTTCATAATTCAGCTCCGTTTCCAAGCACAGTCCAATTCAAGCTGTTCCCCGTCTTCCGCTTTTCGTGTACTGCAATTTGGACAGAAGGGTTTTTTTTTAAAAATAATATTAAAGAAGCTGTTACTTGTACCTGATGTTTTTTTCTTGTAACTCTTTAGAAGGTATCTTCTTGTCTCAATAAATAGTAAAAAAGTACAGAAAAAAATGCCTGTTTTTCTTTAATAAATACTACTTTAACTTTTTACCATAAAGAAAAGCTCAAATACCCAAACTTCCTTCTCTTTGTGATAGTACTTAACAAAAATTAATTATTTTATTTTATTTTTTCCTTCATCTATATATCAGAGAGTATTATTTTCGCATAGGTAGGCTTTGAAATTCTGAAAAATAAAGTTTTCGATCTACCTTAATGTATAAGGCATTTTTTTAATATTTTGGTGCGCCTTAAATTTCTGAAATCAATAGTTCGATTGAGGAATAAATGAAAAAAATTTCCATATCGAAATTGATTGCATAGTTTCTTATTAATAGTTATTGAGATTTTATAATCAAAAATGCAAGCCCTGTTCTTTATTTTAACAATCTTTTCTGGAAAGTTCAGCGAATTTCCTACAGAATTGTAATCTTTTTTTCCCAGCAGTCATAAGACAGACCGAATGTGTCCTGAAGACTTCGATAAAGCTGAATCACTCTCATCTATCATGAAGGTGGGACGCTCATGACGTGCAGAAAAGTCTTCATTTCCTGTTTTGGGACCCCTCCAAAGGGCTCTTAAGGGCTGTAGGACCCAACTAGGGAATAATCAGGTGCACTGTCTATTCAAAATGCTGCGTTAGCTTTAGTCGAAAAAAGAGAATAGACACTGTAAGATTACTAGGTTCGTTTTCTTTTGTGTGCAACACTTCACAGATTTACAACATAGAATGTTTTTTAATCGCCTAAACTTCTGAAATTATTTTTGATTCCGGACGTCGGTAAAATAATATCGTGGGTATATAATTCAAGAAATTCTTAATGTGTACATATATGTATAGGATATGTACATATATGTAACAGGATTTCATTAATTATTCAAACTAAATATGGTTAACTATTTTTTTACGTTGCTTAAGAACAAAAATCAACGTTTTCCTTTTTATAAAAATCGTTTGGTTTAATTATTTTTCTGCTTGTGATTTTTTTCTCCTTCAGGGTTATCACAGTTTGGATAATTTGCAATTATTATTCATTTTTCCAATTATTTAATTATTAAATGAAATAATAATTAGCAACATGTTTTTGGAGATCTATTATAATTTAACTATATATGTAGTCGAATATATTTAGAATATTGCTTGGAGTTAAGTTTATATCCACTTTATATAGTAAACTCAATTTAATTTATTTTGACAAGGAGACTAATGAATATTTATACTAATTTGGAGAGCGTTATACGAAAAAAATCATACTATTTGTTAAAATTTCTGATTTTTCAGAAAATATTTAAAAGTATTCAACATCTGATTATTCAAATACAATTACATGCTTTCAGTAAATATTCATTAAATATATAAATTATGAACTGGACTTTTATAGTACTGTGCAATGAATTTCTTTAGGAAGTTTGCTTTGTGTGTGGAATTCACCAAGCTGCGGTTTTCTAAATTTTAGCAATCAACATGCCTATAGGATTAATTGGTTTCATGTATTTGCAAGATATTTTCCAAGGAGTCTGCCTCTTTAGTTCATAATTGCATTTAAAAATGAATTGTGCATGGATTCCAAAATTTGGCTGAGTGAGTGTATTACTTTTCTGTCATAAGAATTCAAAGGGAAAAGATTACTAAACTTAATTTATATGCGCTATTATATTCTAAATTTTATCGACATTGCTCTCAATTCTTAAGAAAAAAGTAAATGGAACACAGAAAGGCATTAAATAATATTCTGGAATATAATATAAAAATTGTTTTAAATAAAATATATCCTTATATGCACATTATGGATCCAAAATGCTTTTTATTACATAAAACATTCATATTTTTCGAGGCTGCCTTATTTTGCATAATGTATGTTTTTTATTGGTTTGAAAAATTATTTTTCCAGATTGTACTAGAAATAAATTTATAGATAGGACCTAAACTAATTTAGATTTTTGTAAAGAAAAATTTACGATATGATCTTTCGTTAAATATATAGCATTTGTTTTGTTGTATCAACGCTTCATTATTTGTTCTTGAGAACCTTCCAGCTGCACTAAGATATTTCAGTAAATATTCACAAAATAAGTCTAATTATTCTATTCATTTTCGTCTTTATTTCCATTACATTTACAGCAGCTCATTTTATTAGCTTTAGAAAAAAAAGTACTTTCCATCGCAATAATATATAAAAAAAAGAATATGTTTTATGAAAAGTTCCATTTAACCCTCTTAAGTGTATAAGTATTCAATATATAATCCGATTCTATCTTTACAAGATGGATGCTCAAATGGTTTCTGTTTATTATATTAGGCCTGGCTTTATGTTTCTGTCTCATTAAAATGCACGTGTTCTTTAAAAAGAACATGATGAATGATATCTTTCAGGTACTCGGTAATCTTTTTCAATTTATCATCATCCAATTTAGATTTATTTAACACATGACAAGTTTCAAAAAGCTTTATTTAATGATCTATTTCTCAATTTTTTTTGTCCCATTTAAATGGAGGAGCAGTTTATCATCGCATTCGTTTATGCTTTCCCATGGCTTTTGCGAGCGTAGATAATCAACAATATTCTTGGCCTTTCGCGCATATTTCATTAATTACATTTAGAAGATACTTTTTCAGCATTAAATTGCATTAAGGGAATTTTTCGTTCTTTATATTTACTTGTTTATAGTTTACCAGTGCTATTTTTAAAACAGATTAAAGAAAGTTATTTTGTAATTAAAACTTTTAATAAATAAAAAATACAGTGGTGGCCAAATTGTGGACACTTTTTTAAGTTGTTATGTTTTTTAAGTTTGTATGCTTATAGAAAATGCTACGTTGCACGAAATGCTAAGTATTTTATATCATTTTAAAGAGAATTTAATACTAAATTCAATACCAAAAAAGTAAATTCAAATACTTGCAAAGCAAAAAACGTTATGCTACAATAACTATCGATATACATTAGATACTGACGATAGTAGTGAGTTATAACAGCTTAGTGAGATTGCCTTTATTCTTTATTACAGCTTCACATCGATGTTTCATCGAGCTAAAAATAGGTTTAAGCACTTCCTTTGTTTTTACATAATGCCAGGAAACATATCCTCAATTAGTTCCTTTTTATTTCATAGGTACCTCATTCGGACAAGATCTTTCAAACGGTGAGACAAATTTTTGATAGGATCGAGGTCAGGACTGTTTCTTGTCCAGGACAACAACTCAATAATCTTAGAACGGTACCAGTCTTTCAATTACTTTACTGTGTGGCAAGGAACAGAGTCTTGCTGAAAAATAAATGAAACATTGTTGGTAAATAGATCCCTGATAAAAGGCAGAAGTTTGGGTTCTAGAATGGTGTCGATGTGTTTTATGACATTCAGAGTCCCATCGATGATATGAAGGCGACCTATACCATCTGTTTATATGCATGACGAAATGATATAACTATATGGGTACTTCACAGTTGCCTGGATGCAGTCACTACCGAATAACGATATTTTAGTTTCGTCCCTTTAAATAACTCGTGACCAATAATCATTTGTCCAATTAATGTGTTCCATTGCCCACTGTAGTCTTTTTTATTGCTGCTGTAAATTGAGATACGGCTTTTTTCATGGAATTCTATTTTTTAGTTTTACATATGCTAATCTACTCCAGATTGTTTTTGAACTGATGGAAACAACATCATCACTCAAATCACTTCTGATGACTGTCCATGAAATTTTTTTTATCTCTGAAACATAGCACTTTTGTTCTTCCGTCATCTACAGATGTTGTGTACCCTTTTCGGTTTTTTTCCTGCTTTTTTTATTAAATTTGTCTCCTGACATCTTAAACGAAACTTTCAGTCTCCAGATGTAGTCACTGAACTTGTGACGGGCTTTCATCGCGATTTCCATTAATGTCCTCTTGAGGTACTTTGGGGCCAGAATGGCAATTCTTTCCAACCAACTCGAGAAGAAGAACGTGAGAATGCAAAGTAAGATTCTTATATATAGTAGCAGTTAAGCGTTCGCGGTGGGGCTATGGGAAGTTGCTATATGAGGTCTATGCTTATGATTAGAAGTAATTCTAGGTATGTGACTACCCTCGGAGCACTTTTTTTGAAATGTATAAAATTTCAATTAAATAAAAATTTTTTTATTTGAAATGGGACATAAAAGTAAGAATTCCAACACGGTTTTTACAAAGTTAAAATTAATTTTGGAAATATTGGGAATTTTGAGTGAAATTTTAGTAGAAAATTGCAGTTGCGGTAAGGATTGTATTGAAAATTCTAATAAATATATTTAAATAATATTCATATAGTACATAAATAACATCATTATCTGTCTTTAGAGCAATCAGATTTGTAATACTTTTGAAAGTTTTTGAAATATGTCAATTTTTAAGCAAAAACTCAATTTTTTACAAAGCACTAATGTTATTTTCTCACAAAAAGTGCAATAAAATAAAAGTTATATAGTTAGATTAGATTAGATTATAGTCTGGATGACAGATAAAACTAAATAAAACATTTTCTGAAAATTTCAAGTCAATACCTTAAAAAAATTTCTGTAGAGAACTGTGCCGTGAAGAAAAAAATTGAAAAACATAATTTTTCAGGAAATGTATTTAAAGATTTAAATACTATATGAAAAATTTTCTACTAATTGTACACTTTTTAAACTCACTATATTTATAGCTCAAGCTCTTTTTAGCTTCATGTAGAACTGATTTGACCTTTATTTTACCCTTTTGTTGTTTTCTGTAGAGTTTTGTAGACTGTAACAATTGTCGTTTTTAGCGAAATTTTGGTGAAAAATTGCAGTTACGACAAATCTTGTACACAAAATTCTAATAAATGTATTCAAATAATATTTATACAGTATATAAATAACATCTTTATCTGTGATAGGAATAAAACAATTTGTAATGCTTCTGAAAGTTTTTTAAATATGCCAAATTTTATGCAAAAATTCAATTTTTAAAAAAATTAATGCTTTTTCTTTAATAAAAAAACAATTAAGGGGACTTGGTACCCTAAAAATGACGATTTTATCGTTTTTTTATTATTTTTATTTAGTTATATTCGTTGGACGATTACCTTTCGATTGATATATCACTTTTGTATGCCTCAAAATTAGAAATTGGAAAAAATTTCATTTGAAAAATGTAAACAAACAAATTTGGAAATTCGACCACACCCCCTATTTAGAGGTGTTAGTGATTTTAAGCTAATTTTTATCAATTATTTTCAAAAATAAATTTTATTTTATTCTAACCTTAACTGTAAAGCTTTACCGTACTTTTTAGTGACTACAACTTTAACTACAAGGTATTTGTTATTGTTGGTGGCGCATCTTTTTCGTTTGTTTTGCAGTTATCGTACTAGTTTTACTTGCGTTTTATTTTGAAAAAAAAACAGTCTTTTTAAAGACTTTTACTGCTTGCGGTCTCTTCAAGGCTGTTGCTGAAACTGCTGAGAATTGTATTATCTTTCTTTCTATCTCTTGAAGGTTTGTCTTAAAAATGCCACGAGTAAAACGTCGAAATCATTCTGCTCAAATGAACAGCAAACGTTGGTGTAGTGATTCTGTAAATACATGTGTCACAGAAGAAAATATATTTGATCCTAACATCAGAATTAAGCAGTTATTAAGTACTGTAAAGACTGGACATTCTGAAGTGGGAAATTTTATTATTGTGAACTTTAAGCAAATCGGCAAAATGTTTATGAAACTAAAATGCCCAGACTTTGACAAACAAACTTTAAAGCTTGCACTTGGAAACAAGGTAGAATTTTCCTATGTGTTAAATTTAACCTGCAGCTCTTGCTCTGAAAACGTTTGTGCTGTAGAAACGTCTAATGAAAGGCAAGGTAATACTGTTCCGGATATTAATTTACGCATCACGCAAGCATTCTCTAATATTGGAAAAGGTTACTCTGCAATTGAAAAGTTTTGTATGGCAGTAAATGTATATCCTTTTTCATCGAGAACATATAGCAAATGCATTAAACTTCTTCACACAGCCTATGGTATTGCTGCGGATACTTTGCAGAGCGAAGTACATAGAGAAGTGAAAAAGGCATACGAAGCACCAACTGATGTTCCTGTTGTTGATATAAGTGTTTCATTTGATGGTAGCTGGTTGACACGTGGGTATACATCTTTGATTGGCATAGCTTGTGTTATTGATACACTTACAGGCTATGTAATTGATTTTGAAGTCATGTGTAAGGTATGTCGCAACTGTTCTGTGGCAAAAAGAGAACTGGGAGAGTCAAGTGCAGAGTATGGCATTTGGTTTGAAGGTCATAGGAAGGATTGCGATGTTAATCATTATGGCTCATCCACTTCGATGGAAATTGAGGCAGCATTGATCCTCTGGGAAAGATCCCAAGAAATGGGGTTTCGTTATTCCACATTATTGTCTGATGGAGATTGTAAAACCTTCAATTACCTAACAGAAAAAAATGTGCATGGGGATAAATTTGAAATAAAAAAAGAGGAGTGCATTAATCATGTCAGTAAAAGGTTGGGCACTGATCTACGAAATGCTGTGAAGGAATCGAGAGCCCGTGGCATTTCATTAGGAGGAAAATGCCATGGTATACTGAACGAGGCAACAATTAAAAAGTTAACTTTATACTACCAAAAAGCCATAGTACAAAACAAAAGCAATGTTCCTGCCATGAAAAAATCAATATATGCTACGTTACATCACAGCATTTCGACAGACCAAAAACCTCAGCATTCGAAATGTCCAATCGGTGCTGACTCATGGTGTTTTTACCAGTCCGCAAAAGCAAAAGGACAAAATCCAGGTCTGCATAAAGAACATGTTGGGACTCCAATCAATGAAAGTTTTTTGTCACACATCCTTTTTATTTATCAACGACTTGCTTCGAGTGAACTTTTAGAATGGTACATTAATTGCGGAACTCAAAACGCTAATGAAAGCTTACACAACATGATTTGGTCGAAAGAAATATTTGTGTGTAAAACCAGAGTGAAAAATGACGTACTTGAAGCGATTTGTAAATTCAACAAAGGTACTCTACGTACTGTCAGAGAGACCCAAAAAGCATTAAATATACCTTTGGGGAAATGTTCGCATGATCTTGGTGTGATGCTCGAATCTCGTAAAAGATTATTCCGAATCAGACGGAAAAACACGAAATACCAGCATGCACGCAAATTGATAATAAAAGCTATTTTAAAAAGAGAGATTAATTAAAAAAAGGGAAGGAGTTACATATGTGAATCAGGATATTTCTAAGGTAATTACTATAATATATTTTTTTTTGTAAAATGTGTGCATGTAAATATTTATAATTTAGGCCTTTTATATATATATATTAATAATTTCATAATTTCAGTTCTTGTTTATCATATGTTTTTCATACAAATATATTATTTAAATATTATGTGAAGGAAAAGATTTTAAAATTTCTGTTATAACAGAAATTTTTTTTAACGTTTTCTTGATATTTATGTGCAATTATTACTGTGTAAAAATGTATCATTTATAGAAAATATGGGTTAAAATAACATGAAAATGCAATTATTTTTAAGAAAAATATATAGCTAATGTTTTAAAATGGTATTATAAGCTTATTTAAGCTTATAATAATTATTTTTTCAGCTTGTGTTTTTTCGCTACATTAGTGCATTCAAAATGCTACTCCTTCCACAATTATTGACCAATCTTTTTAATTCTTTCTCTGTGTGTTATATATCATGCATGTAACAAAATCAGGGATCCATTTTGCTATAAACTGAATTCTTTTTTTAAAAAAAATTAAAATGTAGAAGATATTGGGGTTTTTGTTGAATTTTAGCATATCTAAGAACATTTTATTTTTTTCTCCAAAACTAATTAAGTTATTGCAAAATCGATCCCTAAAGTTGTTTAAAAGATCCTTAAGAATGTTACAAAAAACTTTCATGTCAAAATTTTAATAAATACAAAAGGAGTAGGATTTTAAAATTTTCCAAATTTTTTTAAAAAAATTAAAATTTTTAAAATTGTGGGAATAATATGTACAAAATTACACCTCATATTGTTTTATTGAATAGAAACACTGTATGAAATGATAAAATATAATTTTTAAATGCATAAATAAAAAAGTTTTCTCAAAGGGTACCGGGTCCCCTTAAGTACATAAATATATACACAAAGATTAGATTTCGATTCATAACACAGATAGAACTACATAAAACATGTTCTGAAAATTTAGATTTAGTATCTTAAAAATATTTTGTGCAGTGAGCTTTATCGTGAAGAAAAATATTGAATAACAGTTTCTTGTAAAACACATTT